>CP139504.1:406283344-406883344 GCA_021014915.2 Artemisia tridentata subsp. tridentata
ATGTGTGCATTAAACCTGTCTTGATAATGCCACATAATATTTTATAAATGGTGTGGCATCCTCAACCACCAATTTATGACAATAAAACTTTCAAATTTTTTAAAATTTTTAAAAAGTATTCTAATTTTTTAATGTATAATGCAATATGTTTAGTGATTTACTACTAGTACATATGGCCATTTTCAATGTTTGAAATCCTCCCATGACAAATATTGAGTTTCATCTAATTAAACTAGCCATCATTGTTATACCAACCCCAATATGCTCTTTAAAACTCCGTAAATTTAAAATATCCATTGTGTAATTTTTTGATGCCTTCCCAAAACTTTCAAGGGTTTTTTGTCAGCTTTTAACAATTACACAACAATTTTTCATATTGTTTATACTTAGAATTTAGGAGCAATTCCAGTTGAGGATCTTATTTAATCCCAAAAATATTTTTATTTTTAATATTCATTACACAAGTTATCTAATAACTTTTCAATTAGATATCAAATGTTGTCAAATCATCTTGCCTTTTAAGCTTTATACAAAAAATAACATGATGTACATGAGAAATCCAGAGTCAAACAAGATTTCATACATGTTCTATCTTATCAAAGATATATATCCATTTACACTTTCTAAATGATATATCATGTTCTATTAGATTCATTTACCGCACATGTTTACATCAATAAACATATATTTCAGGGTTGTATGTATACTTATTAAAATTTTCAAGTAAAGTTTCATTCCAAAATTTTAAGGGCTTAAAATTTAAATTATATGGAATTTTTACTTCCTTTATTTTCATACAAAAAATATATGATTTAAGTAAGTAAACATTTAAAACTCCCATTGCTTTTCAGAAAACTTAGGAGTTATCTTATTTTAAATTTTAAATCAAAAATTGAATTTAATATTTAAACATAAGACTTATCTCCTTGATGCATGCATCTATCCATACTTGGATTCTTGTAGTTTGTACATTTTCAAATATTATATTAATTCATAAAACTCTTAATTACTTACCGTCCTCGCTTAAGTAATTATACAAGAAAGAGTTTTATAATCCATTGTTAAATTTCATATTCATGAAATGAGTATGACAATTACCATCTTTGTATCTTTAATGTGCTTAGGAAAGAGTATTCAATCATAGTTAATTGCTTAAGTATGATTAATAATCTTGTCATAAGACATGCATTAAAATATGTGTACAATTTTGTCCATATAATTTCTTACACAAAGATTTAAACCACTAGAGTTACATAATCTTTAAATAAACTCATCTTCATTCTCTAACTATTAAGAATTAAGATAAACCAAATTTTCAAAATTTGATTATATTTATGAACAGCATCTATCTATAACATTCATAGTATGAGTATTTTACCCAATTCAATATTTGATAATACGTCCTCATATTATCCTCAGCATACTAATCAATATCTGAGATATCCTTGCGGATCTATGAATGAGAATTCCATCATCTTGAGGTTTAAAATTTACATGTCTAGCCTCATCATGATTTTCACTAGTGTGTTTATAGAAGATTATGTATTTTGTAATTTTATCTTTTTAAGATAAAAACTCCCACTTGCCTTTAGTAATATATATATTATCTATAAATACTTAGCAATCAAGGAAACAATTCAATGTTCTCCTTTTGGTATACTACAAATATATATTGACAGTTCCTAACATTAGTTTGTTAATAACCTACTCATAAGTAGTTTAACAAATTCAGAACTTCATTTTTAAGACTCAATGTGATTCATCACATTCCATAACAAAAATGGTGTCTTATTAATCTTCTAGGTTGGAGTCTTTATTGAGTATATCCATACTCAATCTTCTAAACTTGATAACTTTTTGAAGAAAAGAAGTCATATTTATCTTTAATCAAACAATATAACAAGAGTTTGATTTCCTTAACTGAACACACCACAAACTTGTGGTGTTTCATTAGAACTAATATTGTGAGACAAACTCACAATATGTAAGATAAATATATTTTGTTTGGCTTATCTATTCACCAACTAAGTCAACTTAATGGTATAATAAAATTTTCAAGCCAATTGCATGCTATATAACATAAGTACTTTTTGAACAAGTCACTTCATGTTCATGTCTCAACAAGAAGACATAAACTGTTATATTCTCACTATACGTTATAAATCATTGATCAACTCAATGACTTCTTGTTCAAAACATAACAAGTTAACGTCTTACTTTATTATAAGTCTTGTAATAGTTAAAAGACTCCATGTTTATAAGAATATATAAACATATATAACTAAAGTATTTGTGAACACCACCATTTTGTTTCAATAGTCATTTCAAGTTAATTTATTTACTTCATTTATTTATGTCATTCTAAGAATACATAAATATTATAGTTGAAGTTATCTTGTTATCATAATGACATACGTTCTAAATAAGATAATCTTACACATTAAATGTATAAGTCTTATTAGAACATAGATTACTTACCTTGCGTTTAAGATAATCCTATAATCATATTTCTATGTGTTGTTCCTTTGCACACAATAAATAGTTCTCCCACTTGTGCATGGAACAATATCATGTAGCAGATAAACAACACGACATACGTTTGTTTATGTGATTCAATATGATTTATGTTATAGAATTAACAAGTAGATGTAGGACTACTTTGTTTAGTAAGGAAACGCACATAACTATCCTTAAAAACATAAGTGTTTACTACTTGAAAGTAATTATCTTGAAGATAATCTGGGTTACTACACAGGAAATAAAGCTTGTAGCTCCCACTGAATTAGAGAACATTACAATAACTCTATATTCAGTAACACAACATAATGCTCCCACTGGATTTGACAACATTTAAATTGTTTCATAACCAGTAAAAGCAAATAGTTGTGTTATTTACTTTCATACTCCTTGAATAAAACCCATACGTAACAATTACTTAGGTATTAAAAGAGTATTCTACTATGTATATGATGGATTATCCAACAACGCTATTAACTTGAAGAATTTTGGAATGCAATTTCTTCCTTAATAGGTCTACCATGCATACTATGTATGTAGCACCTATAAATGGTCAAAGCAAAACAACTAGATAAATATACTAGTTTGTCTTTTACCAATTTACGGTAATTAGTCTAGCTTCTAACTTTTAATAACTCATAAAGTTCTAGTATAACTTGTAAGGTTGATTATTATTTGAACTATAAACCTAAGTATGGATACAAAACCACAATATTTGATCCCTAAGTCCATATCACACGTTTAATGTCACATAAAGGGTCCGAATTTGAATTTCATTTGTACACAACTTATTTTAAGAATAACCTAAGTATTTATTTGTAAAGATAACATTTGAAATGGTCTCCTTTGACCTTCCTAAAACTCGGCCGAATACTCCCCCTCCCTCTCTCCATATATTTTCCATTTATCTCTCATTTTTCACATCTCTATCACAAAAATAAAACCCTAATACCCTCTAGAATGGCGGCAAGAAATATTTTAGGGCTTTTACATCTAAATTCAAGGTTTACCAAGGAGGCCAGGTGTTGCTAGATCAAGGCTAAGGTGGTTTGTTTTCTGATTCGAGGCTTGGAAGTTTTGTGTGGATCATTTGGTTTGTAACGCGGGTTATAGAATTTGTGTGGCTCGTTCCTCTTGTCTGATTCATCAAGGGGTACTCGTATCACACCCTTTTCATTCACTTGATCCTCTATAAAACTTATATAATGTAGCATGCATGACTTTTGAATCGATATATATATATATAAAAAGGTTATACGTATAAAATGAAATGAAACCCTAGATCGATCTAATATTTTTGTATGCTTCGAATATGATTTTATACGTGTAATACACATCTTGTTCGACATTAATAAACCTTGATCTATATTTTAACGAGGCCTAAAGATTAAATGGTTTGTGCTTATTTTGATTCGAAAGAAAAATAAAGAGAAAAGAAGAAAAGAAATCGTATACCTAGAGTTAGGGTTTTGATTTGGATTTTTGATAATTAATGGCGTGTTAATGATTGGTTTTAATGATTAATGATTGATGTTTAATGATTGGGAAATTAAGTTTAGGGTTTTGGAAGATATATGGTTCGAATGGATTTTTAAAAAGATAAGGGTGTGTTTCGTATATATGTAAACTTGAGGGTTTATTTTGAAAACTATTGTTAGGAATATAATATCCATGTAAAAGACTCGGTCACTCTAAGTATAGATTAGCATGTCGTAGCTCGTAGTCATATTAATAGTTAGTTAGTTAGTTATTAGTTATCGTAGTACTTGTGGAGTCGGGTCGGGTCTTTACCCACTGTCAGCTCGCTCCACAGCCCGTGTAGGGGCGTTTATGTTTGTACTATAAATACCCTCTTCCACCAAGGAATAGGGTTGGAGCTTCTAATCTTTCAACTATTTCTCTTTCACTTTCTCTATCTAGAACTCCCATTCTCTCTCACTTTCTCTCTCTACATACTACATGCTTTGAATCAATCTAACCACAAAACCATACATGTTATCATTATGAGTATATTACAATTGGTATCAAGAGCCTTGGTTACATTCTTGGGATTGATTGTGTGTGCTCGGATTTGAAGATTGGTTATTGTTGGTGTTTTTGTGGTTCGGATCGCAACTGTTTGGTTTGCGTATTTCACAAGTTATTTGGTTGTTTGGGTGATTTTCGTGTGTTTCTTGGCTTGTTTCCTGGCTGCTAGTTGGTGTTTCTTGGCTGCTAGTTGGTGTTTCTTGACTGCGAGTTGATTATTTTCATTATTTTATTCTGTTGTGAGTTGGTTATTTTTGGGCTGCGAGTTGGTTATTTTTGGGCTGCGATTTGGACTATTAATCAAATTAGATAAAAAGACAAAATAACAGCGAAAGAGACTTTTCTGTCTGGTTGTGGGTGCGAGTTGACTAAGTTGATGCGAGTTGAGATCTTAGCGAGTTGATTAAGTTTGGCCTACGATCTGTTCTGGTTGCGTTTTAGTATCTTATTGCTGCTATTTGTTGACTGTTGCTTTTAGTTGCGATTTGATTAACTATCCAATCCATATCCTGGTTACTACTTATCAAACCAAACATCAAACCAATATAATCCTCACTGCCCAAATCCAAGTCACATGAATTGATCTAAATCTAAACCACAAACCAAACCCCTTTCACCACTATTCAATTCTCAACTCTAATCAATAAACAGAAACGAAAAGAAAAAGGCCTGGATCTCAGTTACAAATCTTTAAAGATTTCGTGTGAACGTGTAACATCATAGATATTTTCCATCGTCGCATAAACAAGAAATAGAAACGTCAAGACCTCAGTTCCTAAACACAAGAACCTTACCAAAAACAATTAACGAAAAAGAAAGTAAATCGATCTCAGTTTTTTGTTAAACTTGTTTTCGAATCTATAAAAGATTCACAAGTTTTTTTTACATATTAATTCATCATAGATCGATATTGAAAATGATCCTCTTTTAAATATCTGAAAAATCAACAAAATAACAAATCAGACTTGTTTCATTATTCCATTCTTTCAGTTCAAAAATTAAACAAGACACAAAAAAAAAAAAAAAACAAAACCGCCACCTACCCGAGACCCACCATTGGATCTTGAAGCCATATATTAAAATTTGCTTTCTTGGTTCGGATGGTGCAATAACGAAGACATCAAGTTGGTTGAGATTGGGCTGTTGTTTAATTGATTTCTTGTGTTCGATTATGATGTGATGAAGATGAGATCAGTTATCCCTGATGATTATTGAGATGAGTTTTTGTTTTTGATCTGTTTGGTGATAAAGGATGAAGTTAGGTGAAAGGGAAAGTGGTGACTGCGTTTAAGGATTAGAGTTAGAGTATATTACTAGTAATTAGGGTAGTGAAATATTACTAGAGTTATATAGTCCGTGTTTAGGGATTAGGTGTTTTGGACTTGGGCCAAGGTTTAGTTGATTCACTACTAGAAAAAAGGCCTTTAATGACGCCAAAATTATGACACACGTATTTTATTGACAAGCAAAAGCGTGTGTCATAAAAAAACTGTCATAACTTATACAATTTCAAAGATTTATGACACACAATTATTAGAGTCATAAAAAATTAAACACGGGATACACTTTTTTGTTCCCGCTATTGATAAAAGCTTATTTCCCCAAAAAAAAAACCTAAGTCCTTCAGTTTACTAGGGTTTCTCTCCCAATCTAGCCGCCCACCATCAACCTCTCACCATCACAACCCCTCGCCTCTTCTCTCTTTCTTGAAGATGCCGACCACCACCACCCTTTCACTGCCACACTCCTCTGTTTTTATTGAAGATAAGTATAGATCGAAATGGCTTCAGATCGAGTCACCACGCCTGAGGTATATTTGTTTCGTCTAGTATTTGATTTTGAATTACTGGTTTAGATGCTATGCTATATGTTCGTCTAGTATTTGATTTTGAATTACCGTGACATGTTCTGTAAGTCTGAGTTTTCGAGGAGAGTGTTAACTGGAATTGATGTGAATGAAGCTTCTGAGAGGATTATTGTAAGTCGATTACGCTTACATTTCGTTTTTACCTGCATATGTTTTGTATATAGATGTTAATTATAGCGTGTTTGTTGTTCAGAAGCTGTAATTGATTGTGATAAGCTTAGTTTAATCTTATAGTAGTATTAGTTAACTTTAAAAGCGTAGAAATGTTGATCCGATGAGATATATGATGTGTTTGTTGTTTAACGGATTATTTACGCTTATTGCATAAGTTATTGATTAGTACTTTACTGATTAGTACTTTGCTGGTATTTAGAAATGTATATTGCTGTTCAGAAGCTTTAATTGATTGTGATAAGCTTAGTTTTAGCTATAGTTATATTAGTTCAGCGTAAGTTTAGATATATTGATTTGATTAGTCATTTTATGTGCTTTGACTGCTGTTTACGTTTATTGCATAAGTTACTGATCAGTACTTTGCTGATATATAGAAATGTATATGATGTTCAGAATCAGTGATCGTTTGTGATAAGCCTAGTTTTAGCTGTTGTGAGTATTGATTGATTGTAAGCATAGGCTCTTTATTGCAGAACTTCCAATTGAAGAAGTCTCTTTATTGCAGGTACTTGATTTAAATATTCGAGGTTTGACCACACATCAACGACATGGTAATAATATGGCAATATTCCTTATCGTTATGTTCTAAGCAAATCAATGATTTTGTAATGTTGTCATCAACTGTTCGCAGGTGGTTGCTGGATTTGAACCAACAAAGGAGATTCTGAAAAACAACCAGTTATATCAATCAGAACTGGTTATTTAGAGGAAGAAGCAACTTAACAAATTGCGCGCAAAGGCAGAGAAATGTTTTGTTGCTCGGTTGGTTTACGGCCCTATTAATTGAGCTAACCGGAGGCGGTGAAATGTTTTGTTGTATTTGTATAAAAGATTAAAAGTTATCGTGGTGGGCTTATTATTGTTTTTTTAACGTTGTTGTAGAGACAAATGTTGGTTGTGCATATAGAACATGGTGAAACGACGGAACGAGGGAAACCGAAGATTGCCGGACTTAGTGACCCAAGGATTGGGACGATTGATAGGAAGATGAAATGTGAGACGTGTATGGCGAATATGGCTGAGTGTCCGGGTCATTTCGGACATCTTGAGCTTGCCAAACCTATGTTTCATATTGGATTTATGAAGACTGTGCTCAGTATTATGCATTGCGTGTGCTTCAATTGCTCCAAGATCCTTGCCGATGAGGTACTCTATATGCAGATTTGATTTTGTTATATCAGGGATGTTTTGAAGCTTTAATTATATGATCTGCATCATTAATTAGATTGAGTTATACCCAGATTGGATTATGAGATCTTTTATGATCTGTTTGCTGTTTATCATTTTGGTTGTACTGATACACTGTGAGATAGTTAAGAGGGAAGCCCTTATCTAGGTTATAGAGGATAGTGAAATTAGTTGCGAAAACTGTGGATGGTTGGGAAGGATCCCTTATTTGGGATGAGCAACATTGTTGGGATTTGTTTATCCTAGTTCAGTACTTTCCTATATTCACCGTGAAGGAAAAAGATACCAAAAGCCAAGAGCTAAGCGCTGTGTACATGACTATTTCTGGCATCTTTCATATTAATTGAATAACTTAATAAGAAAAGTGATTATAGTAATAATTTATTAGGCCGTTTTTTCTTTTCAAAATCCGACTTCCATATTAGACTTGTTGAAATTATGTATAATTTATCGATACGATGTGGATTTTAAGAGTGTGGATAGCTTCTTAAGTCGATTGTGTTTTCTTTTATTGAATGCGTGCATTCTCTTTGAACTTACTAGCTGCGTTCTGTCACTAGTTTTTTAGCTACCTTGTAAATTTGTAACTCATTTATGCAAGCTTGTCTGCACATAAGAAAATTTCTTACGTCTCATCATCGTGTGTGCTTCTTCAGGAGGACCATAAATTCAAGCAAGCCCAGAAAATAAGAAACCCAAAAAACAGACTAAAGAAGATTTTAGATGCTTGCAAGAGCAAAAGTAAATGTGAAGGTGGTGATGAAATCGATTCCCAAAACCAGGACGGCGATGAACCAGTAAAGAAGAGCCGAGGGGGCTGTGGGGCCCAGCAGCCGAAGATTACCATTGAAGGTATGAAAATGGTTGCCGAATACAAGCAGCAGAAGAAGAAAAATGATGAATCGGAACAGCTTCCTGAGCCAGCTGAAAGAAAGCAGCAGCTTTCTGCAGAAAGAGTATGATCCTGTATCTCCTCACATATCATTATAAATGTTCACCTGGTGTGTTTCTTTCTTTCTAATTGCTAATAATCGTCGATGTTCTCCAGGTTCTGAGTGTATTGAAGCGGATAAGTGATGAAGATTGCTTGCTCTTGGGGTTGAACCCCAAATATGCTCGTCCAGATTGGATGATCCTGCAAGTACTTCCAATACCACCACCTCCAGTTAGACCATCTGTGATGATGGATACATCCGCTCGGAGTGAGGCAAGTTTCCTGTTATGTGTGTGTCAGCATTTTGTGCATAATGTACAGTATAAATTAACAAATGGTTGAGATGACGGAGATAGGATTAGCCGGGTACCGTAGTCGGACCCGTGATGTTGTAGTTTGTTAAGTGGTTGAGATTTGGATTTGACGATGGGATTATTGATACTATTGTTTACACGTTGAAGTTGTGGTTGTATGAAATACATTCTTTTGATATATATGAAATTTGCTCTTTTGCTATTTGTGTATTTATTTGTATTATGAGATTAACTGTTATTTAATGTGTGGATATTAGTAATTTTATATATATTTTTTTTTTAAAAATTTGAACCATGACACGCAAAAACGGTGTCATAAAAGGGTGTCATAAAAGCGTGTCATAAATTCATGACGCGCGAAATGCGTGTCATAAAGCTTTATGACGGGTCGATTTATGACACCAAAAAGTGTGTCATCTGACCCCTTTTATGACACGCAATGCGCGTCATTAAAGGCCTTTTTTCTAGTAGTGTTTAGTTGATTAATTAGTTGGGCTATATCAAATCGTGGGCTTGTTAATTTTGGCTGGAGTGCGGAATTTTTTGTTGTTGTTTACGTTTAGCTGAATTGTGGAGAAAATTTTGGACCACGGTTTTGAGTTAGCTTCAAGAATCCGAGATTGAAACTCTTGATTAAATAACAATCATCACTTCAAACATACAAAACCCTTGTTTTCAAACCTTAATTCACCGAAAAATAGTTCGATCCGCGGAACAGGGGGGTATATAAAGAATTAGGGCATATAACAAACAACCATATCCTTCTACATTCAATCACTAGTCACTGTATTGATTCAACAGATATTCATAACACATATCAAGCATTGTTTCACGGTTCCTTTTGTTGAGATTAATTACCATTTCACGGTTTCTTCTTGATTTTGTAAAATCCCACGAAAGAATCTATTTCTCGGTTTAAATCATAGAATTGTAAAATCTCGTGCATGCTCATATCATGTCTACTACTTCAGACTCTGCCATATCTGAGGTACGCAGATTGTACGAAATGATTAAACATAATATTCCCAACAATGCACAAACGGTAAACGTGTTTGATTATGTGAGTGCCAATTGGGATTCTTTGTGCTCGAATTCACATGAGAGAGAAGTGCAACAGCCACAACAAGTGCTTCAAGATGCAAATGTAAAATGCATGGAATGTTTTTGACAACTTCATTTACACATCGCGGTACTTTTGAATGAAACCAGACTCAAGATGGGATTCGATCATGCATTTGCAACACTCTTTGGTCAAGATGTTCAGACTTTCACAGGCACAATGATTCTTAACTTAAATCATCTACAAAAACAACTTAACCAATGTGAATCTTCCAAAATTGGATCCATAGCTGCCCTTTGTGTGATAAACGAACAACTTCAAGTGTTTATCGATTCGAAATTCACTGTGGATTATGACTACGATAGTCAGATGACGAAAAAGTGTTTTGTTAATCACACGGGAATCGAGGTTGACACGTTTAGAGATACACTCCTCCAACTCATGGGTAATATGAAGAGGTTCATTCATGAAAGAGCACAACATCAGCAAAGTATTGACACCAAGTCCGCTAAGCATGATACTTACGACAGCTCTGGGACTTATACTACTCATGGCAGTGATGTTAATCACAGATCAGAACATGATCAAGTAACATCTGCTGAGGTACATGTCACTGATCAACATATTGTGCTTTCTAATGAATGACAACATACTGATCAAATTAAACCCAATTATGACACATATTTGTTGGAAAAGACTTATAGAAATACCATTTCTAATTCAACAAATATGGATCATAAAGGGGGAGATAGTGATCAGGATGCTGAACATGATGATGAGTCAAGTTATTTGTTTACGGCTGAGATTTTTAAGACAAATGATATGGTTGATAAAGCAGTTTTTAATGAACTTTCAAACAAATTTTCACAACTTGAAAAATATTGTATTTCTCTTGAAATATCAATACAACAAAAAGACGAAAGTTTTCAAACTAACCAACCATGTAAAAATCTGGAACTTCCTGAGTTCCGTGAATTCTTTATGATAAATTATTTGAAAGCTCAGCTCGAAGCCAAAAACTTGACAATCACCAACCTGAAAAAACGTATTACTGAGTTGTGTGATATGTGTAATGAAGCTATGACTAGATATGATAGTAATGTCATTGCAACTAGAAATGTTGAATTGGAACATAAAGTGGCTATTTTACTTGATGAAAATGAGACTTTGAAAAGGCATCACAAAGATCTAAGTGACTCAGTCAAAGAAACTAGAACTAAGACTTTAGAACAAACAACCTTTTTGATTGCCAAAAATGATGAATTCAAAGCTTAACTTCAAGAAAAGGGTTTCATAATTACAACACTTAAGAACGAGCTAAGAAAAGCAACAGGGAATAGTGTGAACACTAAGTTTGCAAAATCATCAATCTTGGGGAAACCATTTTCTCAATCGAATAGAAACCAATCAGTTGTTAGACAACCGACTGTGTTTAGATCTGAGCGGCCAAATTTTTCAAAAACTCGGTTTGCCTCCCAAGTTGATGTGAAACAAGTTTTGACAAAACCAGTCACTCCACATTATTTGCCTAATATAAGTTCATCTAGTTCTGTTAAACCTCAACATGTAGCTACTCCTACTCCCAGCTCCTCTAGGATTAGTTCGAAAATAGGGTCGAAACCGAGCATCAAGATTCAAAACTCTTATGATATAAATGACCTGTACAAGAACTATAATCTAGAAATGGATAGAAAAAGGGCTCTACTTCATAAGGATGGAATCTTAGGTTCAAAACCTCGTAGGATGCCTCTTGGTTTATTGAGGAACATAGCTAAGGCTCAACCTATCAAGTCTAGGATTCATAGCATGTCATCTACTATGCATAAGAAGCTTTACAATCCTAGACCTTGCCATAAGTGGATTCCAACTGGTAGAATTTTTAAGGACGCCGGACTTAAGTGGATACCTACTAGAATGCTGCTTACCGTTGGCAAAACCATGGTTGACCGTGAAACCCCCAAGGGTTTGGATACTAATGTCACTAACCCATATATATGCAATCAAGTTTGTAATGTTAGTGCAGGTAGTCCTTACTCAGTTGCAGGTACATCGATCATTAACCACAGGAGAAGACTCAAAGTCTGGAGGCCTAAAGCAATCATATCTCCTGCTTCAGGAGGTCTGGAAAATCAATGTTGATGTATGTGTAATATGACGTCTGTTCACTTCAGTTCAGGCCTCGTTCTTCAACGACTATGACGTTTGAACAATTCAGTTCAAGCCTCGTTCCTCATTGTCTTCATAATGGCGTCTGCTGACATCACTTCAGGCCCCGTTTTTCAAAGAAAAGAAAGGTGTACGATTCAGTGCGTCTTATCTTCGGAAGAAGAGAAATCTTCTTGTTCTTGACCATTCTCAACAACATGCTTCATGCTTTCTCCATGTTCATTCAATTCATCAAGTGGATCTACTTATCTTTGATCAAATTCTTATTCACTTGTTCATTCAAAAATGGCAACCTCGTTTGCAATTTTTGAGGGGGAGAAGGGTGAATAAACTACATGATTGATTGTATTCTTATTCACATGCTCAATCAAAAAATGGCAACCTCGTTTGCAATTTTTGAGGGGGAGAAGTGTGAATAAACTACATGATTGATTGTATTCATATTCACTCGCTCAATCAAAAATGGCAAACCTCGTATGAAATTTTTGAGGGGGAGAAGGGTGAATTTACTACATGTTGATTGATGTTTGAAGAATGGTCATACGACTCTCCTCCAACACCTAATGTTCTACTTGCTAAGGACAACTGGGATTTATGTTTGATGAATACTTCCAACCTCCAACGAATGTTGATCATCTAGTTCCTGAAGCTCTTGCTCCGGTTCCTGCTGACTCAACTGGTTCACCTTCTTCAATCTACATTGATCAAGATGCACCATCCAGAAGTATTACTCATACTACTCAAGTAACCCAATCTTCAGTTATTCTTCAAGGTGTTGATGATGACTCTCATGATATTATAGTTGCACACATGAATAATGATTCGTTCTTTGGATTTTGAAATCACAGATTGTTGTTCCCTCCAATGTGCACTCTGTAAATCAAACACAAGAACATAATGGAAAATGTCGGCTAAAACGTCAAAACGGCTATGAATTTGGACATGGAATGTCAAGTGATCACAGGGTTTATTTGCTATCCTCTATTTAAAATTGAAGTTGACTTTCTCAAAGATGTGCTCTTATTTTATCTTGAAGTCGGGGTTGGTTGGATGAATGACTTTCAATGATAACTTGCTCAAGATTAAGATTTAAGTTGAAGACTTGGTTTATCTAGTTACCAGCAGTCGGGGTGGATGATCGAAGACCTGGGTAACTATCACTTTAAGGAGTTACGTTGTAGTACTCAGTGTCACACGCAGATGACGTTGTGGATAATTGCAAGAGGTGTTGATGGCTCATACTTTGATTAAGTATAGAGTACTTAGAGATTTGCTTGGAGCATAAATTATCTACACCGCTCTTCCAACATTAGTGCAAGCTTAAGTCACCAGAACGGAGAATTTTACTTTAGCTTCAAGTTTAGTATACCGGGTTTGCTCCATCAGTGGTCACTTCAAATAACCTACATAAGGGTTGGTTCAGATAGTCATAGAGAGTTTCTGTAGCAGTTGATTCTCACGGGATTATTTGTGCCAATTTTGTTCTTCTCACAAGATCTCATGTATATGGGCGTTAAATGTGTTACTGATTCTGAGGTGTCAAAACCAGCAAGGGGGAAGGAGACATACATCTGAACGCATAATGAGTACACATGATGAGCTTTATACCACTTCGTAATTGAAGTTATTCTGGGAAAGACATATGTCACAACCGCAGAGAAAGTCAGTGTCTTAACTCGTGGTGTTTGGTGCATTATTCCAACTACGTGGGGGAAGTGGTCTCTCGATACTTGTGGTATGTACTACTTCAGCTTTCAGTGGGAAGAAATATGAGAAGGATATTTGGAACGTGAGATGATATTGCGTATCGACATCTTCACACGAGTTGATATAATTTATGGTGAAGTGCTTCTGGTTAATGCTTTATGTACACATTGTTATGCTGATTCCGATGAGATCGCAACCATCAGGAGAGAGATATGTGTACATCAGGGATGCACAACAGGTTCACGTGATCGGGCTTAATCATCTATTCCGGTGTTGATAACCGCAGAGATGATCAGTGCTTCAACCTGTTACTTTGGTGTTATCGTCTCGATTTGTGTTGGGTACATGTGTACAATATGGACTGAGGTGTTATATGTAAGATAATTGGAATGCATGTGATGAAATGAAGATGTTGTGATATTATTCCCTCGAATAGACAACTGCTCAAAACCGCAGAGACATGTGTACATCGGGGACGCACAACAGGTTCACGTGATCAGGCTTTATCATTTATTCAGGCATTTATGACCACAGAGATGATCAGTGTCTCAACTTGTTACTTCGGTGTTATCGGTTCTCTTCGGGTTTTTAAGCTTCATTCAATGGGACTTTTTGGATCACCTCAACTATTTGGGCGAAGTGGTCTCATGAAGATGATTGTCGGTTTGGGGGGAAGCTACCAAAGCATCACATTGAGAAGGCACAAGTTCATACGATTATTCGTGAGCCTCGAAAGCTTTGGTGGTGAAAAGTTAAGAGATGTTGACTACCAACCTCTACTACGTGCAGAAGGATATCCTTTTGGTATTCAGGTCAACATCTTCTTAAATTGATTAATATTATTTGTACATATATTGTATCTAAATGTATATAGATATATAAAACCAACAAAAATCCATAAAAATTAGAAAAATAGAAAATACCAAAAATAGTTTTTCAAGGCATGTCTTCTGGTATCGATAACATTTACGGTCCTAGAAATGTCATTCAATAATGACACGGGTCCTTAAATGAAGTTCGAACAGAAGGTCAAAAAGTGTTCAAAACATGCCTAAATGGCTTGCAGTTACTTCAGACTGTAACCCAGACTTAAAATTAAGGTTTGATATTACTTCAGATAGCAACCCGCTTTTCAAAATGAGGAAAGCATGTCGCCAAAAAGACGGTTGTTCCTCTCAAAGGCTTGGATTACTTTATATCCATGCCTTTTCGATCTAATGCACGCTTTAGTGCATTATTTATGGTATAAGAAGAGAAGTCTTCTTTGCATCCAAATGATTTTCATTATATGATTCTTCTGAAAATTATTTGTTAGACACATAGTGGTAATATGTTGTTTGATACTCTATCAGTCTTGGATTGTTCATATAATTTGTCACTCAATCAATGATTATAGCTCTTTAACTAGAATACGGGTCAGTGATTGAGGGGGAGAATGAGTTTAAGTTTATAATCAAACGGGTTTCTTGGTTATCTCATAATTGTTAGAAAAGGTTTTGTAGTTGATGGGGAATTAGTTGAAGAGGAAATTATTATATGGCAAAATGTGTTAACTGTTAGAAAGCTTAGGGCATTATGTGCAATGTGCTTTTAGTTTCTGATGCGCGTGATGTGTCGTTGCGGTTTAGCAGTTTTAATGCCTACTCAAGTTTTAAATTTATATTTAGCCGACTTATCAATAACACACACACTTAACGAGCAGTGTACCCGGTCAGTATGAATATAATGGTAAGTAGAGTGTCGATCACTAAGAGTGGAACGTATTATCTCGTTATTCTAATCAGTATTTTAATATCCTAACGCAAGGGGGTTTCAGCCTGAGAGACTGGCACGATTTGTTTGCAATTAAATAATAAAATAAACCAATAGGCACGAATCAGCAAGTAGCACACACGTACACAGATAAATACTTGAGACAATAAGAGGGCTGTCCTTATGATTAAGTAGATTGTCACTTGTTTTATTGATAGCTTTATATGAAGTGTATGTAGTTAACCCTTTCTCGTTGGTCCTATTCTTATCGGCGAGTAAACCCTTAATGATTACTTATGTCTAAAAGTTATTCCTAAGTGATCAATTTAGTAATAACCGTGGGAGCCACATTATTTTCCGCAGTCAAATGCCCGCAAGCCACTAATAAACACAGAGGTTATCAATGCACTAATAAGTAGTAACCAAAGACATCAACATATAAACTTTAATTGATGGGAAAGCAAGTATTAAAGGGAGTGCAATCTTTCGTTGTCACATTACACAAGCCACCAATCCTGATGAATTAAAGTTTGCTAACACAATAAAACAAAACTACTTAATGAATTAAACACATGCAGCACCTTCTTACAGCTCTTGTATCTTCGTTTGGTGTGTCTTGTGCTGCCTCCTTGACTGAATTCGTCCTAGGGTTCTGCTCTTCGGTTCTGATATATGTCTGACAAAAAGCTTTGGAATTCGTCTGGTCTTGGGGTATTTATAGTTTCTGTCTGAGGGAAGATGCGGCGCATCTAGTAAGTAGATGCGGCGCATTGACTTAACTTAGCGTGGGGTCCAAGATTATAATATTCAGGAATATTCGTACACCGCCAGAAGATGCGGCGTAACTCCATGATTAGATGCGGCGCATGTCCTCTTGTATCTTGGATCGTATCTGGTGATATCTTGATAGAGATGCGGCGCATGTCATGAGTGAGATGCGGCGCATCTGGAGCAGATTTAACTTGATCTTGTCCATTACAGTAGACTCTTCACTTTATGCATGTTTTGCTCCATTATTAGTCCAAAATCGCCAAGTTTCACCAAATGCTTGTTTTTACCTAAGAATTACAAAAGTAAACGATTAAGTATCAATCCTCGTACATAATATAGTAAAACAAGTCAAATTAATAGGATAAATGATAGTAATAAAATGTACTTATTTGAGTTCATCAGTTTCCTAGCTTTATGTAACTATAAGGTTCATTTGTGTCTCTTTTGAATCCTCGTCTAATCCCCTAAATACTTTTAAACCCAAAATCTAAAAGGAGTTAGAAAACCCATTGTGTTTGATGTTATTTGATACTCCACATGCATTTGTATGATCTAACTGAATGAGTTTCGAATGTTTATTGACTTTTGGTAGTCGATAGCTGTTTAATTGTTGTTGATTATGTGCTTATGTTCTCAGGATAGGCTTAGGTATGTAGTTACCGGTTAGAATCTTTCTCCTAAGATCCTAAGTTGAATGTTGAAATATGTGTGAATTGCTATGATCATGTAAATAGTGGTTTGATTAGGCAATGAATATGGTATTATGAGTAGGCAAGCTGCTACGTGGTAGTGGTTAATGAAGAGTAGATCTGTATGTTATATATCTGTGTTGATATTCTTATGCAGATTTTATGGCCGATATGAATGTGCCTGCTCTCACTCTAACCATTAGATCCGATGTTCAAACTCTATTGACTGGCCCTACATTCACCACAACAACAACAACGGCAGCAACAACAACAACACTTTCACCACCACCACCACCTTCACTTTAACAAAGCATTACTATTTTGGGTCTCGCCAAATGGGGATCTACATTATTTGGGAAGTTTTGTTGGTGGATGGATAATTGATGTTGACTACTGAATCCCTTAGAGAAGCAAAAAGGTCAATGTCATTTGTATCGTAACGGTTATCTTTGTACTGAATAAGCATGTGATTATAATGTGTCAGTGTATGATTGTTTTAATTCATAATTTTTCAAATCTATCATACTTGACACTAACTGTCTCCCTCATTGATTGAGGCGGAGCTCAAAAATGTTCCACTTATTAGAAAAGATTAAACCTAACCACATTTTCTCCCATAAGTTTTCTAATTTATTTAAATCAATTGAGATCCAAAATCTCGAAAGGTTTGGAATTTTTGATCAAGGGAGAGAATGTGATTTAAATATGAAATTTGATAAAATGTGATCTTTTGTACTCAAATATAGGCTCTCCCATATGTGTTAAACTCTTTCATAAATCGATGCACATATTAAGGGGGAGCGAATGGCTTTTGATGGCGATTATGGAAAGATACCAAAGACCGACCATTTTACTTTTTGCAATGGAGTTATAAGGTTGATAAGGTTAGGCATTAGTTCCCATGATCCACCAGAACCAGAGGGATCTTCCCAGGGACAATCCTCTAGTTAGAGTAGAAGTCCTTAGGTATGATGATGAAAAAAGGAGAAAAGTGAGAAAGGGAAGAGTGCCGATTGAGATAGAGCTAGGACTGGAACAAACCCAACAAGGTTCTAGTGATGAAGTCTCGGTAAGCACTGAAGGGGTTGAAGAATGAAAAAGAAATATAATGAGAAAGGGTGAAAAGAAATAGCCCTCCATATTCAACCTTAGGGCAGAAACCGGGTTCAATTCATATGCTACTGGTGGTTACTAAGGTAACGCCGGTATTGAAGACAAGACATCATGGACCCAGTGACGCACTGCACTAACCTTCCTAGCTACTCAAGTTCTCTTAAAAGGACTTGTTTCATTCTCACGGGGAACCCTGCATAAACTATTGACCGCTCATTGCGAGCAATATTGATATTGAAATAGGAGACACCTCTCCAGTCTCTGGTAGCGGATCAAAACGCACAATTGAGTCTAGAGCCATGAGATCATCCATTAATCTCGCTAGGACACTATTAATTTATTCACTTGTGTTTCACACACTGTGGAAACAAGTAAGATCATAAGAGTCCTACGCATTATCCTTGTGGTATTGCTAGAACATCCGAGTGATATGCAAGTACTCACAATGAAGATGGAAATCCTGCTAGAGTCAACATCAAACAAGCTCTTGGTAGGTGACATGTGAGATCCTTCTTGGATCAAACTAGTGAAAACTGGAAAACAACGATGGTGAGATTCAATATTTGAATCAAACTTGTTCCAGGAAATGAATTGACGGATGCTTTTGGAAAAACCCTTCGATGTGCTCAACAATTGTTTTCAAGCACATCGACTGCGCATAAATTTTCTATCAAAAGTATTTGTAATTAAAATTGATTTTCTTCTCATTAAAACATTCGTCGTATTACAAAATTCTTCTCTCAGTAATACGAGAAATTTTTTTTTCAAATCAATTTCTCATCAATCGATGAATTCTAATTCACTGATTCACTCACTCTGTGCTTTGTCTACTTTGAGACGCTCCGGTTTGAGAACGGCTAGTACAGTTGCGAAACCCTGTCAAGGAGATTCCTCGGAATCATACCTGATCACAGGCAGTATTAATACTGATCAACGGGGAACCGTGGTTCTTGCAACCCTATTCAACGAAAGTGATTAAAGACACTTTCGTGTGTTTATTGCTAACTGTTGTTTGCAGGAATACCCGATGGTTGCATTTGATGGCCAATGAGATGTCAATTCATAACCTAATGCTCACACTTCACACTCACTATTAAAGAAATCATGATAGCTGAATGACCTACAACAATGCTTCCGCAACTCTGATGCTAAATATCATGATCCAGAAAAGTGTGAGCATGACGGTCTGATGGTCACTACATCACATGGAGGCGATTCTACAAAGGATGACTTGGAGATTTACAGTGGCTGAAGATCTCAATGAATGCTCAAATATCACATAAGTCAATGGAACATCAATCACATGATCATTGCTTGAAGAACAAAGAAAGTTGCTGTTATGAAGAATCAATGACTATGAGCTACGAAGACTACTTCATTAGAATGCTAGAATTCAATTCATATTCTCTGGGGTGACCTCCCTTAGGGGGAGATTGTTAGGAATATAATATCCATGTAAAAGACTCGGTCACCCCGAGTATAGATTAGCATGTCGTAGCTCGTAGTCATATTATTAGTTAGTTAGTTAGTTATTAGTTATCGTAGTACTTGTGGAGTCGGGTCGAGTCTTTACCCACTATCAGCTCGCTCCACAGCCCGTGTAGGGGCGTTTATGTTTGTACTATAAATACCCTCTTCCACCAAGGAAGAGGGTTGGAGCTTCTAATCTTTCAACTATTTCTCTTTCACTTTCTCTCTCTAGAACTTCCATTATCTCTCACTTTCTCTCTCTACATACTACATGCTTTGAATCAATCTAACCACAAAACCATACATGTTATCATTATGAGTATATTACAGCTATAAAATATAGGGGTAAATCGTATAAAATAAGTATAAGGGTATAATTATGTAAAATATAGTTAAGTTTGTTTTCTATAAATAAGCTTAGCCAAACACCCTCTAATAATAAAAAGAAAATATAGTTAAGTTTGTTTTCTATAAAATATAGTTATTTTTCACTTGAATTGTAAAAACCGAATATTTGAACATTCAGGCGTTTTTGTAAAAACAAACATCATCATATGGTTCAGATTCAGATTTTTTAACAACCTTATAATATTCAGACATGGTAGTCAGATTCAGACATCAAATCTTCTAAAAAATCAAACAGCACCTTAGTATCCCTACCGTCCTAAAACAATTGTCTTTCTATATTTAAAAAACAGACAGATTAAGAAAAAAATAATTATTGGCGATTATTATCTTTCTTATTTTATGCATAATAACAAATTTTCTTTTTACTTATTACTTACTTTTACTTCTTTAAAGTTTGTAACAATGATTTATATATATGTATATATATATATTATATATATATATATATATATATATATATATATATATATATATATATATATATACTAGTTATAATACCCGTGCACGCACGGGGTTTTGACATAAATTTTTAGTTATGTATTAATTTTGAATATTGTGAGCTTAGTTCTTAGCTTGTAAACATAAGGAACTCATTATTACACCTATACAACTCATTATCATAGTGAGTTTATACTGAGCACTTGTGTGCAGTTCTCACTTTTGTGGTATGTGACATAAGTCAATTGCGCGTAGTGCAATAGATGGTTCTTGCACAAACTTTCAAAAATTTTGAAAGAAGTAAAGTCTAATAAAATGAGGTTGTTGGTGTGGTGGTTAAGTAACATATGAGGTGTCAAAGTTTTAATGTGTTAACCATATTCTCTACATAAATCCTTTCCTTATTACACCATTTGGGGCTAATGAGGTATCCTCCCTAACTTCTTATCTTAACAATCCGGGATAACCAAAAATGTTGGCAAAGCCTAACCTTTTAGTTGATTTAGTTGGATCCAGAAATTAGTCAGCCTAAACTAAACTGCTGAGAAAACTTTTACCATCTACATTAAAGACCTTGTCATCATTGAACATTCAAGCCATTCCATACTATATTACCCGATCATATAGATTATTTAATAATACACATAAATCATAAAACAAACTATGGGTACACCATTTCATTATAGTTGAAGGTAATCAAAATTTGTCTACACAGCAGACATGTTATGATGTAAACTTTCACCTCTAAATAAATGTGAAACATAGGAATAACCTTTGAGAGATATAAATGGCACTCACAATAATATATCATTTAAGGTTCAAATTGCAACGCTTCATGAACGCATCTATAGCTTGAGGGCTTTATCCAGGAAAGATCTTAAGAACTGTAACACCCCGAAAATTTTAATGAAGCAGCGGAAGACTAATCGGAGTATTACTTCATAGATCATAGTCATAGCAATAGAAAATGACCCAAAAAGAGGCGTTTTTAGAACAAGTTAATATCATTCAAAAAAAACTCAATATTCAAGATTACAAGTCATGCTTCCAAAAGTAATAACGTTTCACAAAAGTAGTAATGAGTTTGAAAACAATGATATTTTTATTTAAAAGGTTGGTCCCAAAAGTGCCAATGACCGCTCCGTGCCATGTAGTTCATTAGTTACCTGATATAAGACATGCTAAAAGGTCAACACAAAGGTTGAGTGAATCCACAACGTTTAAATTGTAATAGTTTGAACACAAGTTAAATAGTAATGAAAACAGTAACTTCGTCAAGTTATAAACATTGCACTAAGCCTCATGACACCAAACGTTAACTCATGTCGTCATAAAAGACGTAAAGCACTAACATTATAGGGATAATCTTAGTGTAAATGTCCTCAAGCAGGAGGTTTGCCGGCCTCCTGTGGGATTCAAATAAAGTGCATATGAGTTACTTACTTAGCAACTCAAATGAGGCGTCAACTGCCAATAGATCTATTCACTAAATTCGCGTTCACTCGCAAATGACTAATGGTTCATGATATGAGGGCCTTGTGGCAAAGCGGTAACTTAGGAAATATCAATCAGAATAGCATACAGAAAAATACTTGTGCTCAGATTTATAGCATGTATCTCCCCACGGGTTTAAAAAGCATAATAAAAAGGGTGGGACTATGAACTCACCTAAGTAGTACAAAAATCAAGTAGTAATCAAGTGTGATAAGTGAATAGCTCCGCCTTGCGACCTAGCGTAATAATGATAAATTTAGTTTCGACAGTTTTAGTGGTTTGATGCAACTAGTAAGTGCGAGAATAGTCGAAGAAAGTGATAACGGGTTTTGTGTGAAAAGTTAGTTTGAAGTTCAGGACACAACTCGTAAGTTATAGACTTTCGAAGTATTTCCATACGTTATTACTAGTTATTATTTTTATTGGTAAAAATATTTATTTAAATATTTTTGTATCATCACTCAAATCGATTAAATAATTTAGTGTAAAAGTTTTGCTTTAAAAGTTTGTATAGGTTTAGTTACATAAAGTTTTCCCCGAAGTATATATATATATATATATATATATATATATATATATATATATATATATATATATATATATATATATATATTTCAATTTCACCCTCAACTTATAAACTTTACACCTTTCACCCTTCCGTTAAAATAATTTCATTTTAAGTCCAAAAATCTAGTTTTTTCCATTTTACCCTTCAAGTTTATGATATTTACAGTTTATACCTTTTATTTTTAGTTAAAAACGTTATTTTCAAATTTTGGCTTATAACTTTCATATTTTTTTCACTTTACACCCCTTAACGAAATATTTTGCAAAAATGGTCCAAACTTTAGTTTTCGAAAAAGTTTACTTTTATTTTTTTTTATAAAAGTTGTTTATTTTAATTTACAAAATTTAGCTTTTGATAAAATAACGTCTCGGTAAAATTTTATTTGGAATTTGATATTAGAAAATCATTGGGCCTATTGGGCCGAACTTTAGGCCGTTCGCACAAAAGGTTTAGAACAAATGTATTGGGCTAGAAGCCCAACTGTGTTGCATTTTGGTTTTGAAAATAAAAAAAATAATAATAAGTACCAGTTTTGTGAAAGTAGGAGAAAAGAAAAATATATATATAAGTGCTAATGTGACCAAGACTGGGTTCGAACTCAATTGGTTTGTGTGGGGATTAGACAACGCCACCAACTGTGCTAAGTGCTACATCTTGTGGTATGCTTCATAGTTAATTTATTTAAATGAGTTTCTTGTTTGGTTTGGTTACATAATATACCCAGTACACTGAGCTTGCATGCATGAATATCTTGGCTTAAAACTAGCTTAGCTGTTGTTTTTTGTTCACATTGAACTCAACGCATGAGTGTTTCTAGTCTTTCAACGTGATACTTTGTGATGCTAATGAGATCTTGAAAGCTTTTAACACAACGTTGCTAACCAAACGTGCTCTAATTTATTTGTAGAGGTTCATACGTTTTAATTTAACTCGAGTTCTCAATTTATAGTAAGTCGTTTAGTTTAATTTGTAAATTTTCATACGTGACATGATGTGGAATATGAGCAAGTTTAGAAAGTTTGGACATATCGCGGGTATTACTAAAAGCTACATACGAGACTAGAAAGGCTACTCTATGTATTGAAATGGGTCGAGAGACTTACAACACCTAAATGGTGGTGAGGAGCTTGAGTAGAACGTGTAAAAACGAAAAGAGAATGCGAAAACAACGAGGTACCCTCCTCGAATAGCAACCCACACGATCAAAATGATAACCCGAAGCTTGTGATCAACCCAATATTTCTTGTGTGCTCTTCTAGACCTTTGGTAGTGAACAAATGATAAGGGGAGTACAAGTGGTTGTGATTTGTATTTTGTTAGTAAGGTTTGAAGTGTGATGATACGGAGGGATTTCAAAGATTTATATAGGAGATGCAAGTATGGCTTTTGCTCCATTGCTTACTCTTATTCGTACAGAAGGAAGGAAAGAAGAAAGAAAAAAAATATGTTTTGATGGTACAAGTGTATCTTGGTCAAAGATTTGTTGGTGGCTTTGGTGGCTTAGACTTGATCGACTAGGGGGGGGGAGGGGCTATGGCCATGGGCGGATCTATGTAGAGCCGAGGGGCAGCGGTCGCTACCCCTGAACTTTTACCCGGTAGTGGAATTTTTGGCGATTTTGCGATTTTTAGCGATTTTTGGCCATTTTTTGGCGATTTCGCTACCCCTGAAACAAATTTTCGCTACCCCTAAACAAATTTTCGTATTTCGCTACCCCTGATCGTGGCTCCTGGCTCCGCCACTGGCTATGGCTATGTCCTTTCTACTATTTGCACATAGTTCTAAAGACCAAGGCATGTGAGGCTTGAATTTTGGTTTCTTTGGAGATTGGTTGTAGTTCATACGAGAGGAAGAAAGACACAAAGAAAATGAGTCCTTGAGTTTTGAAAAAAAAAAGTAATATCAAAGTATGGGTTCTTATGTTTGTGTCTTGTGATCATGTCGAATGTACAAAGGAAAAAAAAAAAAAAAAAAGGTAATGTGTGAGGTGAAATAAAACGAGGCATGGATAAAAAGGTTTGAAGTTAATGGCTCGTTTTAGTCCGCGATCCCACTCGAGGTTCAAGTCCATGCTTGGTTTGATTACATTTGGTTTGGTCGGGTGGGTACCAACAGAAAAGAAACAATTGTAGTACACTAGTACTAGTTGTAAGAAGAGAGAAGAAAAAGAAAAAAGAAAAATATATTGGGCTTGTGGTTTCGATTCAATCTATGAAAGAAAGAAAAAGAAAAAAATATATAGTGGGCTCGTTTGGTGTCTCGGCCCAATCCAAGAAAGAAGGAAAAAGAATGGAGGATGTGGGCTCAGAATGTATTCGGCCCAAAAAAAAGATGAAAGATAAGTTATTGGTATTGGTACGCAAGCGAGCTATTCATGTGATATGGAAATATGTCTCGTTTCGAAAATTAATGAGTTTGTAGTTGAGCTTATATATATATATATAAGTATATAAAAAAAATTAACTCATAAAACGGGTTAATTAAACTTGTATAGATTATTAATTCAATGTTTAACATTAATAAATAACTCGGATTTTACGGGTTATTACAAGAACATCCCCAACTTATTTCTAGGTGCAACCTGAAAGATTGTACGAAGAGCTTACATGATCCTAAAAACTTCTATATACATCATACAGGCAAAGTTGCAACATATTACATACTAATTTAGTGCCTATATGAAAGGGCAACAAATTCAGAATGGCGTACGTCATTGCCACAATCTGCTCTGCTAAGGGTAGACGGAGTGGGTGAGGGATGGAGCGGCCCCTCACCACCCCGCTTGGGAACACCGCACCACCCCATGCGGTACCCAAAAAATCAAAGATGGCTCGGTGTCGACATCCTGCTGTCCTTCCCGAACGTTTGACAACGTAAACTTTTTTTTTCCTTTTCAACGGCTCTTTTGTTTTTCCCTCTATATATACAACCATTACAAGTTTATTCACATATCTCTACCATTTCACAAATTTCACATATATACAACAAAAATCAGAAAACACACACACATTCACATATGGATCCAAGAAAAGCAAAGGCAACCCGTGGCAAAAATCACGGTCCCGGCTCATCTTCAATGCAACCCGCGTCTTCGTTCCAACCCAACCCAAACCACGGCCTACCCAACCAATTCGTAACCCAATTTGATTTTTCCCAATTCGCGAACCCACAATTCGGGAACCCACAATTCGTAAACCCACAATTCGTAAACCCACAATTCGGATTTTCTCAATTCGCGAACCAAGGCGCAAGTAACATGCCAATTCAAAGCGGCTACAACGAGTTTCACTTGAACCCGTCGCCACCTTATCGAGGTGATGAAGATAGTGACGATGAAGAGGAAGCGGTACTGGAGACACAAGAAGAAGAAGAAGTCCAAGTCATTCCCGCGCCATCAAAAGGGAAATCGAAGTCAAAGTGGTGGACACAGGAGGAAGAAACGGCTTTAGCCAAAGCCTACCTAAATGTTTCTGAAGACCCGGTTAAAGGCGACAATCAAACGAACAAGACATTTTGGAAGAAAGTTTTGGACGTATTTAATACGCATTTAGGGGTGGACTCGGGTCGTAGCCATCATCAAGTGAACTCAAAATGGAAGGATTTGAATAACAAGATTACCGCTTTTGCGAGTATGTACAACAAGAGAAAGTCTAACATGAGTAGCGGTATGAATGATGAGGATGTGTTAAAGGCGGCTCAACAGGAGTACATGAAAAAATACAAGGCCAGACATGGGTTTCCTCATCTTGGTGCGTGGGAAGTTTTAAAAAACTTCCCAAAGTGGGGTAGTGTGCCCACATTTGAAGAAATGGAATCATCAAGTTCGAAAAGAGCAAGAACTAGCGAGTCGCAAGCAAGGTCATTTGAAGCCGAATTTATGCCCGTTGATTTGGATGATGAAGAAGGTGATGAAGATGAGCCGGAACAGCCGGCAAGACCAACGGAGCCACCAAGACGCAACCATAAGAAACCGGTTGAATCATCGACGTCCACCGAACGCGAACAACTCATGAAGATGGTGTCCGAGTTCAATATGTACAACAAGGAAGAAATTTAAGACAAAAAACGGGCTCGCGCGGAGAAGCTTCAATTGAAGGAAAAGAAAATAGAAGCTAGGATTGCTCGTGATCAACAAGCGACGAATTTGATTCTTCAACAACAACGACAATTAGAAGAACAACAAAAACAAAGCGATTTGCAGTTCATTTTGTCGCCTCATGATCAATACACCGGTCCTTTGTTGGAAACGGTGTTGGCTCGCAAAAAAGAACTCGCCGCACGTTGGGGATGGGAGTTTTAGTTTTATGTTTGTTTTATTTATTTTAATTTTAGTTTTATGTTTGTTTTATTTATTTTAATTTTAGTTTTATATTTGTTTTATTTATTTTACTTTTAGTTTTATGTTTGTTTTATTTATTTTAGTTGTTTGTTTGTAATAAAATATTAAGTTTAAAAAAATATTGTAGTTTTAGTTTAAAAAAATATTTAAGTTATTATTTTTTTTTCATGTAAAAAAAGTGGTGAAAGATGGGGAAAGAATACCATTCTTAGTAAAGATGGGGAGTGAAAGATAATGAAAGATGGGTGATGTGGCGGAGAGAGAGTGTGAAAGATGAGGAGAGGTTTACACACCACTCCCCCCACCCTAATGGGAAGATTTTTCACCTATACCAGTAAAGCCAAAAGATCCGTGTAGAACCAATTTTTATCATAGAACTAAACAATCAATCTTAGTCACTCATTTTTTTTTTTTATCAAAATAAAAAAATAAACTTTCACCCTTTTTCTAAAAATTAAATATCTTGCAAACCATAAATCGTTATGCGAAAAAAAAAATACCATCGCGACGAGAATTAAATTATCTTTCTGTAGACATGCATTGTTATATACTTTCGACGAACCTTTTTTTTCGACGAACTTTTTTTTTTCAAAATTTCCGCCCAGAAAAATCATATATGATTTGTAAAAATCATATGTGATTCGTTAAAATCAAATCATATGTGATTTTTACGAATCATATATGATTTATACAAATCATATATGATTTATACAAATCATATATAATCATATATGATTTGTAAAAATCAAATCATATGTGATTTTTACGAAGCATATATGATTTTTCTGAGCGAAAATTTAAAAAAAAAATCGTCGAAAAAAAAAGTTCGTCGAAAGTATATAACAATACATATCTATAGAAAGATGATTTAATTCTCGTCGCGATGGTATTTTTTTTGTAGCTTGAAGACTTATCGTTTGCAAGATATGTTGTTTTAAAAAAATGAAAAATAAAAATGGGTGGCTATGGTTGGTTTATTGGTTCTATATCAAATATGAGTTCTACATTGATCTCATTTCTACCGATAAAAAGGGTATAAAATATAGCACCGAGGAGTCAACAATATTGTACTCCCTCCGTCCCATAATTATAGTCCACTGTTGACTTTTAAAGTCTTTATTTCTCAACTTTGACCGTAAATATTTTTATTTGTGTTATATATTACTTGATGCAAAATATATGAATGGATTGAGTTTTAAATGTATTTTCCATTGGTATAATTTTTATCAAGTATTATATAACACAAATAAAAATATAGAGGGTCAAAGTTGTAAAACGAATACTTAAAAAGTCAATAGTGGACTATAATTATGGGACGTAGGGAGTAATATAATTTGTATAAAGCACAACTTTAAATCAAAGGCAAGTACATTGCACTAAATTACTGATTACCAAAATTATAAAGCAATCGGAATTATTCTTGTCATTAGACTTTATTCCGAATAAAATTGACCGAGACCTCACTAATTCCTTCTTAAGGGTCTTCAAATATGTGGATTAAAAAAACTCAAACGTCACAACAATTAATAAAATAACACGGGCAGAAAGGCGGCATAATTAACTGATGGTAAATTAAGTTGAAGAGGCTTAGTCAAGTTGAGAGTGAACATGATTCTTACCAATTTTTTATGAAGTCTATGATATGGACTCTAGGCTGATCAAGCACCTTTATATCAGATGGTGAAATATCCAGACCTTTTGAAAATAGTTGCGGATTAGATTTTCATTATACAACGTATAGTAGTCCATAAACAGAAGACATCCATGGGTCTAACGCCGCTTCATACATGCGTAATAAAATCAAAGCACGTTTACTGATCCTATTCTACATGTTTGAACTTCTATTATCTAGCTGCTATGTTAAATACCCATGGTCTTGCAAGATTTCTAGCAAATTAGTGCTAAGGGTAAATGTCATTTCCCTAGTGGGATATAATGATCTAAAGTATAAACTTTTTGATGATCTAATGATGCATCTTTTGATGATCTAATGCTGCATCTTTTGAGCATCATAATGTGAAATGCCAAATTTCCCCCTTTTTATTATTCTTGTTCAGAATATATATATATAGGAGAAGCATAAATTTGATACATTGTTGTAAGTAGTTACTTGTCTAATGCCATTTGAAATTCGTTGAAATGAGCAAGCTTCATGCTGCCAAACCAAAATTTGTGTATGCTAACATCTAAGGAAAGATCGAATGATGTGCTTTTTAATGTTGAGTGCAAGGTCGTTTTTTGGAGGATATAAACCTATAATAGATGCCTTTTTTCAAGAAAAACAAATATGTAAAAATGCTTGGATATGGTAATGTACTTGTAATTCAAATTCAAGCCCAAAAGGGTAACCTAACATTTCTCTGAACCTTGTGTTTTATCAGAATCAAGCCCACAACTCCTTGACCTACAAATGGATTAAACTATCTTAGAAGTGTTGCATCATTTAGCATACAACTTACGTAAAAAATACCTCCTATTAATTTAGAAGTAAAATACCTTAAGATGAAGTTTTTATGTTTTGTCTTTGTTAAGGTCACCATAAGAAACTGCTTGTAAAAAACAAAAAATGTTTTAGCAGTATACCTTCCAACTATCTGACTCGTCTTCCTCATCATTGATCCCTGACTTAGATTTGTCAGAACCCTCAACACCCTCCTTCTCCATGTCCATGCCTTCCGCATTCTATTCAACAAACTCATATTCAATGATACATAAACTACTTCTAAATTTTAACTATGTTTTTCAAAAAGCCCGAGTCCAAATGCTTATGCCTATAAATAGGCACAACCAAGTAAAACACTCCAATACATATTTTACCAATGTAGAATAAATTAATCATGTTGACAATCTTTAAATTTTTAACTGCAAGAACATCATGGTCAAGTTATCGATGCAAAGGAATTTCTCTCCCTGTCTGTGAACCACTGAATGGTTCTTTTCGCCATTGGCAACAGTAAGTTGCCACCATTCAACCAATATGAACTCCTTTTTTCTCTAAATCTTGAAATAGTTGTAATCTCTGACACCGATCTGTTCTCGATACTTTCAGACTCTTCATCAGTTGTAGGCCTGGGAAAGTTTGAAATTGGAACTGATGATTCGCCAGTATCCACAAATTATCCACAATATACCTTTAATTCGTGAGAAAACATACCTTAGATTAATGGATTTGAGTGATGTTGATTTAGGGTTAAAATTTAAAAATCATGCCTTTTGGCAATTGTGGAATAGGTGAAGGAATGAAATCGCTGCAACAACACTCAAGTAAAAACATACTTTGATCGATTAATCTTCGAATCTGATGCGAATTTTGCAACAACACAAAAGGTATTACCTCTCAAGGGATCTTGAGAGATTTTGCAATCCTTCAGGCAGTGTATCTAATCGTTGTAGTGTAGTATAGGTATGTCCGGGGGATTGATCGTTCTCTAGAGGAATAGTGTCGTTAGGATTAAAGAATAGGTCAACTAGGTCTAAGGGTGAGGGATGAGTCTTTTTGTATTTTTGCATTTTATGGAAAGCAAGTAAAAATCTCAGGTATTGGAAGAGTATGTGGAATTAGTTGCTAATCAACTAAACGAAAAACTACTTAATTAAACAAAATAAAATAAATGACAAGAAAAGTAAAAGTGGTGCACTTCTAATGGGAAACAAACATGTCTACTTAGATTTCACTACTCCCTAGTTATCTCTTGTTGATTTGTTGAGTTGTCACAATTGTTTAGTTGAAGGATTGTATTCCTTAATACCATTCGTAGGGGCGTGTACGTCCTTCCCCAACCCTATGAGTCTCTATCTCTTCTTATGACGACACGTTTAGTATCCAATCATAGCCTCCTCAATAGCTACTCGTGCATTAAATACAATCAATAAAACCGTAGTACACATCCGATTACGTTTCTTAAGACGTTCAAGCTTGTTACTGTATAGGAGGTTAGCCAGTTTTCTTAAGCCTAACGCGAGTCAATCAACCAAACAATAAACAACAAACCAACATTTAATAACTAGGTGATTAGGATCTAAACACACGCCTTGTGTTAGATAGATACTTTGAGTATATACTTTGTAGCACGCGAAATTTACCACAAAGCACTTAGAAGATGTATTTCACTGATGTGTATGAATGTATATGAATGGAACAGTAAAGTATGAACAGAGTTTATCAAACTTGTAGCTTCAATATTATTAAGAATAATACGAGTGATCTTAGATATCACTAGGGTTACACCTTGAAGCTTTAGCAATGAATCGTATATCTAAACCTAAACCTAGGACCTCATTTTATAGGACAAGGAGTCCTTTACAAGATAAGTATAAAACTAACTATAGAAGATATACACAAGATCTTTTCTATACTTATCATATACACGATTTCCTAACAGTTAACATAAACAGTTGAAACTATATATACTAGCAGTGGTAATGATGTTTCCACTGCTAGTGTAATCTTCCAGCAGTTTCTTCTTCCATGTATAACAGTGGTAACTGTTAGTTTTATTCCCAACAATCCTCCCCTAAACTTATAATTTCTGTGCAAATCATTAAGTTTCTTCGAATTAACCTTCTTCATTGATGATGGGGGGATTCTCCCTAACACTTATCTTTTTCTCCTTAATTCCTGAGTAGCTCTTTTATTCTGATCTTGTATCCTCTGCAACAATTCTCTAACTTTCTCTGTGTTTTCTTGAACTCTTAATCTTTGTGACAACATTATCTCAAGAGTTCCAGCTTTGAGAGGATACTCCTTTTCTGCTAACATGAATGCCTCAACTCCAGCTTTTGTAGATACATGGTGAACTTCACATGAATCATAGTAAGTCCATGTAGTACTGAGATCTCTAGCTTCAAACTTCCAATACCTGTCACTTGCATCAGGTTCATACAATCTCTTATGAACCCATAACTCTTTAGCCTTCACATCAGTAAGTTCACCATCCTTGGACTTTTCTTGAACCATTTTCCAAATGGTATTAAGGTCTTCTCTATCACATGCTTTTACAAGGTCTTCAAAAGCCCTGTAAACTCTTGTTCTTCCTCCAAGTCTTGTGATCTTCCAAGCTGCTTGAAATTCATCATTGTGGATTTCCCAATCTATCACTGGATGTCTGACTTGTAAGGGTTCCACATCTAGAATATCTGGATCAAGATCAATTATGTCAATCATCTCTTCAACCTACTCTTCACTTAACTTTGAACCTTCCTTTGCATGAGATGACTTCTGAACCTTTGGCTTCTTAGCAGCTTCTGATCCTATAGTTGAACCTGGTCTTTTGAATCTTCTGGCTTCTTCTTCAGAATTCATTAGAACAAAATCTTTGTCTCTTCTAAAAGCCCTATAGTACAGACCTTCAATCTCTTCATGTGACTTCCCTTTGAGTTGACACATCTTCCATCCAGCTACATGACACAAAAATTTCTTCATGCCTACAATGACTTGAACCTTGGATGGTTGCCTTTGCTTCTTCTGATTCTTCTTAATAGAGCCTATCATCTCATTGAGTGCTTGATCATTTTTCATCAGTATGAAGTCAGCTAGTTGAGCTGACCTTTCTTCTGTTGTTAGGCTTTTGTCTGCAATAAGCTCAATAGCTTTCTTCTTTACTTTTGGATCAGAATTGATCATGTGCTCAATTTCCTCTTCTGTTGGCTGATAAGTGCTTGTAATGTTTGGAATAGATTTTGAGAACTCCTTTTGAACTCTCTGCTCTTCCATAAATCTGGCCACTTCTTCCTCTTGAGTTTTCTTGGCCACTTCAGCATCCATATCAATCTGAGCTTGAGTTCTTGCTTTAACCTTTCTTTGTTGCTCAGTTGCTTCTTAACTAATTGGAGCTTTACCCTTTTCTTTTCTCTTTATGGCAATTTCTTCTTCAACAGTTTCTTCAACAATACTAGCAGTGGTAACTGCTTGTGTCTTCTGAGGTTGACTTGATGCAATATCCAAGAAATCACTTGGCAATTTCTTTTCTCTGTTTGATGTTGTTGTTGTTGTTGAGAAGAAATCACTTCTGTACCCTAAGCTTCTTCAAGTTGTTCACCAGCAGCTTGATCATAACTTGAGTCAAAACCTTCAAATCCACCAAAGTCTTGATCAAAGTCCAATTTCCTCCCCTCAGTCCTAGCATCTGTTTTCCTCCCCTGTTTGGGAGAATCACCCAAATCTTCATCATCTGAGCCACCATCTTTGCCTAAGGATGGAGAAGAAATCACTAGCTTAGCAGACCTTTTCTTCTTGAGCCTGTTGATCTCTGCTTGCATAGACTTCATCTTCTTCGTAAGCATGGAGAAACCATCTTTGTAGAGCTAATTGATCTGCTGCAACTCTTTTTCAAGCTTGTGAACCTTTGCTTCTAATTTGGTACATTTGTCCATCAATTCATTTAAGTTAACATTGCCCTCTGCACTTCCAGCTGTGTAACCTGCTGAGAGAGGTGCATCATGGGGCATTGGCTCAGTTTCCTCCCTAGTTAGACTAGGAAGTACTCCTAAACCACCACTGCTTGTACCTAGACCAAAAGGTTCAGGCACATTGAGTGTTATGATAGGAGGAGTTGGCTGTTTGTTCCTCCTTCTATAAGTGTGAGTAACTGGTGGGGTATATGTGGTAGATGGAACAATGATTGGGGGTGTGTGTTGAGGCTCAGCTGGGATTGTTGGCCCTTCACCCTGTACCTATGCAATAACTTGAAGCATTTGAGGAAAAAGCTCAGTTACTACCCCATTATAACCCCTAGTTGCCTTATTCATATTTTGAAATACTTTTTGTTGCAGGCAAGGAGTTGGCTAAATGTTTTTATGATGTAACAATTGATGTTCATTTAAAATTGTTTGAAAAAATATTGGGTACATTAAAAATTTGTATTTACTCTTCACATTGCTAGTCACACAGTTAAAAATAAACTTGAAAGTCCTGTTTGTAGCTAAGCAAATAAGAGGTATAGCCATTGTTGTGCTAAATTGTTCAAAAGCAATTTTCTTAGGACTTATGCAATGAAGAAGAGTATGTATGAAAAACCTCCGTCGTTGGGAGAAACATCCCTTTTGAAAAGTAAGTCTTTGATTGGATGTGTCATACCCCATAGCAGAGATGTATTCAAGAATTTCTGGATTGGGTAATGTGATGATACCTCCTTGATCATCCAAGTGGAGAAGTCTCCTCAAGGATGATTCAGTAACATCAATAGTTACCCCATCCACTATTGCTCTGAGTGCAGCAACAGATTCATGTATGTCCCCATCTTCAATAGTGATGGTAGTGACAGTCTGCCAAAACTTCTTGATTTGGGAGACATAGATTGTTGGGTTTAAAGTTAAAGCATACCTTATGTGTATAACATTTAGAAAATCCACAATCTGATGAAAAATAGGTCCATCCTTGACCTCTGTTTTCTCCAAGAAAGCAACCTGGTTGTGTGCATCAACAAACTCCAAAGTAGCCATGACAAATAGTTTTGAATGACAGAAGTATGGTCGGATTAGAGTGAATTGAAAGAGTGACAAGCCAATTGAGTTATGGTTTTATACTGCTAGGGTTTGAGATTAATACGCCTTTGAGTGATTATCTTAAGAAACAATTTTATCTTTTGTAAAGAATAAAAGTAAATAAGAAAGTGGATAATTCTCATTAATAAAACGTTATAAGTATGGAAACAAAGTGGTTAAACTCAACGGCTAGTTTAAAAATTAGTTACTGACACAACAGTGGTAACAGCTAGTTCAACAGTGGAAACTTTTACACTAACAGTGGTAACTTTGAACTAGCAGTGGAAACTTTTTCACAAAAATTTCTAAGAGCAGTAGGAACATAAAATAGGTTTACAATAGACTGCTTTATCATAGTTTTTAGCAAACTACCAACTATCAACGGATTTGATGTGTCTTTACCATGAGCCGTTTGCTATGGACTAGCGAACTCTTAATTGTTAAGTATGGTGAGTTGATAACCATATGGTTTTTGGTAAACTATCAACCATAAACGGATTTGATAAGTCTTTACCAGTAGTTGTTTGCTCTGGACTAGTTGGTTCTTATGTGGTTTAGACATGGTGAACCAATAACCATTTGTGGTGTGTCTCAGATACACACTTCTTATAATCACCTCCCATCAAAGTTGCTTATTGACCTGCATTAGTTAGTCCAAAACCAAGAAAATACAAACCACGATATTTCCATTTGATACTTTTCACATATGACTAACTTTTTACACAAACAGTACAAACTATACAAAGCAGTTGCTTTTGATACAACTAGCAGTACAAAGATCCTACACTCAACTAAAACACTTAGACATCAGAGTTTTAAGGGTTAAGCATTCCAATACCTGTTACCAAGTACTGAAACCACCCCACATCAAGACCTTTAGTTAATAAATCAGCATAGTTATCATCAGTATGAATTTTGACAACCTGTATTAACTTTTTCTCATAACAATCTCTTATAAAATGATGTCTAATTTCTATGTGTTTAGTTTTAGTGTGTTGTACAGGATTTTTAATTATGCAAATGGTACTGCTATTGTCAATATAAATAATGGTGTTCATGAAATTATACCCATAGTCAAGTAACTGGTTTTGAATCCATAATACTTGAGCACAACAACTTGCAGCAGCCACATACTCTGATTCAGTTGATGAAGTTGCCACCATTGTCTGCTTCTTGCACTGCCATGAGACCAATCTACATCCAAAAAATTGGCATCCACCTGTGGTTGATTTCCTATCCAAGCTTGCACCAGCATAATCACTATCTGAATAAGTTACCAACTCCATAGGAGATTCTCTTGGATACCATAATCCCATATTAGGATATGCTTTGAGATATCTAAAAATCTTCTTCACTGCAGTCAAATGAGATGTCTTGGGGGTGACCCGATATCTTGCACAAGAACACACTGCAAACATGATGTCTGGTCTTGATGAAGTGAGATACATCAATGAACCAATCATGGATCTATAAGTATGCAAATCAACTGCCTCTCCACTACTATCCTTCAAAAGCAGATGAGTATCCTTGTCAGCAGGTGTGCTATAAGGCTTAGCATAAGTGAATTGAAACTTCCTCAGTATTTCAGCCATATATTTGTCTTGATTGATAAAGATACCATCTGATCTCTGTTCTACTTGAAGTCCCAAAAAGAATGTGAGCTCACCCATAGAACTCATCTGAAACTCATCTTTCATCAGCTTCTCAAACTCTTTGCACATCTCTTTCTTTGTAAAGCCAAAGATGATATCATCAACATAAACTTGGACCAATAAGATATCACCCTTGTCTTTCTTGATGAACAAATTCTGATCAATCTTGCCTCTATGAAACCCATTAGTCAAAAGATAAGCAGTTAGGGTTTCATACCACTTCCTTGGAGCCTGATGTAGACCATAAAGAGCTTTTACCACTCTATAAACCTTGTCTGGATGATCAGGGTCTTCAAAACCTGGAGGTTGTGAAACAAACACCTCCTCATCAATTTGCCCATAAAGAAAGGCACTTTTCACATCCATCTGGTAGACAGTAAAGCCCATAAAAGATGCATAGGCTAGAAAAAGTCTTATAGCCTCAATTCTGGCAACTGGGGCAAACACTTCTTCATAATCAATACCCTCCTCCTGAGTGTATCCTTGAGCCACAAGCCTAGCCTTGTTTCTGATGACAATTCCTCTTTCATCTTTCTTATTTCTGAACACCCACTTGGTACCAATAACCTTCATTCCTCTAGGCAAATCAACAAGTACCCAAACTTTCTGAATTTTGAACTGAAGTAATTCCTCTTGCATTGCCTCTACCCAGCTTGAGTCTTCCAATGCCTTAAACACATTATTTGGTTCCATTTGTGACAGAAAACATAGAAACAGACATTCATTCTTGTCTTCATGGTCCTTGGATTCATAGACTTCACTGATAAAGCCATGATGATCAGCCATTCTTGTCTATTTTCTAGTCTTCACTCCAGATTGTACATCTCCAATCACATTATCAAGTGGATGTATCCTGTGTATTGTTGCTTGGGGAGTTTGAGGAACATCATATGTACTATGCATATTTGATATTTCTACATCATTGACTTGTGCTTCCTGAGTGACAGAAGTTGTATTTTCCACATTTGGTCCAGCAGTGGAAACTTCTGGCCTAGCAGTGCTAACTTCATTTGTACTGCTTTCAGGAAAATATTTGTTCTGAGTATCCGCATTCACTGCTCTGGGCATATATGCACCACCTTCTTTTCCAGCATCCTTAGAAGGTTGTGGATCTCCATCCTTTGAAGCAAAATCATCACCTGCAAAGTCCCAAATTGGTATAACAATGTGATCTTGATCATCCTCTTTATCCCTGCTTGGTTCATCATCATCAACAAACTCTTTTGAACCTGCAAAATCATTAGTATATGTACCTGCACCAATAGGTACATAATTTATAGCATGGGTTTAAACAGCCATGTTGGACCTGCACCTGCAATATTTGGTTGATTCTCTAAGAACTCAACATGCAGATTCTCTTCTATCTTTTTGGTTCTTAAGTTGTATACCCTAAAGGCTTTACTAACCATTGAGTACCCAACAAAATAACACTAGTACAAAAATGGGATTTAGTCACACATGCTGTTTTTCGAACAGCCACACAGTCGCCTTTTTATGTGACTAAATGTACTAGAATAAAATAAACAGCCACACTTGATCCGACTTGTGTGACCATTTCGAAATTACATCCGAGGCTATAGCCACACATTTGAATATTTTCGTGACTATACGTATCTGGTAAAAAAAATTTTGATTTTTTAGTCACTTATAATTTGGGACGTGTGATGGATACAAATAAGGTTGAAACCAAGGTTGTCAGGATCGCGATCCTGCTCGCAGGATCGTACGATCCTACGATCCTACACACACAAAACGAGCAGGATCGTTACGGGATCGTAATTCAGGTAGGATCGTTACAGGATCGTGGGATCGCTCGTAGGATCGTAGGATCGTGAACCATCCGATCCTGTTGGTAACCCATTTTTCAGGTAGGATCGTTATAGGATCGTGGGATCGCTCGTAGGATCGTAGGATCGTGAACGATCCGATCCTGTTTTTTTTACTTTTTTTGAGAAGAAGGTTTTTAAAAATGGTTTGTATACATATGTAAAGGAAAAGCCGAAAACGATCCTAGGTAGGATCCGATCCTACGATCCTACGATCCCGATCTTGCAAAGCCGAAAACGATCCTAGGTAGGATCCCGATCCTGACAACCTTGGTTGAAACATTAGTCACACTATATATATACATATGTGACAAATATATGTCACGCAATTGAAAAGTGTGACCAAAATCCATATATGGTCACACGAAGTAATTGTGTATGTGGCTAAATCATATGCTCAAGTTTGTCACACATTATTTAAGCGTGACTGCTAGTTTTTGTTGAAAATTTAGCCACATATGAATTTGAAATGTGTGACAACTGAAAAGTAAGTTTGAAGCATAGTCACGATATGCATTTAAAAGTGACAAATATATGTCACACACTTGAGATGTGTGACCAAATGTCATATATGGTCACACTAAACCATAGGCATACATGATTAAGTGTGACCAAAATTCGATACAAATAGTCACGTAAGTTAATATGTGTGTCTAAAGTTAAGTGTGTGTTTGCCTGCCAATTCCTAATGTGTATGGTCACATTTAATTGTAGCACAATCATGTGACTATAGGCTATACAATAGTAACACCATACCACAAATGTGCATCTAAATTATGTTTATGGCCACATTATAAGGGTATTATATGTGACCAATACATTGAAAATAGTCACACTGAAATATTCATGTGACTAATATGTATAGCAAAATGTGAACTCAGTTATCATTAACCTTGATATTAGTCACATTGAGTGTTTGTGTGACTAAATTCAAGATGTTACATATGGTCACATGAAGTATTTATTTAGGTGTCTAAATCATAGAGTCATATTTTGAGTTCAGACTGTTAGTCATGACTCTTCATTTAATTTGCCCCATTACAATGCTGGGATTTTATAGTCTATCTAGTTTAATGCAGTAGTATGTAAGTATGTTACTTGCCCCTAGCTGGAACCAGATTACTTGACTTTCTAAAGTCAATTTTCAACTTTATAATGAAGTAACATGTTACTAAAGTGCCTGCAAGTGCATATACATGATAAATGGAAACTGCAAATACAATAAAGCTTGACTGCAAGTGGACATATACATGATAAATGTCAGACTATACATTCTATCAGTAATAACTATACATTCTAGCAATAATAACTATACATACTAGCAGTAATAACTATACATGTTTAAGTCAAACTATACATTGTAGCAGTAATAACTATACATTCTATTTCTTGTCCTTGGGTCCTATATACTCTTCTATCTTCCTGAGCAGTTCATATGCCATGTCATCATAATTAAGCTGAAGCTTGAGTATTTTCTTCCCACGCAACATCTGATGTAGAATGTCTTTGTGAAACTTTAAAGGGTAATCCTTTTCTACAAGCATGTAGATCACCAACTCATTCACAGTTAAAGCATGTACTCCACATCGTTGAAAAATTTTCCATTCTTTAACAGTATTGTGCGTTAGTCTTCTCCAACATTCATCTTCATGATTTGGTTCAAACATTACCTTTAAATAATTCCAGACTTCTCTATCATAATTAGCTTGTTCTGGTGTCTTATTACCAAATCTTTGTTTGAGTAATTTCCATAGAGCTATCATATCTTGTCTATCAAAATCATGAACCATGTGAAGAAAGCTTACATACCTTCTAGAAGAACCATCATGCCTCTTAATATCGTAATAAACTGTTTCCCCAAAAGATCCAGACTTATAATCAACAATGGGATGTTTGACAGTTAAAGGTTGTGCATCCATGGCTTCTCCTACAGAGTCAACTGCAAGTTCAGTGTGAGCTTGCATTTGTTCTTCAGCAACAGCTTGCTCAGTTTGTTCTTGTTTTCTCTTTTTACTGCTTTCTATTTCCAACTGTTCACCTGCTCTCTTTGAACTGTCATTCAAGAAGAGATCATTGTTTCTCTTGGCAATTGCATATAATTCTTCAATTCTTTTATCATCCAAGAATTTCAAATCCTTTAGTTTCCATCTGTCCACATTCTTCAAATACCTGCACATGAGTAGATGTTTATGATATGATGTACATATTGGGTATTGTTGATATTAATATAAATACCTTTGCAAAAAAAAAAAAAAAAAAAAAAAAAAAAAAAATTACCTGCACATGAGATCTCTTCTTTGTTTTTGAGTGGGTGGCTTGTTCTTCTTAGCTGCATATCTTTGTTCTGCATACAACTTCTTTTTTGCATCAAAAAATTCTTTCAGCATCCTGGCTTTTTCATCTACTGAGTACTTATCTTGCTCTTGTTTATGTACTTTCTTAGCAAGCTCAGAATCAGCTGCAACCTGAGCCCTTTGCTCATCCCATGAAGCTATTAACTCTGCATCTTTTTCTTCTTGTATTCTCCTTTGTTCCAAAATTGTCTGATGTTCTGCATCATACTTTTGTGAGAATTTCATAGCAATTTCAGCATCAACTTTTAATTGCTCTTCTTTTGATAATGGTTTCTCCACAGGCTCTTCAGTAAGAATCCCTTTACCTTTGCCTTGTACCTGTGGAGTTGATTGTTTAGCTTTTGGAGAGGATGATGGCTCTTGTGTCACAACACCTTTGGTTACTGGTTTTGCTGTCTTCAGCTCAGCAAGTACACTAACAGCATTTGCAAAAACCTCTGGTGTAGCAGTACTAGCTTTTGTAGTACCAACTGTAATTGGCTCAGTAGCACTATCAGCATTTGTAACCTTGCCCAGACGATGATCAATCACCACTTGATTCCCTTGGTTATCCTCCCCTGAAACTTTGCCTTCATTCCCTCCCTGTTTGGGAGCATCCTTAGAAGCTTCAGAAGATTTAACCTTTTGTTTGGGAATTCTTGATCCTTTGACTCCTTCTAAATACCTAACCCTTCTCTTCAAAGCCTTTATCTCCCCACCTTGAGCTTTGATGACTCCATCTTGGGAAGAAGCTATTGCTCGCAGATCACCAATTTGTGCAGACAGCTTGGCACAGGTATCCTTCAATTCATTCAAAAGTTGCATACTATCCTCACCACTTCGGTTTGTGTTACCTAGCCCGAGAGGTGGATCACTGGAAAAGTTAAGTTCAGTCTCACCCCTAGGATGAACATCCGAACCCCCCATTGTTTCCATGTGACTGGGACCTTCACCTGAATCAGTTCCAGAGGAACTTTCTTCATTAGAAGTTGTCTTGGTTCGGGTCTTAATGATGTTACCACTGTCCTGTGCTGCTGCTAAGCTAGACACAGTAGTGGCAGCCCTTGCCAACATGTCACTCTCCCCCCAGTGACATCCTCATCTGCAACAGTTGGTATAGAACCACTAGCCTGAGGTAGCTCAGTGTTCTTGGTTTTAGTCCTACGTTTATAGGTCTTTTGTTGTTGTTCTGTGGGTGTGTGATGGGTACCAGCTGGGATTGCTGAACCTTCACCCATTTGGGTTTGGGCTAGTGCCAACATTGTTGGAAACAAAGGTGTCACTCTCCCTGAAAAATCTTTTCCAACCCTCCTCATATTAGCAAAAACCTTTTTGGTAAGGCAGGGAGTGGGATAAACATTTTTGTGACTTTTCTTTTTTTTAAATTGGTTGTCCAAAAAGAGTTGCAAAAACCTTGGATATAGAAAATATTTAGCCAAAGAACCATCCAAGTTCTTAACCATATTATCAAAAATTAATTTTGAGAAATTAAATCTTTGAGTATTTTCAGCCAAACAAATTATAGCAGAAGCTAAATTACTGCTAAATTCATTCCATGCAGTGGTCTTTGGACTTAGACACACTAAGACAGTATGAATTAAGAATTTCCACTGAGGAGAAAAATTACCTTTTTGGAACTTTAAAGCATCTGTATATCTCTCATAGCCCATCAGTGCAAGTTTTTCAAAGATTGTAGTATTTGGAAGATTCTCAACTCCGTTAGCATCATCTAGGAGAAGATCTCTTCGAATAGACGCCTCTGTAATGATAATCATCTGCCCATCTACAAGGGCATGGATTTGTGCTTCCCCATTAATAGTTTGGACCTTAGCAGACGACCAAAACTGGATAATGTTGGAAGTATATATAGTAGGTTTTACTGTTAATGCAAACTTAATATAGCTTGCATTAAGGAAATCAATGATCTCAGTAAAATCTACAGACTTATTGGATTTTTCTAAAAAGGCAACATTATTATGAGGTTCGGTAAAAGTTAGGTTCGACATTATGATTTGATTTGGGGGTTTTGCAATTTGACAATTAAAATTCGATTAGGGAGTGGAAGAGAGAGAGTAATGTGTGCGTGAATGTGATTGTGTGCAGCAATTGGGGGTTTATATACCCTTTAAAGTAAAAAGTGATACAAACTACCCTGCACTCCCAACCACTGCTAAAAGGATACCCAGCAGTACAACGTTTCGCTAGCAGTACAATTGTTTACCTAGCAGTACAATAATAATAACTGTATTCAAATATCATAAACTTGTACATAATAACTGCATTCATATATTAAACCAAGTCAAAATAAGTTTACATTTACATAGGCAAAATATACATAGGCAAAATATATAAAGAAAAGATACATTAAGACACATATTTACTAGCTTCAATACTTCTGTAAACATCAACTATTTTCTCTCTTTCTTCTTCTATTTTTTTGTTCCTCTCCTCAATTTTCTTCTGATGCTCCTCAATGACCTCTAAATCTTTCTTGTTCCTTTCTTCATACATCTTTATACGCTTGTTGTGAATTTCTAACAATGCGTTTTCAACACCATACGGGCCTTTACTACATTTCTCCCAAATATTTTGGGATATGCCAAATTTTTTATATTTTTCAGGCATTGGTGGAGGAGAATCATCCCTTGGGCGTTTGTTTTTGTTGGAAGAAGGAGTTGAAGAGGAGTCAGCCATTGAAATTTGAAATTTATTTTCTAATGAAAATATCAAAGGAGTTGTATATGGTACGATTGATTAATTATGAACGGTTTTCCATGTCGAGTTGTACAAATAGGCTAGAGAGGTATACGAACGGTTCCCAATACTTTAGGCGGGAAGAGGGACCATCGAGAGGCGCCAAAAGTAAACAGATGGATAATATTGATCGGATTTGGTTTGTGTTTGGTTTGGATTTGACTAGTGTAGTTGATCTAGAAGTGTGTTTGGTGTTGGATTGACTAATTGACTTTTTCATTAGGGTAATTGATATTTTCTACTCCATGATGTTTAATGTAATTTGTGTGCTAACTTTAATGACTAATTGACTTTTTCATTAGGGTAATTGATATTTTCTAGTACATGTTTAATGTAAATACATGCTTTAATATCTATCGCAGTCTGAATGCGTTTGAGAAGTATGGGTATATTTAGGCCACTTCCAACAATAACTCAGCCTTAACAAATTAAAATTCAAATTCAAATTCAAATTCAAATTCAAACGTAAGATAAAGTACAACATATTAACGCTGCGTTAACGCAGGTTAGCCCCAACAATTAAAATTCAAAGTCACGTTAATAAAACGTGTGCATTTGTACCCTATAAATACCAATGCTTCTGAAGCACAAGTCACACAGAAACACATTCCAAACTTCTCAAATACTCAAGATCCAAGCATCTCAAATTCAAGATGTCTTCCAGAAAAGATTTCGGGCAACAATTTCCAAGCCCACCTCGCCAAAAGGATTTTGGCCAACAATTTCCAAGCCCACCTCGCCAAAAGGATTTTGGCCAACAGTTTCCAAGCCCACCTAGCGAAAATGAAAAATTCCATACTCCACCCGAGCATATCTTTCCGGTTTTCCAACCGGAAAATTTTTCGGTGAATAATCAACCTGAAAATGAACTGGTTCCCAACCAAGACCCAAATCCGTTTGGGTTAACTGAGGAACAACTTAGGCAAGAGGAAGCAGATATGCAAGTCCTCCTGGAAATGGAAGCACTTGAAAGAGAAGAGGAAGCTGATCGTTTGGAGCGGCAAGCCAGGGAGGATGAAGAACGTAGGCAAAGGTGGGAGTCTGGTTTTTTCACACCTTCCGAATCCTCTGAAGATGGTTACCAAATTCAGATGATAGTTTTTATTAACCGTCCGTTGTTTATGTTAATCGTATGTTGTTTATGTTAATCAATCGTTGTTTATGTTAACGTAGTTTTTATTTGACATTTAATGTATTTCTATTTCATGTTTAATGTATTTCTATTTCATGTTTAATGTATTTGTATTTGATACTTTATTTTCAATTTATACATTGAATTGAATTTGAATTGAATTGATAAATTTTAAATATATCCCGCCCTTTTGTTTAATTTGAATTTCAAATTTTAAAATTTAAATATCCCGCTCGTTATTAATATGTTGTACTGTTACTTTACGTTTGAATTTGAATAATACTCGTACGGTTACTTTTACTTTCAATATGATTTTTAAAATAGCCTCCAAGGGCTAGTTTAACGGCTTTCCACTATCAAAGCCACTTTCACAACACTTCGTTTTCTCACACAACTTCTTATAAAACTCTCTCGCAAGTATCACTAATTTTAACACAAACACTGTGGCTAACAAATTAACTAGCAGAGGTGCAAAAGGCTATCCTCACCCGATTACGCAATGAACAAGAAAAAGAACTCAAATTGATTAACAATTTGCTAGGTGATCAGATAACTCGTATTATGCTACAGATGCATAATCGTGCTGATCTAGAGGTCGAAAGGTTGCGTGAGTTGCCTCAAGACCATCCAGCTATCAGGGTTGGTCTAGAAATTAAACTCTTTTAAGAAATGATGAAACAGGGTCGAAAGGTTGCGTGAGTTATTGTTGGGTGTGTTGATCATGTACAAACATATAATCTCGGCTCATTCGTTAAACATCTCGTATACAACCATATCATCTCGGCTCATTCGTTAAACATCTCGTGTATAACCATATCATCTCGGCTCATTCGTTAAACATCTCGTATACAACCATATTATCTCGGCTCATTCGTTAAACATCTCGTATACAACCATATCATCTCGGCTCATTCGTTAAACATCTCGTATACAACCATATCATCTCGGCTCATTCGTTAAACATCTCGTGTATAACCATATCATCTCGGCTCATTCGTTAAACATCTCGTATACAACCATATTATCTCGGCTCATTCGTTAAACATCTCGTATACAACCATATCATCTCGGCTCATTCGTTAAACATCTCGTATACAACCATATCATCTCGGCTCATTCGTTAAACATCTCGTGTATAACCATATCATCTCGGCTCATTCGTTAAACATCTCGTATACAACCATATCGGCTCATTCGTTAAACATCTCGTATATATACAACCATATCATCTCGGCTCATTCGTTAAACATCTTGTATACAACCATATCATCTCGGCTCATTCGTTAAACATCTTGTGTATAACTAAAGCTCAGTTAATTAAGGGTGAGTGTGTTAAAGCTGACGTGGCATTGTGTTAAAGTTTAAAGCTGAGTTATTGTTGGGAGTGGTTAGAGTATTTTCTTTTGTTTTTTCGGTGGATTTTAGCGTGACTTAATCTTAATACCGCCAATTTTGTCCATATAATATTCAACTACGTACGGATAACTGATACCCGCGGGGAAACCCGAAAAACCGATGGATAATATTAATCGGGTATCCGGTGGGATATGGGGCGGGTACGGGTATATTATAAACGGGTTCGGTTATGGGTATACTAAAACCCGCCCCGAACCCGAACCGTTGCCATCCCTATTTACCGGCTATAGCCGGATTTCACCGCCACGTCATCACCATTAGTTTTTTTTTTTTTTTTTTTTTAAACAAATCTTGCCACGTCAGCTATAGTTAAACCAAACCACAAATTCAATATTCAACCAGCAATTAATCCCTTTAATTACCCGGTCATTTGTAAACACACACAAAAATCAATAAACCCTAATCAACACACACATTCTTATGGAGTAGTAATTACGGAGTATGTAAGTATTTTGGTTTGTTAAATGGGTAGTACTCGTAGTTTGTACTGTTGATGTGATGGTTGCACAGTATGATACATTATTTGCGATTATTAAGATAGTACTCTATAAATTTGGAGCCAAAAATTTGATTTATTCAAGTTTATGCTTTAATTAACAGGTTCAAAGGCAAAATTTTCAAATAATTCAATTGTTAATTTCAAATTACAACTTGGAGGCAAATTTTTGGATCGAAATTTTTTGAATCACAAACGATTCATATTCTTGGTGTATAGCCTCTTTTCTCTCCTTAAAAAAAAGACTGCAAATAAAAAACAAAAATCAAATCTTCTCTCACCATTACTCTCCAAGCTAAGCCATAATCATTTTCTTTTACCCTTTGTTGCTCAAGAGTCATGGAAACTGAACCCATTGTTGATAACCATACTTTGCTTCCTCTTGATCATATTGTACATGATGATACCGCCTTAGAATATGAATCCGAAAAGTATTCTGATGAAGAAGATATAGATGAGCCTGTAACCAACCAAACACCTGAGATAGTAGCTAAGAGGGGCTCAACCAGGCTAGTAAAGTTTCGCGCGAAGCATGACAAACCTGGTGCAATAAAGCTCAAGGTAACCATCGATGCATTAGGTAGGGTAACAGGGGAAAACAGAGCAGTGTTTGTGAGTTTTTTAGGAGATGTGGCTCGTGAGCAGATAGGTGTGAAGATTCTACACTGGAAGAAGGTGAATAAAGAAGCAAGAGATAAACTATGGGATGAAATCTTGGTACATATATACTATTTTGTAACCCAGTACTACATAAGTTTATGTATGCAGTTACATTATGTGCAACTAATTAACAACATTGTGTTAATCTTTTCAGAAATTTTTTGTTGTTGACGTCAAATACAGAAAATTGATAATGATTCGTCTTGGTAAAATGCTAAGGAATTACAGAAGGAAGCTCAAATTCAACTACATTTTGCCCAACCTAAATACACCTTCCAAACTGAATGAAGTCCCGAACTTGTATAATACAATAATGAAATAAGAAGACTGGGTCGAGTATGTTAAATACACGACCACCGAAGCATACAGGGTTTTAATTAGTCATCTTTAATTAAGTGTATATGTCATTTTATTATTTTCAGTTTGCAGCATTACCGCATCTAAACGCCTTATGATTTTGTGTTTTTAGGAGAAATCTGAGAAAGGTAAAATGGCGCGTTCCCAAAATATTTATCAGCATAAAATGGGACGAGGTGGATATGCTTATGTCAAAGAGAAAATGGTAAGATTACACAATGTTTGTTTTACCAATTAAGAGACGATCAGTATGAGAAATGAATCTGTTTACATTGCCCAATTTGCACATTTGCATTAATACCCTCATATTTTCGATTATCTTGGTTTAACTGTACATGTGTAAGCATCCTCATATTTTCGTTTATCTTGGTCTAACTTTACATGGGTATGCATTTGATGTTTATTAGATCGAAAATAAAGAGATTGAAGCGGATGAAGAACCCCCCCGTGATGTAATGTGGGTGAAAGGAAGGGTAAACAAAGATGGCGAATACCCAAATGATGATATTAAATCAAAGGGAGATGAACTTGTAAGTTTGACTGCTAATTCTATTATTATGCTTATATAGCAGCAACATTTAACTGTGTACTAGCAGTAGTAGCTTGTATACCAGCAGTTACTCTAACATCATCAAGAAGACTTTTAATCCCAACATTTCCTATATTTTTTGTGCAGAAAGAAGCTGATGACAAGATCAAGGAAGGAACATCGGGTTTTGATGATGGCACTGATGCCATGACATTTGTATTTGGTAAGGAAAAGGGCGGTTATGCCAGAGGAGTGGGAGGTGCAGTAACATACAAAGAGTATTTTGGCCTTCCTCGAAGAAAACAAGAAGCCAATGAAAAAATTGCCTTACTTCAAACTCAACTGGATAATGAGAGACGGGAGCGTGAAGAAAAAGATAAATTGATCAAGAAATTGTCCGCCGAGATGACCGAAAAAGATGTGCAGGTCAATAAATTATCCGGTGAGGTGGAAAACACGAATATAATGCTTTCTCAAATTCTGCAACAGTTGAATGATAAAGGGATGAATATAACTCTGCCAACTGATCAACCATCGCCAATAGCCTCAGTTGTAAGCCATTTTTTATGTTGTTAACAATTTCATTTTCTAATGCTAACACCACTGAGATGCTAATGATACTAGGCATTATATTGAACATAAACTGATGAGTGACTGTATTTCTTAATTTATATTGCAGGTGACTCCAATGGCCATTGACAATATTGCAGGTGACTCCAATGGCACTCAGACAAGTGGTGTTGTAAGTCCTAAAGATGCGGGAATTGAGGAGAAATCCAATGGCCTTGAAACTTCTAAAAAGGTAACGGAAACAATGGTAAGTCTAGTAATAAAAGATCGCCCTTTGATTTTTGAATTTTACATACATGATCGACTAATGTACCGTGTTTTATATATACGTATAGGAACCTGCTGCTAAAACTGTCAGGCCTAAGCATAACCTTAAGTCACGACGAAACGGGTCTCCAGATTCCTAATCGCTACAAAATGTGTCGTCTCCAACACAACCACTGCCAACAGTATGTATTTCAACATGTTTCTTGTTACTCTTTTGTTTAAATAATGTGACGTGTTTTATATATACATATAGGAACTTGCTAAAACTGTCGGACCCAATAAGCCAAAGCAAAAGAAGCGACGAAACGGGTCTCCAGATTCCCAATCGCAACAAGGTGTGTCTCTAACACAAGCACTGCCAACAGTATGTATTTCAACATGTTTCTTGTTATTCTTTTGTTTAAATAATTTCTTATATATACATGCAAAAAAATTTTTTTTTAGACACTTAAGTGCAAACTCTGGCACATAAAGAAATCAAATATCGTTGCTTTTGGTACCGTATACCAGTCTCATGGAAAGCAAATTGTAACACCCCAACCCAGCAAGGGTAGAAGTGTCACATTAATGGTGACATATCAAAGCAAGTATAAACATACGACTTAAATAATACAAATGAGTTTCAATGGTTACAATGGAAAAATCTGAAACTACAAGGTTACAAGTGAAAGATACAAAATTTCTAAGTCTGAATAAGGAATCTCTTCTAATTATCTCTACTCCAGAATAGCTAACAGGGTCTTCAAAGTCCAAGGTTCTTTCTATTAATAACCCAGCTTCCAACTAAAACCTGCCGCGGGAAAAGAAACGCGGCTGAGCTACGAGAGCTCAGTGAACAGATATAACGGTAACAAGCAGTAAAGGTAAAGTAGTGAAGTAGATGAATGAATACCAGGTGTAACAAGAGTCAGGAACAGGAACATAAAGATTATACAGATATAACAAGATTAGAACTAGTTACAGAAGATAGGTGACAAGGAAACCGTAACCCACCACAAACTCAAGTCAAATCAAGTCAAGTTCAGTATTAAGTCATGTATCATGCTATAGGGTAGCAGTAACAGTAATGGAAAGTAAAGGTTAAACAGATATAACATGATTAAACTAGTTACAGATATAGTATAAAATGTAATCCGTAATCCTACCACATACCAGGTCAGATCCAGTCAAATCAAGTGTTAAGTCACATACCAGGTTACAGAGTAACAGTAATAATAATGGTGAGTAAAGGTAATCAGGTTATAAGGTTTCAAGGTGCAGGGTAACAGAAATCCTCTACGAGCCCAGAAACAGTAACAGTAACAGTATCGGTATCAGTATAATCATACAGAGGGGAGACCTCTCAGTAGCCAGTAAATATGAGGGGAGTCCTCAATCAGTAAATGGAGTGATCAGCTCCCAGAGTGTGAAAGACGTGTATCGCACACACCATCAGTCACCAGTAATAACAGTAATCAGTAATCAGTAATCAGTAACAGTTCTAGGATGCATCCATACGCCCCAGGTGGCCATAAACCTCCCAACACACCAAATAAAATATAGTCAGGGACGGAACAGGACATCACTCTCCTGCCCTAGAGTCATGCCATCGGTGCATCAATGGCATGGACATGAAACCCTCATGCCTAGTTATGGCTCGTAGTATCAAACTGTGGGTTAAGGCCAGGTATCATGTATCATGTGTCAGGTGTCATGCCTCAGGATCAATATCATGTATCAGAAATCAGTATCATGTATCAGGTATCAGTATCATGTATCAGGTATCATGCATCAGGAATCAGTATCATGTATCAGAAATCAGTATCATGTATCAGGTATCATGCATCAGAAATCAGTATCATGTATCAGGTATCATGCATCAGGAATCAGTATCATGTATCAGGTGTCAGGTTTAAGGATCAAGTGTCAGGTGTCAGGTTCAAGTATTAAGTGTCAGGTTCAAGTATTAAGGTGTCAGGTGGTCCAGGTCATGTTTCATCCCAGGGTTCAAGACAGAATATAAATTAGGAAATTCATGTCAGAGGGTTCAATATCAGAAAGGTCAAGTACCAGAAGGTTCACATTAATTTGTTAAGAAATAATCCTTTTAAAAATGACTTTGAGTAAAATAACCTTTAAAAATAGTTTTCATAAAGAAAGTTGATGAACTCAAATAAGTACATTTTATTACTATCATTTATCCTATTAATTTGACTTGTTTTACTATATTATGTATGAGGATTGATACTTAATCGTTTACTTTTGTAATTCTCAGGTAAAAACAAGCATTTGGTGAAACTTGGCGATTTTGGACTAATAATGGAGCAAAACGTACATAAAGTGGAAGTCTACTGACATGGACAAGATCAAGTCAATTCTGCTCCAGATGCGCCGCATCTCACTATCAACATGCGCCGCATCTCTATCAAGATATCACCAGATACGATCCAAGATACAAGAGGACATGCGCCGCATCTAATAAAGAGTTACGCCGCATCTTCTGGCGGTGTACGAATATTCCTGAATATTATAATCTTGGACCCCACGCGAAGTTAAGTACATGCGCCGCATCTACTTAAGTAGATGCGCCGCATCTTCCCTCAGACACAAACTATAAATACCCCGTAGACCAGACGCATTAAAGGAGATTCGGAAGTTCGAAAACCTAAAGACCGAACAGAAGAGAAGGACGAATTCAGTCAAGAGGCAGCACAAGACACACCCAAATCGAAGATACAAGAGCTGTAAGAAGGTGCTGCATGTATTTAATTCATTAAGTAGTTTTGTTTTATTGTCTTAGCAAACTTTAATTCATCAGGATTGGTGGCTTGTGTAATGTGACAACGGAAAGATTGCACTCCCTTTAATACTTGCTTTCCCATCAATTAAAGTTTATATGTTGATGTCTTTGGTTACTACTTATTAGTGCATTGATAACCTCTGTGTTTATTAGTGGCTTGCGGGCATCCGACTGCGGGACAAGATGTGGCTCCCACGGTTGTTTCTAAATTGATCACTTAGGAATAACTTTTAGACATAAGTAATCATTAAGGGTTTACTCGCCGATGAGAATAGGACCAACGAGAAAGGGTTAATTACATACACTTCATATAAAGCTATCAATAAAACAAGTGACAATCTACTTAATCATAAGGACAGCCCTCTTATTGTCTCTAGTATCTATCTGTGTACGTGTGTGCTACTTGCTGATTCGTGCCTATTGTTTATTTTATTATTTAATTGCAAACAAAACTGTGCCAGTCTCTCAGGCTGAAACCCCCTTGCGTTAGGATATTAAAATACTGATTAGATTAACGAGATTATACGTTCCACTCTTAGTGATCGACACTCTACTTACCATTATCTTCATACTGACCGGGTACACTGCTCGTTAAGTGTGTGTGTTATTGATAAGTCGGCTAAATATAAATTTAAAACTTGAGTAGGCATTAAAACTGCTAAACCGCAACGACACATCACGCGCATCAAGTTTTTGGCGCCGTTGCCGGGGAGTGAATTGTTATTTTCTGTTAATTTGATTAGTATTTTAATTAGGTTTTTCTTTTTATTAGATTAATTGCATCATTGTACTATTTTGCATATTTGTTGTATTGTGTGTTAATTGTTTTCTTTTATTTTTGTGTGTTTATTTTTTGTTTCGTGTGTTTAATTTTTGTTTTTATTTTTCGTATTTTTCTGTTCTGCTATCGTTGTACTGTGCTAAATCGAACGATACGGCGCATCTGATCTCTCAGATACGGCGTATTGCGTTTAATTTTTTTTTTAATACAACGCGTTTAATTAATTCGATACGACGCATCTTTTCCCCAAGATACGGCGTATCTGTTTTTAACAAGAAAATTTTTCTAAGCGATAAAATAATACGACGCATCTTCTTTTGAAGATACGGCGTATCTGATTTTGATAAAATTTTTTTTTTCTGAACGTTAAACGCCATACGACGCATCTTCTTCTGAAGATACGGCGTATCTATTATTTTAATTAAAAACAGTTTGCGAATTATTAAACAGATACGACGTATCGATCTTTATCGATACGGCGCATCCTACTGAACCAAAAATCTTTTATTTTTAAACGTAACGAAAATACGGCGCATTAACTTTCGTTAATACGACGCATTTAATTTTAATTAGATAACTTGATTTTTGATTGATTAATTCGATACGGCGCATTCATAAATTCAAAAGCGGCGTATCTATTTTCTGGATAAAGTCTGATTAAAATTTTAACGATTAAAAGATACGGCGTATCCAACTTTTTGGATACGGCGCATCGTCTGCAGATATCAGTAACTTTAATTTTTCGTATTCCGTTTTCGTTATTAATTATCTGATATACTACTTTCTCGAGCATACCCTACTGATGCTTTTCGTGATTATTTCAGAATGGTAATGGAAGGATACGGTGAACTAATTGACTTCAACTTCGAGGCCAATTTTATGAATGAAGTATTAGTGCATGAAAAATCACCCGAACATAACGATGGGGACTACATTGAACTTAATGACCTTAATGGACCATTAGAACCTAATGACCTATTCATGGATGATGCGGAATCTGAGTTAGAAGAAGAAGAAATTGTGGATAGTCCAAGAGTCAACGTTATTACTACTAGAAACTACGATGAATTTGAGGGATATGATGGTTCTTGGGATTACGGTGGAAGGATCAACACCAATTGTGCTTACAATTTACAATTCCCATGCATGATTGGGTACAAGTGTATCGACGCCAATTTCTTTCCTATTTTATCAATCAATGTCATGTCAAGAAGATTTTACAATTCTATTATGAGAAATAAAAAGGAGTATAAAGGAAAGAATGTGGTTGGAGCCTTCATTAATGTCCCGATCTTCGTTGGACGCTTCACTATTGTTACTGAGTTCGTTGTTATTGAAGACATGAATGCCTATTGTGACAGCAATATGGGTGACGTGATTGTTGGAAAACCATTTTGTAGGGAGATCACTATTAATGCAAAACGATTTGAAGGAAAGATCACCTTCCAATGTGGAAGCGACATTATCACTTATATGATGCCCCGTACTCACCCTGGATTTAAATATGCTACTAGTAGGATTTGCTACAAATTTTCTCCATTCCTTTTTGTTAGTGATGATGACAATAAGAGAGGGATTGAGTACCCATATCAATTGAAGGAAGGATTCTACAAAGAAGTTTTGAATTTGGGACCTGAATATATACGAGACGATTTGGTTGCTAAATGGATCCTACGTGGCCATGTAGGAATCAATGAACGAAATTAAAGAGCTGAACGTGAGTCTAACTTGAAGACTCTGGAATAAAGACAAGTGCTTGCCGGGAGACAACCCGGAAGATTTATCTTTTATTATTCTGTTTTCTGAGTCGAGTCAGTCCAGGCCGCACGAAGATACGGCGCATCTCAGTCCTGAGATGCGACGCATCCTCTGCAATGGTCATATCTTATTTTAGTTTTCTGCATTTTTATTTTCGACTTTAAAACTATTTATCAGTTTATTTTAATGCGGCGCATCCCTGGTTAAGGATGCGGCGCATCTTTATTCTGATCCGTATTTATTCCAGGCTCGATACGGCGTATCTTCTTCAATAAGATACGGCGCATCGACTGACCTGATGATTTTCAGTTTTCATTTTTAAGTTTTATTTTTTCCTAACTACTAATGTATTATGCAAGTTGAACCTTTCTTATCTTAGGTGTGTTTTAAAGTGTTGGTGGTATTATAGTTTCCTGAATTTTCTGTGGATACATCAAGTATGAAGCTTTAACGTTCTAATCCACAAGAAAGATGATTTTTGCTCTTGCACTAATGGAGGATCATACCGAGCAAATCTCAGGGGAGTTTTTCTGTTCTAATTCTTTTTATTTTCCAATTTTTAACCTTTTATACAAACAACGAGGACGTTGTTTAACTTAAGTGGGGGGATAGGAGAATTAGAACACTTAACACTTACTTGTCCTAAACTTTTTCAAAAATTATGCTTAAAATGTGCTTAATATATCAAACTTAAAATTTTTTTTAGCATGTTTTTGTTTAAGATCTAAGTTGCATAGCTGCACACATGACGTTATTTTCAAAAATTGTGATTTTTCAAAATTCACAAATCTATGAGTGTGCCGGTGACTTGTAAACTTTAGAACTTGGCTTGTATACTATTCGAGACCACCATAATGAGTATTATTTATTTAATTGGAATGACTTGTCTAACTTGGTAAAATTTCTAGGATTACACCCAAAAAGCCTTTATATGTTATGTGTTATTAACTAGCTACACTGGTTAGTTAACCCCCGTATAAACCCTTTTGTTACTCTCACTTTTAGAGTAAGATACCCCTAGAAAAACCCTCAGAGCCATTCCTTTCGTTTCTTACACCTTTGTTTAAAATGTTTCGTTACACCCTTACACCTTAGCCTACCCTGTAGATTAGAATCCGTGGTTGGTTAATTGCTATAGGCAAAGTGTGTTTCCTTACATTACCTGTGTTCGCGTGCGTAATTCATTATCTTTGGTTAGGTCGGGAAATTGCACAATGCAAATTGGAGTGAAAGTAAATATTGTATATTTTTGAGTTTATTTTTCGTGTGTTTACTACTTTCACTATTACCGTATTTCTGAAAGTATGAAAAGTATGAATAAAAATTATCCGGAAAGAAAGTTATAGTGATGTGGTGAAATTTTACACATCTATGTTGATATGTTGAAAAAAAAAAAAAAAAAAAAAAAAAAAAAAAAAAAAAAAAAAAAAATCGAAAAAATGAGAAAAGAAAAAGAAAGAAAAAAGAGTTGGATGTTTATTTTAAGCCAACGATGTAAAGTTATGTAAGTGGTCGATATCACCACTATTTGTTGTATTATATCTATGGATTGAATGGGAATTGGCAGTTATGGGAACGCCAATTAAGGTTTATTCTTTGATTAAGATTTTGTTGAGTATAATTCGTGTCTACCTAAAGCGTGTGTTTCAAGTGTTAAAGCGTGAGTTATTCAATGATATGAGTCTTATTCATGGGATGGTTGGGATAGTGATTAACCACACTTAGGATTTTAATTTATTTGTTTTGTTTATTTTTATTTTTACACCAATTTATATCCCAAATGTTATCCATACCCTGTATTGTTCTTTATCCAACCAAACCTTTGATTTATTGAGATTAGGGATTTGAGCAATCTTAAGTATCGTAGTCGTGGATTCGGCTATGTATTTATGATTTTGTCGCCCTTTTTGATATATTATTATTGGTGAAGTTTGGACCTATCTTTAGCCTATTCGAGTTAAGGATTTGAGCAATTGCAAGTATCGTGTTCGTGGATTCGATCATGTATTTGTGATTTTGTCGCCTTTTCTGGAATTTGAGATCGATAGTGTAAATAAAGATAATTAACCCTTAAGCCTAAAAACCCTTTTTACCGCTTTAGACTTGTTATTCCTTAGCTTTAGTGGTGGAGATGTGTATACTTGCCAAGCTTATGATAGAATATTCGTCGCGACTGGACAGTTAAACGATTAGATTTGCTTTTATCGACTTATTTTATTTTACTTCTAATTCGTTAAGTGTTTAGTTGTGTGATTATGAAATAAACGAATACATGCTTAAATATAAAAATAAATCCTAACATCTTTTAGGATACATTTTCATGAGATTTAATCTAAGGTTTACTTGGGGACAAGTAAAGTTCAAGTGGGGGGATATTTGATGAACTCAAATAAGTACATTTTATTACTATCATTTATCCTATTAATTTGACTTGTTTTACTATATTATGTATGAGGATTGATACTTAATCGTTTACTTTTGTAATTCTCAGGTAAAAACAAGCATTTGGTGAAACTTGGCGATTTTGGACTAATAATGGAGCAAAACGTACATAAAGTGGAAGTCTACTGACATGGACAAGATCAAGTCAATTCTGCTCCAGATGCGCCGCATCTCACTATCAACATGCGCCGCATCTCTATCAAGATATCACCAGATACGATCCAAGATACAAGAGGACATGCGCCGCATCTAATAAAGAGTTACGCCGCATCTTCTGGCGGTGTACGAATATTCCTGAATATTATAATCTTGGACCCCACGCGAAGTTAAGTACATGCGCCGCATCTACTTAAGTAGATGCGCCGCATCTTCCCTCAGACACAAACTATAAATACCCCGTAGACCAGACGCATTAAAGGAGATTCGGAAGTTCGAAAACCTAAAGACCGAACAGAAGAGAAGGACGAATTCAGTCAAGAGGCAGCACAAGACACACCCAAATCGAAGATACAAGAGCTGTAAGAAGGTGCTGCATGTATTTAATTCATTAAGTAGTTTTGTTTTATTGTCTTAGCAAACTTTAATTCATCAGGATTGGTGGCTTGTGTAATGTGACAACGGAAAGATTGCACTCCCTTTAATACTTGCTTTCCCATCAATTAAAGTTTATATGTTGATGTCTTTGGTTACTACTTATTAGTGCATTGATAACCTCTGTGTTTATTAGTGGCTTGCGGGCATCCGACTGCGGGACAAGATGTGGCTCCCACGGTTGTTTCTAAATTGATCACTTAGGAATAACTTTTAGACATAAGTAATCATTAAGGGTTTACTCGCCGATGAGAATAGGACCAACGAGAAAGGGTTAATTACATACACTTCATATAAAGCTATCAATAAAACAAGTGACAATCTACTTAATCATAAGGACAGCCCTCTTATTGTCTCTAGTATCTATCTGTGTACGTGTGTGCTACTTGCTGATTCGTGCCTATTGTTTATTTTATTATTTAATTGCAAACAAAACTGTGCCAGTCTCTCAGGCTGAAACCCCCTTGCGTTAGGATATTAAAATACTGATTAGATTAACGAGATTATACGTTCCACTCTTAGTGATCGACACTCTACTTACCATTATCTTCATACTGACCGGGTACACTGCTCGTTAAGTGTGTGTGTTATTGATAAGTCGGCTAAATATAAATTTAAAACTTGAGTAGGCATTAAAACTGCTAAACCGCAACGACACATCACGCGCATCAAAAGTCTTTAATGTAGCTCATAAATATAATTGAGTAAAGTCTTTTCATCCGCGATAAAATCTTATGAACCTTCAAGTATCCACGGTCTTAAATATTCGGGTCACCAGATGATGAACATGTCATGTCAAATATTAAAGGAAACATAGTAGGGCTCAAGACCAGGTTCAGAACAAAGGATCTGGATAAGAGTTCAAATAAAGGTTCAAGTTGAATGGTTCATATCAAGTGTATCAGGGTTCAAGTTAAGTTTATAGCAAAGTATCAAGTATTTAAATTAGTTGCATAAGTCAATTTCTACTTCAAATATCAGAAGTTCATATCAGAGGTCATATCAGAAAGGTCATACCAGTAGGTCAATATCAGAAAGATCATGTCAGTAGGTCAATATCAGAAAGATCATATCAGTAGGTTTAATATCAGAAAAATCATATATCAGAAAGATCATATAACAGAAAGATCATATAGCAGAAAGATCATGTCAAAAGTTCATAATATTATGAAAGAAACAAGCAAGGTTCACAGAACAAGGAAACATAACAATAAATCAGGAATCAGAAAATAGGTTCAATATAAAAAGGTCCAATGTCAGAGGGGTCAAGCATCAGGACGTCCAAAATCAGAAGGTTCATATCAATTTGTTTCAAGGTTCATAACAGGGTTCAATTTAAAGGTTTATATTAAAAGCTCCTATCATAGTTCAAGAAGTAGTCTCTTAAAATGGCTTTCATGAAAGTGATCCTCAAAACAGTTTTCATAAAGTAGGTCCTTTAAAGAAAGTTTTCAAAACATTTTCACATATAATTAAAAGAGTTTTTACATTTAGTTATAAAATCCTATGAACCTTCAAAGTATTCCAGGGTCATAAATATTCACATTACAGGGTGATGCATATCATATCATGTATCGAAAGAAATAAGGTAAGGTTCACGAATTAGGGAAAGCATAGCAAGGGCATAGATTCAAATAGGAAAGCCCCATATAAAAGGCTCAGATCATAACCAACTGATATACGTAATGAAGAACAATTCAGAGTATGAGAAAACATAACAACTGCTCAGAGAAATACTAAGATGAATCATGGATACTGAATGAAATGAGTAAAAGGACACCCTTACTGAAAAAGGGCAGAATATCTGTACCTTATTACCCAAATAGCAGAATCACAGGATAAGACACTGAAAAGCAACCAATCACTCCTTCTTCACACCTAGAGGAGTAAAGACATAATTACTAATGATCCCACTTTCCATATTAAATAGCTTTCTATCTTTAGCAGGTTTCCATTTTTAGAAAGTTTCTTTATTTAGTAAGTTTCCAAAATTAGCAGGTTTTCAGAATTAACCAGACATTAATGTCACAGATTAAGTTAAGTTTCTATTTCAAGGTTATTATGGAATTTAAGTGTATTTTATCAAGTTACAAAAGTCCAGGGTTAATTATGACAAGTTTACATAGTTTAGGGTTTTAATTGTAACTTCATCAATTTCGAGGGTTTAAAGTGAAAATACTTCAAGTTACTGATTTAATACACATTTTATTCAGAATGACATTATAATCCCCTTGGTTTCATAATTTTACATTTTATACCCCTCTAGTTACAATATTTACAAAACAAACCTTATATTTACATAATTTATGATTTAATCCCTTTAATATCCATATTTACCAAACAAGCATATTATTTTACCAAAATTCAGAATGTTACATCAGAGTTTACATATATTACCATTCAGCCCCTCAGATTTCAGAATTTACACAATTAGTCCCTTAAGTTTATAAAACTTTATAATTAAATCATAAATTCATAATAATTACACATTAGCCCCATAAATACTCAAAATTACACAAAACACTCTTAATATTATTATTTACTCAAAATAACTTCAAGTTTCCAGAAATTACATTTTTAGTCCCTCAAGTTTAATTAATTATAAATCGGATTAATAATTATATATACTTACCCATTTAACCTTTTAAATACAAAATTTACATATGGACCCCTCATTTAATATTTTATACGAATTATACCAGGTCTCAAATAACTTACAAAAATATCCCATGAGTTTTAAAAATTACAAAACAACCCCTTTACTTTTATCGGTAATTAACAAAATCAAACAAAACCCTAAAATAATTTCTCAATCATTACCCCATGATTACTAACAACCTTAAACTCCTTATATGACCAGAATATCATGTCACAAACCCTAACCCTAATCGTTACAATAGGGTTCCCATTTTATTTTATTTCTTTTCTTATTTTTTTATAATCCGGTTTTAATATTAAATCCACTACGAATTATATAGGCCTCTAAAACTCGAACCACTATTTTTACCAGATTATATGGATTATATAGAGCTCATAAAAATTAAGCCTCACACCCAGAAAATTAATGCTTAATTATTTAGAGATTTAACACGTTTTTAGGATTAAATTCGAAAATAAATCATATAGCATCCATGGTTCGGTTTTAACATTTTATTTAGACCTTATATGATGTAAGAGATGTGATAAAAATACCAAACCAGATATGGAACGAGTAGAATAGGCTGGGCGAAAATACTTCTCTCGGATTGAATAAAACAACACCAAGATTCCCACGAGCACAAACGCGACCAACAAACCTTGGAATCAATTTTCGCAGATCATATATGATGTAAGGAACTCAGAAAAAATAGAAAACGAATTTTAAAAGGGTCGAAGGAATTAAAATGGAATATTACCTCACTTTGGAACAAAATTTGACAATAAAAGATTCAAGGCTTTATAAATCGAATGGCCAATTTTCTTGGCTTCCTAGCATGGCAATGAACTCAGAAAAATTATACTTGGACCTCCAGAAATTCGTATGGGATGAAAAATGAATTGTTTGGTGTTTTGGTTTCTCTCGGTATGAAAATAAGAAGAGAAATAGGTGTATAAATTATATGGGACGAAGATACTGATTCTATGGGAGGATATGCATTATACTCGGCCTTATTTTGTTAAGGAAATCAGATTTTGATTTTAATTGATCCTCTCCATAATTATTTGTAGTTATCTTCACTTTTTAAATTAATTTAAACATAATAAATTAAAATACCTACATATAATTCGGTGCACATATTTTGTAGAGTAGTACAATATTATTTTGGACATATAAAAATTATAAAATGACTTGTCCTAATTTTATTTTATTTTACATGTAATTTATTTCATATAATTCGAATCTATTTAGCTTATTTATAGCTTTTAATTAAATTTTTTTAAGCTGTGAGGGCATTTTTGTCATTTACATGTTATCATATTTTCAGGTATTACAACTTCTTCCCCTCTAACAAAAAAATTTCGTCCTCGAAAATTGATGTCGCAAAATTAGACAAAGTCGTAGCAAGCCGAAAAGGTCGTCACAAACATTCTCACGCCCGAGGAGGTTCTTCCAAAAGGATCGCTTATAAGGAAATATGAACATGATTTTAGATAAATTAACTGTATGAACGGTAGAGAGTTCTACAAGAGTTCAAGATTCATAGTTGAGGTAAACAGAATGCAAACGAGAGTTCAAACTTATCCAGATCTCTAATGAACGAAGGCAGAGTATATGAACAGGTAGGATGAACCTAAAGTCTCGCTAATCGCGGATATTCCAACGGAGATCAAGTTCTAAACTTATTAGGTACTTCCCAAGACATCCTATGGCCACAATGAGGGCACGTTATATGGTGTAAGTATTATCACGTTAATAATACCAGCACCACATAAGTATGCCTTCATGATGATCATACTTTATCTCAAGTCGTAAGCAATCACCTGTCTTAGTCCACCTAGTACTTCTACAGTCTCAGAGGTTAACCAAAGCAAAGCACGAATCAGAGTGATGCGGAAACGATGATACTTAAACAAATGCCTTATAGTCTACCCATTCCTCACTGGTCAAAACTTAGGTTCATATCCATAAATCCTAAAGCAACTTCTTACAGGTTATCTTATGAGCGCCTACAGTGGAAACTTAGTGGTCCAAACTTCACAGGCCGAGGGTAGATGTACTACAAGTCGCAAACCTGTCTCTGATACCACTTTGTAACACCCCAACCCAGCAAGGGTAGAAGTGTCACATTAATGGTGACATATCAAAGCAAGTATAAACATACGACTTAAATAATACAAATGAGTTTCAATGGTTACAATGGAAAAATCTGAAACTACAAGGTTACAAGTGAAAGATACAAAATTTCTAAGTCTGAATAAGGAATCTCTTCTAATTATCTCTACTCCAGAATAGCTAACAGGGTCTTCAAAGTCCAAGGTTCTTTCTATTAATAACCCAGCTTCCAACTAAAACCTGCCGCGGGAAAAGAAACGCGGCTGAGCTACGAGAGCTCAGTGAACAGATATAACGGTAACAAGCAGTAAAGGTAAAGTAGTGAAGTAGATGAATGAATACCAGGTGTAACAAGAGTCAGGAACAGGAACATAAAGATTATACAGATATAACAAGATTAGAACTAGTTACAGAAGATAGGTGACAAGGAAACCGTAACCCACCACAAACTCAAGTCAAATCAAGTCAAGTTCAGTATTAAGTCATGTATCATGCTATAGGGTAGCAGTAACAGTAATGGAAAGTAAAGGTTAAACAGATATAACATGATTAAACTAGTTACAGATATAGTATAAAATGTAATCCGTAATCCTACCACATACCAGGTCAGATCCAGTCAAATCAAGTGTTAAGTCACATACCAGGTTACAGAGTAACAGTAATAATAATGGTGAGTAAAGGTAATCAGGTTATAAGGTTTCAAGGTGCAGGGTAACAGAAATCCTCTACGAGCCCAGAAACAGTAACAGTAACAGTATCGGTATCAGTATAATCATACAGAGGGGAGACCTCTCAGTAGCCAGTAAATATGAGGGGAGTCCTCAATCAGTAAATGGAGTGATCAGCTCCCAGAGTGTGAAAGACGTGTATCGCACACACCATCAGTCACCAGTAATAACAGTAATCAGTAATCAGTAATCAGTAACAGTTCTAGGATGCATCCATACGCCCCAGGTGGCCATAAACCTCCCAACACACCAAATAAAATATAGTCAGGGACGGAACAGGACATCACTATCCTGCCCTAGAGTCATGCCATCGGTGCATCAATGGCATGGACATGAAACCCTCATGCCTAGTTATGGCTCGTAGTATCAAATTGTGGGTTAAGGCCAGGTATCATGTATCATGTGTCAGGTGTCATGCCTCAGGATCAATATCATGTATCAGAAATCAGTATCATGTATCAGGTATCAGTATCATGTATCAGGTATCATGCATCAGGAATCAGTATCATGTATCAGAAATCAGTATCATGTATCAGGTATCATGCATCAGAAATCAGTATCGTGTATCAGAAATCAGTATCATGTATCAGGTATCATGCATCAGGAATCAGTATCATGTATCAGGTGTCAGGTTTAAGGATCAAGTGTCAGGTTCAAGTATTAGTGTCAGGTTCAAGTATTAAGTGTCAGGTTCAAGTATTAAGGTGTCAGGTGGTCCAGGTCATGTTTCATCCCAGGGTTCAAGACAGAATATAAATTAGGAAATTCATGTCAGAGGGTTCAATATCAGAAAGGTCAAGTACCAGAAGGTTCACATTAATTTGTTAAGAAATAATCCTTTTAAAAATGACTTTGAGTAAAATAACCTTTAAAAATAGTTTTCATAAAGAAAGTCTTTAATGTAGCTCATAAATATAATTGAGTAAAGTCTTTTCATCCGCGATAAAATCTTATGAACCTTCAAGTATCCACGGTCTTAAATATTCGGGTCACCAGATGATGAACATGTCATGTCAAATATTAAAGGAAACATAGTAGGGCTCAAGACCAGGTTCAGAACAAAGGATCTGGATAAGAGTTCAAATAAAGGTTCAAGTTGAATGGTTCATATCAAGTGTATCAGGGTTCAAGTTAAGTTTATAGCAAAGTATCAAGTATTTAAATTAGTTGCATAAGTCAATTTCTACTTCAAATATCAGAAGTTCATATCAGAGGTTCATATCAGAAAGGTCATACCAGTAGGTCAATATCAGAAAGATCATGTCAGTAGGTCAATATCAGAAAGATCATATCAGTAGGTTTAATATCAGAAAAATCATATATCAGAAAGATCATATAACAGAAAGATCATATAGCAGAAAGATCATGTCAAAAGTTCATAATATTATGAAAGAAACAAGCAAGGTTCACAGAACAAGGAAACATAACAATAAATCAGGAATCAGAAAATAGGTTCAATATAAAAAGGTCCAATGTCAGAGGGGTCAAGCATCAGGACGTCCAAAATCAGAAGGTTCATATCAATTTGTTTCAAGGTTCATAACAGGGTTCAATTTAAAGGTTTATATTAAAAGCTCCTATCATAGTTCAAGAAGTAGTCTCTTAAAATGGCTTTCATGAAAGTGATCCTCAAAACAGTTTTCATAAAGTAGGTCCTTTAAAGAAAGTTTTCAAAACATTTTCACATATAATTAAAAGAGTTTTTACATTTAGTTATAAAATCCTATGAACCTTCAAAGTATTCCAGGGTCATAAATATTCACATTACAGGGTGATGCATATCATATCATGTATCGAAAGAAATAAGGTAAGGTTCACGAATTAGGGAAAGCATAGCAAGGGCATAGATTCAAATAGGAAAGCCCCATATAAAAGGCTCAGATCATAACCAACTGATATACGTAATGAAGAACAATTCAGAGTATGAGAAAACATAACAACTGCTCAGAGAAATACTAAGATGAATCATGGATACTGAATGAAATGAGGAAGAGGACACCCTTACTGAAAAAGGGCAGAATATTTGTACCTTAATACCCAAATAGCAGAATCACAGAATAAGACACTGACAAGCAACCAATCACTCCTTCTTCACACCTAGAGGAGTAAAGACATAATTACTAATGATCCCACTTTCCATATTAAGTAGCTTTCTATTTTTAGCAGGTTTCCATTTTTAGAAAGTTTCTTTATTTAGTAAGTTTCCAAAATTAGCAGGTTTTCAGAATTAACCAGACATTAATGTCACAGATTAAGTTAAGTTTCTATTTCAAGGTTATTATGGAATTTAAGTGTATTTTATCAAGTTACAAAAGTCCAGGGTTAATTATGACAAGTTTACATAGTTTAGGGTTTTAATTGTAACTTCATCAATTTTAAGGGTTTAAAGTGAAAATACTTCAAGTTACTGATTTAATACACATTTTATTCAGAATGACATTATAATCCCCTTGGTTTCATAATTTTACATTTTATACCCCTCTAGTTACAATATTTACAAAACAAACCTTATATTTACATAATTTATGATTTAATCCCTTTAATATCCATGTTTACCAAACAAGCATATTATTTTACCAAAATTTAGAATGTTACATCAGAGTTTACATATATTACCATTCAGCCCCTCAGATTTTAGAATTTACACAATTAGTCCCTTAAGTTTACAAAACTTATAAATTAAATCATAATTCCATAATAATTACACATTAGCCCCATGAATACTCAAAATTACTCAAAACACTCTTAATATTATTATTTACTCAAAATAACTTCAAGTTTCCAGAAATTACATTTTTAGTCCCTCAAGTTTAATTAATTATAAATCGGATTAATAATTATATATACTTACCCATTTAACCTTTTAAATACAAAATTTACATATGGACCCCTCATTTAATATTTTATACAAATTATACCAGGTCTCAAATAACTTATAAAAATATCCCATGAGTTTTAAAAATTACAAAACAACCCCTTTACTTTTATTCTTAAAATCGGTAATTAACAAAATCAAACAAAACCCTAAAATAATTTCTCAATCATTACCCCATGATTACTAACAACCTTAAACTCATTAAATGACCAGAATATCATGTCACAAACCCTAACCCTAATCGATACAATAAAGTTCCCATTTTATTTTATTTCTTTTCTTATTTTTTTATAATCCGGTTTTAATATTAAATCCACTACGAATTATATAGGCCTCTATAACTTGAACCACTATTTTTACCAGATTATATGGATTATATAGAGCTCATAAAAATTAAGCCTCACACCCAGAAAATTAATGCTTAATTATTTAGAGATTTAACACGTTTTTAGGATTAAATTCGAAAATAAATCATATAGCATCCATGGTTCGGTTTTAACATTTTATTTAGACCTTATATGATGTAAGAGACATGATAAAAATACCAAACCAGATATGGAACGAGTAGAATAGGCTGGGCGAAAATACTTCTCTCGGATTGAATAAAACAACACCAAGATTCCCACGAGCACAAACGCGACCAACAAACCTTGGAATCAATTTTCGCAGATCATATATGATGTAAGGAACTCAGAAAAAATAGAAAACGAATTTTAAAAGGGCTGAAGGAATTAAAATGGAATATTACCTCACTTTGGAACAAAATTTGACAATAAAAGATTCAGGGCTTTATAAATCGAATGGCCAATTTTCTTGGCTTCCTAGCACGGCAATGAACTCAGAAAAATTATACTTGGACCTCCAGAAATTCGTATGGGATGAAAAATGAATTGTTTGGTGTTTTGGTTTCTCTCGGTATGAAAATAAGAAGAGAAATAGGTGTATAAATTATATGGGATGAAGATACTAATTCTATGGGAGGATATGCATTATACTCGGCCTTATTTTGTTAAGGAAATCAGATTTTGATTTTAATTGATCCTCTCCATAATTATTTGTAGTTATCTTCACTTTTTAAATTAATTTAAACATAATAAATTAAAATACCTACATATAATTCGGTGCACATATTTTGTAGAGTAGTACAATATTATTTTGGACATATAAAAATTATAAAATGACTTGTCCTAATTTTATTTTATTTTACATGTAATTTATTTCATATAATTCGAATCTATTTAGCTTATTTATAGCTTTTAATTAAATTTTTTTAAGCTGTGAGGGCATTTTTGTCATTTACATGTTATCATATTTTCAGGTATTACAAGTCTCATGGAAAGCAAATGCTGCATAACCTACCACTCCCAAATGATTGCTACAGAGTGTCAATTGATTCATCGTTAGTTGATGCAGCATGCATACCGGACGTAGCAAATAATGGGTTCAAAACAGTTAAGGAAGTCGAAGGTAGTTTCGTTGCATGGCCAAAGGATCGAGTTATTTTTGAAGAGGTGGTACGTACATGTGTTTTTTCAACCTACATATATAATTATTCATATGTAATTCAATGTTTGATAGAAGCGTCTTTTGTTTACTACAGGTTACACCAACAAACCATGTGACTAAATGTGTACCACAGGCACCAACGAAGAAACAATATATATCTGCTAACGACTTAAGGCAAACTGCTAAGGGGGTGAAGGTTCAAAAGTCTTTAGATATTTGATTAATTAAGTACGACATTACAATTGTATATTCTGTCCAGTTATATACATTCGAGTTTAATTCAATTTGAAATTTCTTGTGTTTTTTAATATTGTTTTATATATATAATATATATACACATTCCAGCAGCACTAGCATAGTACTAGCAGCAGTAACTCTGCTTCAGCAGGACTACCTTGGACTACCTTAGTACTGCTAGCAGTAGCAACTCTGCTCCAACATTATTGGTCACTCTTTGTTTAATTCGATGTGTGACTAAATAGTACCAAAGGCCACACAAAATAAAAATTCATGTGACCATTGGAAGAACAATAGTCACGCAAAATACACATTTCTTCACTTTAAACAGCATATGGTCACACTTATTAACAACTTTGGCCACTTTATGCTTAATTGTATGTGACTAAATACCCAAAACAAGCATGCTTTGTGTGACTAAATATTATAAAAGGCCACACAAACATAAAATTCAAGTGGCCATTGGATGATCAATAGTCACACAAAATACAAATTTCTTCACTTTAAACAGCATATGGTCACACTTATCAACACTTTTGGCCACTTAATGCTTAATTGTATGTGACTAAATAACCAAAACAAACATGCTTTGTGTGACTAAATATTACAAAAGGCCACACAAACATAAAATTCATGTGGCCATTGGATGATCAGTAGTCACACAAAATACACATTTCTTCACTTAAAACAACATATGGTCACACTTATTAACACTTTTGGCCACTTTATGCTTAATTGTATGTGACTAAATACCCAAAACAAACATGCTTTGTGTGACTAAATATTACAAAAGGCCACACAAACTAAGAATTCATGTGACCATTGGATGATCAATAGTCACACAAAATACACATTTCTTCACTTAAAACAGCATATGGTCACACTTATTAACACTTTTGGCCACTTTATGCTTAATTGTATGTGACTAAATACCCAAAACAAACATGCTTTGTGTGACTAAATATTACAAAAGGCCACACAAACTAAGAATTCATGTGACCATTGGATGATCAATAGTCACACAAAATACACATTTCTTCACTTAAAACAGCATATGGTCACACTTATTAACACTTTTGGCCACTTTATGCTTAATTGTATGTGACTAAATACCCAAAGCAAACATGCTTTGTGTGACTAAATATTACAAAAGGCCACACAAACTAAGAATTCATGTGACCATTGGATGATCAATAGTCACACAAAATACACATTTCTTCACTTAAAACAGCATATGGTCACACTTATTAACACTTTTGGCCACTTTATGCTTAATTGTATGTGACTAAATACCCAAAGCAAACATGCTTTGTGTGACTAAATATTACAAAAGGCCACACAAACTAAGAATTCATGTGACCATTGGATGATCAATAGTACACATTTCTTCACTTTAAATAGCATATGGTCAAACTTATTAACACTTTTGGCCACTGTTTTTTAAATTGTATGTGACTAACTTGAAAAAAACAACACACGATGTGTGACTAAATCATCACAAACGTCACATTTATTATATTTTCGTGTGGCCATAGGATGGGAAATAGTCACACATACTGATGAATCCAACAAAACTTGTGCCTAATTAGTCACACATATTCGGGTTTTGGTCCACTCTTTTCGATGAAAACGGCCACAAACTAAACAATGTGACTATATGATACCTACGGTGGCGCGACTTTTTGTCACACACACCCAAAAAAACATGTGTGACTATATGCATATAGTCACGCATTTCCAGTGTGACGATAGGCAGAATCTGTACCAGTGAAAATAACCCTGATCTGATTTTCCATCAAATTTACCTAGATGATCTATGGTATTGAGAATAGTAACATGACATCCAAATGGTCTCATGAAGTCTAAGGCATGTGTTCTACCTCTAAATAACTCATAAGGTGTCTTGTTCTTTGTTTTCACCATTAAAACCTTGTTTTGTACATAAAAAGCAGTGTTAACTGCTTCAGCCCAGAAAGTAATTGGCAATTTGGAATCAGCTAACATGGTTCTAGCAGCCTCTATTAGTGTCATATTTCTCTTGTCAGCAACAGCATTCTGCTGAGGAGTTCTAGCTACACTAAATTCTCTTTTTATACCCTTTTCCCTGCAAAAATTATCCATAACTCTATTTTTGAACTCTGTCCCATTGTCACACCTGATAATTTTGACTTTCTTATCAACTAGGTTTTCTACTTCTGTTATAAAGGTCTTAAGGATACCAGTTGTTTCATCCTTAGTTCTAAGAAAGAAAACCCATGTAAACCTGCTAAAATCATCAGTCACAACAAGACAATACTTCTTAAGATTTATGCTACTCACAGATGTAGGACCAAACAGGTCCATATGCAACATATATAGTGGGTGAGCAATAGAGTTATAGGTCTTGGTCTTACAAGAAGCTCTGTGTTGCTTGCCTTTAAGACAGGCAACACAGGTTTGGTCATTTTCAAATCTTTTCTCAGGCAAACCTCTTACCAAACCATCTTTCACAATTTTATTAATGGTTTTAAAGTTTATGTGCCCAAGTCTTCTGTGCCATAACATAGACTCATCTAATGTGTCATTTTCAATCAAGCAAGTAAGATCATCTTTAGCAACAATGTTCTTCATATCAATACTGTATAAGTTGCCTTTTCTAGGAATTTTAAATAGTACATGGCTTTCATCAGGCAACTTATAATCCTTAGAAAGGACAAAGCATTCATTATCAGTAAAAAGAACTTTGTTTTTCTTGTCACACATCTGTGACACACTGAAGAGATTATACTTAAGCTCTTTCACATAGTACACATTTTCAAAGTCCAAGTTTCCAGTTTTGATTGTACCTTTACCAGAAACTTTACCACCAATTCCACCTCCAAAGCTGACAAATTATCCATTAAATGGTTTGAAATCTGAAAGATAGGACTTATTGCCAGTCATGTGCCTTGAACATCCACTATCTAAATAACCTTGATCTTCTGTTTTAGCCTTTGTATGTCCCTGCACATAAAATAAATGAATTAGTTCCTTTTGGAGACCCAAGCCATTATTGACTTGGATCTGCCTCGTGTATCAATATAATTATATCTATCCAAGGTCATCAATACACCATTGAGATTGTTTGAGGAGTTGGTTCCTTTTGGTCTCCATTCCCAACATGTTGAGGCCTTCACAGCATTTCCCACATTTATCCTGTTTTTGTTTATAACACCAGCAGTGGTAACTTTTGGCCTAGCAGTGGAAACTGCTGGCTAAAAAATTTTGGCTTTTGGTACCCACTTCTGGTTGTAAACAACCTTTTTCTCATAAAAGGTCCTTTTACCTGTTTGTGCAGATTTAACAAAAGTTGTGATTGGTTTTGCAATTGAAATAGGTGGTTTTGGGTAAGCAGTTTTAACAGTTCTAGCAGTTGCAAAAGATTTAATGCCAGATTTTAATTGAACTGCTCTGGGAATCATGTTGCTGTGAGAATTAGGGTGAGTATATTTTTTAAAGTTGTTTTCATTCACCCTTTTGTTCCCAAAAACTTCCCTTCTTCCCTTGTGGTAGTTACATTTAGCATGCAAGTGATCAAAACTTCTACAGATATGGCATGATTTATTATTCATCACAAATTCACTACCAAGTTATTGAGACTTTAGGTTATTCCAGTTCCTCTGGTTACCCCTAGGAGCTGGTGACTTGTTCCTATACATCTCAGCATATTTTACAGTTGGCCTGGATTAATTAACATGTTTTCTAGGTGCCTCTGTATCATCTTAACAACTTTGGGAACAGAAGTCTCTACATTAACCTTAACACCTTCATCCACTAGAGATGAATCACTAGCACTCTCAAAGGCATCAATCTCTAGCTTAACATGTTCATCATTAGCACTTTTTACAAATTTTGGGTCATATTCATAAGTTAGTTCTTGAAACTCTTCTAACCCTGTATGTGCTAGATCTATTCCTGGAGGTGATGGAACACCTCTTATTGGTGGAGGAACTGACTTGTATCCTACACCTGACTTAGCCTTATACACAACCTGTACTTCCCAAATCTTAGTGATTTCCTCAGACTGATAAGCTAAATTGTCAACAGTTATTTTGACATTCTCATTCTTCTTTTTAAGTTTATCTAGCTCATCTCTAAGGGCCTCATTAACAGCAATCTTATAGTCTAAATCTCTTTTTAATACAACAATATCATCATTATGTTTAGACTCATTTGCTCTAAAGTGTTCTAACTGTACTTCTAATACAGACAAGCCTCTTTTATGATTAGACTAATTATAGTTAGAATCCATTAACTATGTTGTTTGATTTTCTAAAAGTTCCCTAAGTCTTTCACACTCTTTTAAAGCTTTACAAGATTTAGAACAACTTTCAATTGAATGTACCTCAGAGTCAGAGAAGCCATTAGAGCAATTTCTGTTGCTACCATTGCAAATTCTGAAGGTGCTTCTTCGTAATCAGCCATGTAACTCCAATCATAGCTAACACCATCAATAGCTAGCATGGCCTTTGGTTCTTCCACGGATGCCTCCTTCTTCTTCTCCTACATGTACCAAGTAGACCTGTTATATGGCTTCCTGGGTTTTCTGCACTCTCTAGCAAAGTGTCCCAACTTATGACAGTTGAAACATTCCACCTTCTTCTTGTCAAAGCCTGCAGTTTCATTACCATTGATGGTAATTTTTCTTCCAATCCTTTGCCAAAACTTCTTAGCCCTCATGCTAAGAAGTGCAACCTGCCACTTGATATCCATCTCTTCCATATCATCATCATCCACTTGCTCCATATCTTCATGAGTTATAAGTGAACCACTGACTTGGCTTGAGATAAAAGCATAGTAGGTAGGGTCTCCAAGTCCAGCAAACCTTCTTTTTAGAACTAGCAGTGGTAACACTTGTACTAACAGTGGAAACAGCAAGACGAGTAGAAGCATTTTCTTCATCACTATCATCATCAGAACAGTCATCGATAGAAGATGATAGAAGTGCTAAGTTCCCAGAACTTGTACTTAATTTTTCAGCCTTCTTCAACCTTTGTTCAATGATTTTAAAATTATTGTAAAGGTCATTGAGTTTCATGGTTTCAATTTCTGGTTTGTTTTCCCAGACAATCACATTAGTTTGAAACTCTGAAGGCAAACTCCTTAAGAACTTCAGATTGAGGCCTTCATTGTCTACCTCAATACCAAACATAGTAAGCTGAGTAACAATCTTCTGAAGTATTGTAAAGATGCTATCAATAGACTCATTGTTGGTAGAAGAGAAGTTTTCAAAACTCTGCTTCAACAATGTTTTGAGTCTTTTTGGTAGCATCATTGCCACCAAACACTGAGAAGATCTCTTCAAGCAAGGTCTTTGCTGTTGTATACTTGCTGAATGCAACTATTTGATCCTTGGGAAGAGTCAAGAGTAGCAAGCTTCTTTCCTTCACGTCATTCTTCTTCTGAAGCCTTTCTTCACTGGTGATTGAACCAGTATTCAGCTTCTGAACTGCCTTGCCATCAATTGTTTCAGTAGAAGTACCAAGCTTGAACGAATCACCAAACATGATTATCTCCCATAGAGCATACTCTTGTACAAGGAAGTACTGCTCTATCATGATTTTCCACATCTCATACTCATTGAGTTTGAGCTTTGGTAGCCTTGCTGCAACATTCGACTGGTTGTTTTCCATCTTCATTGGATTTGTTAAAGTGAGTTGTTTCTTTGGATCTTCTAACTCAAAATATCAGAACCTGTCTCTAATACCACTTGATGAGGATCTAAACACACGCCTTGTGTTAGATAGATACTTTGAGTATATACTTTGTAGCACACGGAATATACCACAAAGCACTTAGAAGATGTATTTCACTGATGTGTATGAATGTATATGAATGGAACATTAAAGTATGAACAGAGTTTATCAAACTTGTAGCTTCAATATTATTAAGAATAATACGAGTGATCTTAGATATCACTAGGGTTACACCTTTAAGCTTTGGCAATGAATCGTATATCTAAACCTAAACCTAGGACCTCCTTTTATAGGATAAGGAGTCCTTTACAAGATAAGTATAAAACTAACTATAGAAGATATACACAAGATCTTTTCTATACTTATCATATACACGATTTCATAACAGTTAACATAAACAGTTGAAACAATATGTACTAGCAGTGGTAATGATGTTTCCACTGCTAGTGTAATCTTCTAGCAGTTTCTTCTTCCATGCATAACAGTGGTAACTGTTACTTTTATTCCCAACACTAGGTTTCATTAGATCTAAGAAAACACTAAGTAATCTAAGCTAGCATGTTAATGTAAAGAAAAGACAAACAATTAATCAAACAACACATAGACATATTGAATGATTAAATGAAAAACTTATCTTTAATTAAACATGGAAGAAAAGAGGGTTTGAAACCCTAAAAAATCTGTGAAAATTGTACTAGGGTTTTGCTCCCAAGTTACACACCAAAGTTCCACACTTAATGAATGAAAAATCCAAAACTATATATAGAGATACAAGGGTGACGGCGTCACGTTATAAGTCATGACGTCGTCATCTTGCTGCCATTAGGGTTTCGTGATGCCCTATCATGGCTCTTGACGTCGTCACTCTTTAATTCTTCTGTGTCGTCTCTCTTTAATTTTGTACGTGACGGCCTACTCCAAATAACACGTGACGTCGTCACGTGTAAATCCTCCTAAAGTTTTTTGGAGCGTCACTTGCAATTATTTCCACCTCTTGAATCTTCAAGTGACGGCATCACCTTGTAAGGCGTGACGCCGTCAGGTGTAATTTTCTGACTTGTTTCTTGATTTTGTCGTTTTCTTCACTTTTAACTCCAAAAACATCCAAAATGCTCAATTTTCCAGAATTCTCGTCTCAAGTACCTAAAATGAGAAAATAAGCGATTTGAGGTAATATTTTACCATATAATTACGATTTAAGGCTTAAATGACCCCCTAAAAGCGTATCAAATAAATCCTTATCAAATATCCCTACACTTGGGATTTGCTTGTCCTCAAGCAAATGAGCTTTTTCACCAATCAAAACACAAGCTAGGGGTCATTTAACATTAATATAAAAGTAATTATAACAAATGATCGTTCCACCTTAGTCAAAATAAGCACGGAAAATATATACTACCACCTCACATTATGTGTTTGGATACTCTCATCTCTCGGGTGTTATAAGTTTATATATCACAAATGGAAATAGAAAAATATCACTCACTACCTGTCATAGCAAATAGATTACCAAAGGCTTGGGAAAGGATCAAAACCTCCACCACTTTGGCATAAGCACCTAGGATAAACTATCAAAGAGGTCTTTTAAAGGGTTATAACGTTAGGTGTAAGGGTATGGAAAAACACGGTTTGTTGGATAAGGGATATTTTAACTGGTGGAAAGTCAATTGTCTTTGTCAATTATATGTACAATGAGGCGTTGCTAAGCCAAGACTCGACTCAACTTAAACTATCTACGACTCTTTTTGGTATTTTTCAAGACACTATATCAACATAAACATAAATAAAAGGAACGGGATGGTAGTCCGTATGTTTTTTCCACTTTTCTTTTTCTACTTTTTTTTTTCATTTTTCATGTTTTTCGATTTTTTTTCATACACTCTTGCCCTACCATCCAAAATAATACATCGTAGGGAGCTCGTTTCCTCCCTACACTTGAACTTTTACATAACTAAAAATAAAGACTCGAATTAAGAAAATTGAAACACTTGGAGTACTTTAAAACATTAACGTATATATGAGGGTAATAAATGATGTTCTTCCCCATTACTCCATATCACTAGTACTTTACCCACGATTCCCAATCATCCCAAAACTATATGTACAAGATATGAGTCGACTTAGCAACCATGTAATTAATTAGACAATTAACTAAGGGTTTAAACATGTAACAATAATGCACTAAAGATGAGTGCATACAAGGTAGGCTAAGGCGATTTGGGTGTACATTTGGGGGTGAATTGTAAACAAATTCTTCCTTTAAGTAAAATGCTTGAATTTAGAAACGAAAAAGATAGGTCTAAGGGGTGTACTAGGGGTATCGTGTACTAAAAATGAGTACATTGCAAAGGTGTGGGAGAATTACTTGACCAATGAAGTCAATGTAATTATAATACAGGTGTAAAACAAGGGCTATCCTAATGCCTCTTATCATGTAGTAAATCCTAACTACACGAATGTAGTCTCACTAGCGGTCTTGGGATGCATCACTAACGCAAGTTCTAGAATCTAAATACTACCGGTACACTCACAAGCACTAACAATGAATGCTTTTTCCTAAAGATCTAAATGCGAACCTCACATATTTGTGGTGGAAATTTTTGAGTGGTACGGTTTTATGTGCTAGTCATATAATTCCTATCCATGAGACGCTTATTAAGACTAAAGTTTCACTCCTATATGTTGTAAAAAAATTTAAATTTGGTGCAAAAATTACCCTAACAAGTATTTCTCTTAGCTTTATTACACATTCACTATTAAACAAAACAAAAATCAAGTGGAGTTATAGTTTCTAAGGTATCCCAATTTACCCTCCCTACACTTAAATTGAAAATTGTCCCTAATGTTCCAAATAAAAGATGTAAAAGTAAGAATAAATGAGAATGAAAGAAACTAATACTCCACTAATTCGCTCGGTATTGATGATGTGGTGACATGGTTAAATCTTCCTCCAAGAAAATGAACATGAAAAGCTTCACTCCTTAAATATAATCATCTTCTTGTCCAATATAACCTGTAAAGAGCTAAGAAAACAAACATGAAACCTCACATAAAATCGGCGGTATAATCTACATAAAGTTTAAATCCTTGAAAAGAACAAATATATATCTTATATTGCCTTTTAGGATTAAAGGGATATAATACTTGCAAAATGAATGTTTACAGATTTCTGGTGTTTTAAAGTTAAAGATTTTACGAAACTATACAATTCCAGCAGAAAAACAAAACCTGTAAAATTTTTCAGAAATAAAACCTGACGCCGTCAGGTTGTAACCCCTGACGCCGTTAGACTTGATCTGACAGAATTCTTTATATTTTGTTTCTGAAAAATTTCTAGAAAAATCTAAGTTTTAACACCTGGAAATTATGTGAAACATTCATTGTGACTCGATACAAGCATTTGACTCTAACAAATACTAATATATATGTTAATTTCTTAAATGTTATTGTTCATGTTCAATTTGTTCTTATAAACAAATATGATCTTCCCTACACGTATCTTTTTGCAAAATACCTTTATATGTGATTAAGACGAAGTTAAAAACAAAATAAAGCATTTTCACAATTTTAGTTGATACGTGAACAATAAACAACAAGAATGAAACATATATACGGAAACAAATAAAAGCAAATAAATAAACAAACAAATAAAAAGCTTAGGTTGCCTCCCAAGAAGCGCTTTTCTTTAGTTACGAGTCTTGTAGCTAGACTCAAAGTCACGATCTACTACGTGATGTGGGTGAGTTCCGCATCGAGGACATCTTTAGGATCGAAATTTTCTTTTAATTTCCTATCCGTACGCTTGGTTTGGTAAGTCCTTTCGAACTTTTCCCCATCCGGATCATATAAAGTCATCTTTATATGCCATGATCCATCTCCTTCCTTAGGTGGTTCATTCCAATTCCATTCATGCTTCTTACTCTCATTCTTCCACCTATTCATTCCTAGATTAATTAGTAAGGCTCCTAGAAACTCAATCATCTTTCTAAAGACTAAGGGATCTTTAAATGGATCTAACTCGATATCCTTAGCCAAAAGTTGTTCCACCGAGTGTGTTCGGTTGACAAAATCTTCTTCTAAGTAGAATGGTCTTTGGGGTCTTATGAAGTCTCCATTAACCCAAGGTCCATATTTAGAAGGCCTCCTATTCATGTCTACCCAATTAGGTATTGGTACTTCTTTGTTATTGTAGGCATGTTTCTTAACATCATATATGGACTTAGTGTCGCCTTCTCCTACCGCTATTTTTTATTCCTTACAATCAATCATCGCACTAGCGGTTGCTAAAAATCCTCTTCCTACTAACAATGGGCATATGGTGTCACTAACCATATCAAGGACATGGAAGTCTGCTAAAAGTGTCAATCTTCATATATGTACCAGCACATCCTTTACCATCCCAACTGGGTATGCCACACTTCCATTCACTAGATCGATTATAACCTTCGTTTCTTATCATTTCCCTAACTTGAGTGTTGTATAAAGGGGTAATGGAAGTAGGTTAAGGCTCGATCCTAAGTCGGTTAGTGTATAAAAGGCTTGGGAGTTCCCTATCTTACAAGGCAAAACAAATATACTCGGGTCGTCTAACTTCTTAGGTAACTTATTTTGAACAAAAGCAGTCCCATTTTTACCCAACTTAAGCCTCTCCTCATATTTTTCAAAAAGGGCATTGTAGTAAGGAGCACGGGCTAAGACATCTATGAAGGGGCATTCAAGGTGAAACTCCTTGAATTCGTCGTCAAGGTCTTGTGTAGGGGTGTTTCAATTATATTGTTGACCAATTTAGTGTTAGATATCTTATTTTCTTGGTCTTTTTGAAAAACTTGGGTTTGCTTGAAACACATGCTCATAGCATTGACCGAATCGTATTGTGGGCAAGAACTAGGAGATGAAACCGATGAGATTGAGTTAACGTTTAGTTTTGGGTTCTTGACGGTGTCACTTGGAAGTGCTCCCAAGTCTCGGTCGTTGAGAGCTTTCAACATGGTGTCTATTTTATTTGTCATCTCGCTTTGTTTTTGTTTTTAATCGGCTTCAAACTTTGTTAAATGAGCTTCTTGAGATGACATAAAATTAGACATTAATCCTTCAAAGTTATTGGATTTGTTGTTGGAAGGATTATTGTTGAAAGTACGGTTCGAGGACGAACCGTTTAGTTGGAAACGATTAGGTGGATTGGAAGAATTATTTTAAGGTCCGTTTTGGTTTGGCTTCCACCTAAAGTTGGGGTGATATCTCCAAGAGGGGTTGTATGAATCACCATAAGGGTTTGGCTGGGGTTTGAAAGTGAACCACTTTTCTCCCGCTCATTCGGTACGCGAGGATGTGTAGTCTGCAAAAGCTTGTTCGGGGAGTTCCATGCAATCAGGAGTGTCGTGAGGACCACTACATAATTCGCATAAAGAAGCGATTTTGTTCACTTGCCTTGAAAGTTTAGGAGCTTCATAGGGTTTCATGAGAAACTTGACTTAGTCCTCAAGTTCCATGATCCTACGGTCGAGAATTCTTGAATTATTCGAAGGCAAAGATATTGCCTTGACCATTTTATTCAAATCACGGGGATCATTCCAACACTCGTTGTCATAGAGAGCAAGATCTTCTATGATTCCCCATGATTCTTCTGCATTCTTGTTACGTATCTTACCACCGACCACATGGTCAATGGTTTGCCTAGTGGATTGATTGACACGATCATAAAAAATTTGGACTTGAGGCCAAAGATCAATGCCATGGTGAGGGACTTTTTGGAGTAAGTCCTTGAAACGGGTTCACGCTTCGTAAAGAGTTTAACCTTGAAATTGTTGGAAATTCAAGATGTCATTCCTTAACTTGGTAGTTCTCCCCGGTGGGAAAAATTGAGCTAGGAAATGAGAGGTGAGATCATCCCAAGAGGTGATGGATCCTGCGGGTAAACGCTCAAGCCATTGACTAGCTTGGTCACGTAGAGAGAATTGGAAGAGACGCAACCGTGTCGTCTCTCGAGTTTCAACATCAAGGTCTATGGAATCAACAATTTTAAGGAAATCCTTGAGATATTGGTTAGGATCTTCGGAATGAAGTCCATGGAATGCACATCCGCTTTGCACCAATCGGATGGTGTCAAATCGCAAGGGGGACACATTGGCTCCTTGGTTAAGCTCAATGGTGTTTCGATAGCCTTGGTGGCTATGTCGGTAGTACTCTCCTAAGGTACTTGCTCTATGTGGTGGGTTTTGGTGGTTTTGTTGGGGTGGGTTGTTGGGATCTAAGATATTACCACCCTCCATGATGGCGGATGATATGGCTTACGAACAAAGACACAAAGAAGAAGATAGACTAAAGAAAACCTAATAAAAAGAAAACAAAAACCTCACTAGATAGGAATCTAATGAGTAGACCTAAATGAAATAAAAAATCAAACCTAAGCAATAACTATTCCCCGGCAACGGCGCCAAAAACTTGATGCGAGTTTTGCAATAACACAAAAGATTTTACCTCTCAAGGGATCTTGAAAGATTTTGCAATCCTCCAGGCAGTGACAAACAAACGATTTTCATAAACAATAAGATACAATCCACTAAAAGAACAGAGTGAGTTACTCGAATCAAGTTCGGTACCAATGACACTCAAATTCATGACATGTAATTCAACAAACAAAAGACGTTTTGCATCTACGTCAATTTTCTCACGAGCATAGCCAAACATAGAAGAACAAAAAATATAGAGGGAACCCGCATGAAACTAATGATACAAATTGTACTCCATAGAATTAGAATACTAAAAAATGTGTATTTTTCAACATTTAAATCCTTTGCTTATTCTCTATTGATGATTAAAAAAAAATAAATAAAAAAAAATAAATAAATAAAAAAAACCCTTTCATCCCACATAGATTGAAGACATAAAAGGTTTCTAGCTTATATACCAAATTGAATGAAGAATGCATGTGTCGAGAAGTGGTATATGCTTTAGGTACACCAGATTTGTCGTTGAATGATCAACAACTTTGTTTTTTAGCATTGACTCGACCTAAGCGCGACCGGGTCAACCCACACAAATGCAAAACATACATAAAAGACTCTTAGCGTGTATTCCTTTATAATTAATTATTAAAAGGGTTGAGATATAATGACCCTCTCTATTTGGATATTCTAACCCTCTCTACATATAGGGGGTACTTTTTTTTGCTTATTTTATTTTCTTTTCTGTCATTTTTGTCGTTTTCTTGTCCTTTTTTTTTATTTTTATTTTTATTTTGTTTGTATAATTATTTTATTTTGTGTAATATATTTTGTGTAATGTTTTTTGTTTTGTTTATTTGTTATGTTTATATAATTAACGTCTAATGTGTTTTTATTTAATTAACAACAACAACACATTAAACATTACCACATTAAATAACTATAACAACAACAACTGTTATTATTCAATTAAACAACAATGTTAACACATTATTTAAAAACAACAACATCTACGACATATGAAGATTATTCATTTCATTTAAAAGATCACGAAGCCTTGCACCCGACTGACAAGCGTGATCCTCAGGATTCCTTGCCAATTCTAACTCCATCTCCAGCGTCTTTATTCTTGTCATCAACAACTTGTTTTGACACTCAAGCTGGTCAATCTTATTAGCTTTAGCAACACAGTTTGAGCACTGCGTTGAAGAAGAGGCTTGATTATAGTACCTCCTTTTAAATTAAGCTTTTCACATGAAGTATCCACACCCATAGTCATCTGTACCTGGCTGTTACATGTTAAGAAAATTATAAGAAATATTTTTCTTAACAAACAAATTATTTACATATTTACATAACTAAGCAAGCGTATGATTATTTATCACTGAATAAGGACATGCATAATACAGTTGCCCACGAGTAGCTTTTTTTTCAGGATTGCCGTTCTATAATTAATCCTCTCTCACATCGACACTGATAGGTAAAAACAGTCATATTATAGGAGTGTTTGGAATAGTTTAAATTTCTATGTTCAAAGGTTTTATAGTAGTTAAGTTTGGTTGAGACAGGTTACCTTAGGTTCTTATAGTCCATTTTAGTAATAAAATACATCACTCCTTTGCATATTAGTCAAAATCTCATTTCAATTTTACTTTCTTCATATAACAGTTAGATAAAAATTGCATAATCTTACAAATAGTTGAATAAGTAGTATAAGTAGCATTATTTAGTCTCATTTTAGCTTATTACATTATTTTCATTAATCTAGGGCAGATCAAAGTTCATCAAAGTCAATTTTATTGTTCAAAGAAAAAAAATTCAAAAATCAAAAAACAGTTTTAAAATACCTTCACTTTTGCAATTTTAATTTCTTCATGATTATTTGAAATTGTTTTAAACTTTGTGATTTTAAAACTTGCTGGGTTGTGATTTCAAAAACAATTTTTCCATAATTTTGAGAATTTTTCTAATAAGCTTTTTAAAGGCTTGAAGTTACTAGATTGGGAAAGTTGTGCCCTGCACCAAATAGACTGTTTCACAAGCTCATATTCATAAGCCCTTAGCTACTTGTGTAGTGCAGCTTATTGTTTGATTTAAGCTGTTATGAAAAGCTTAGACTACTAGCTTGAGGTTTTTGAGTTGAATTATCTTATAGGAGCTTATCTTAGTGCTTATTCAGGGCTGTTTAATAAGGAATAAGACTGTTTGGATGAGAAGCTAGTTTTAAGTTTGAATCAGCTTATTTTAGCTTATTTCTTGTTTCCTGAGTGCTCTTTTGTGTGGTTTGGCTTATTTTTACTTACTTCAGTTTCATTTGAGCTTATTTCATTTAAGTAATTAGCTTATTATCTTATTAGTAGCTTTGTAAGTTTTAAATTTCCTTTTAAGCAATATAGTTAACTGTTGAATCATTGAGCTTATTCTGAGCTTATTTTCTTCATATCATTCAAAAAGTTTTCATAAAAATTGCTTATAATTAGTTGGTAATCAGTTTTGGATAAAAGAAAATTAAAAAAATAATAATTACAAAAAGTGCCACTGCTGGGATTTGATCTCGGGCCACCCAGCTCACCCCACACGCACACACCCAACTGCCCTAGGGACTTCTCAGGGTAGTTACTCACTTAGTTTGTTTTTATAGTATCTCAGTTCCTTTTTGCTTATCTTATTTACTCAACTTTTCTAGTGCTTAATTATGCTTATTTTTAACAGCTTATTTTACTCTTTTATTTTTCACAGTTTCCTTTTAGATTAAATTAATTTCCTGGAAATTTTCATAATTTTGCGAAAAGTTTTACTATTTTTAAATCATTTATTTAGTTTTTCTAGTTTTAAATTCATAAAAAATAGAAAAATTATCAAAAAAATATAATTCCTTTTCTCAAAAATTTCTTTTATCATTAGGTTCGTAAGAAAATTAATTTTGCATCCGTAGGGTTAGCGTAGCATCAAATTCACTTTTTATTTTGCGCACTCGCGTAATATTTTGTATAAACGCTCGTTTTCCAATTTTAGCTACAAATTTGATTATTTTGAGTTACGATTAGTGTTTCTATAACTTTTTAAGTATATTTTAATTTCTTAATTCATAATTTAGTTTAAACTTAGTAATTTTACCTTTTTAGTTGTTACGTTACGTTTTGTTTTAATTTTATGTTTATTAATTTGTAGTTACGTTTTTAAATTACGTGTGCTTCCATAATTGTACAAATTGCTTATTTGCTTCGTTTTTACTCATTTTTCATTATCATTAGTGTAAAAACCATATTCACTCCTTTATCACTATTCACTTCACGAATCATGATTCTTATTCACGATTCCATTCACACCTTCGACGGAAACTAAAACGACCCGGGTTTTGCTTTGCAAATACCTTTGGATATAATCTCAACGAATCAATTTTTGATGAATCAATTGCTGATATATATATATATATATATATATATATATATATATATATATATAATATATATATATATATTGCTGATATATATAATATATATATATATATATATATATATACACTAAACCACCAAATCCACTTATATAATGATGAAATATGACTAATGAAACTCAGAAACTTAGCTCAATCCAACAATCCACCACTTTATCACAGAATGCTATATCAAATCAGACATTTAAACAGTAGCAAACTTAAATGATTCAAACAACTTATGATATGATGTAATCTACTAAGAAAAGCTATAAAATGACTGAATAAACAAATAAAACAGTAAACAAGCTATAAAATTAGATCTATACTAATAGAATAATAAATGCAAATTATAAAGCTAAAAATGGAAGTATAAACTTACAAAACAACCTCAGCTGAATAGAGGTGTTACTTCAAATTAGCTTATCTCCGAATAAGCTCAAAATTAAGATCTAAAGGAACCTATGGGCTTCAATCTTCAGACAATTAAGCTCAAGTGCTTATTGTTGACTTTCTGTTGACTTTTGATGATTTAGAGATTTGGACTAGATTAAGTTACTACACTACTCACAGAAGCTATACAAGCTAAAATGAGTTGTTACTGATCATAAAACAAGCTTATTGAAGCTTGGATTGGAAATTTAGAACTTATTTTTGGTTTTTATTAATTTTTCTGATTTTTTATGTTTTTGATATATAATTTGAAACAATAAACTAAGAAACTTATGAAAGCTGAGAATTAAGCTTATGAAACAATAAAAGTAATTTAACAACAATTGTTAAACTATAATGAGAATTTGCATAAACTAAATAACTTGAATTATAAAGTGAAACTTCAAACTTTTATTAATTAAATTCGAATTACAATTTAAAAAAAATACAAAGAAAATTTAACAGCATAACATTAATTAAAACCTACATACAAATCTAAGGAAATAGAGGGGTATTTATAGGAGTGAAGAGGGGTGAAGTTGAGGTTGCCAAGTCATCTATCCAGGTGAATTGTGCTTCTTTTGAGTCACTCTAAGCCCTTAGATTGCTTCCCAATCATTCCCATCAAATCTCAGCCTTTGGATCAAATGATTACCCAATCATTTGCACGAATTCTCACACGGATCGCTTACATGGCAGGCCTGCCATGTCCTAGAAATCACTTTGATTGTACTATAATACCCTTAATGATGGTGAATTGTGTACGGGAATAATTAGGGTTCATAAGGTGAATAGTGTCTTTTCTAGGTAAGGGAATTGGGGCGCGGGTTTTTTAAACGGTATTAATTGTTTTGTGGGTCGGGTTAAGAAAGTGTACCGGGTATTTAAAAGGTGGACTGGGCTTTGTGGTGTTGGGCTGAGAGTTGGGTTTGTTTATTTAAGGGATTGGTTTATTAAAAGGTTTAGGATTAAAGTGAAAGATAACAAGGACCAATGTTGTAATTTTTTGAAATTCCAAGGGCTGAAATTGTAAATCTTCAAAACATATTCCAAGGGCTTTTCTTTTCATTCTTGAATAGTTGAAGGGCTTGTAGTGTCAATTCTTTAATAAATATCATCAAAGGACCATTCATGACACTTTTGGAACTTGAGGGACCATTCTTGGAATTTCTTCAAACTTCACCATAAGGGTCAATCTTGTTTTTTTCGAAACTTCATGGACTTCTTTTGGCATTTTGAGCTTAACTTTGACCATTTGCTTCCCCGGCTTCGGCTTTTGACACTTTTCCATTTCTCGTGCTCGTTTTGCCGGTTTTGCTTTGTTTTTCGTCCATATTTGCAATATCCATTCCTGCATAATCATAAACAAAAAAACACGATATCTTTGGCATTTGAGGTGAGTTTTTGGTCTTTTTGGTCTTAATTTGGCAAATAAGAGGTATGTGTTTAAGCACATACCAAAATCCCCCAGACTAAGGTATTGCGTGTCCTCACGCAATGTAATCACATCACATTTCTATGATAAATAATTTCGAAACCCTTTTTACTTACTTTGGAAAGTTGCAAAATGTTCAAAAGAGATTACGAAATCATTTATTCCTAAAAATGCCTCGATTTTCCAATTAATTCACACTTATTTTATTTTTGCTTTATTCGATACATAATGTTAACTTTCCTTATTTAATAATGTAAAGGATCACGGAGTAGAAACACGACTTAAAGAGAAGTGACCAAAATGATAAAATTCGTCGTCCTTGATTTTTCACAAGTTCTCAAACTAAGCTTAAAAATGAAATCATTGTTTATTTACAAGTTAGATGCTAACGCTACCCATGGAAGTTACTTGTGTGATTACCTCTTGCTCCCATTTTACTATTTTTATATCTATTTATTTTATTTTTGGTGAGAAATGAATTGCTTCATATTTTCTCGTTTTTATAATTTTTAGTCTGATAAAGATTCTAAGTTTAGACGCTAAGTAGTTTCCAAACCTTCCCTCGAAAACCGTTGCAAACAAAAATGAGGTCCACATCAAGGTTTCTGATTTTACATGATTTTGAGGACATCCCTTTTATTGGAGACCGAAATAACTCATCTACGAGTCCAGAGACAGAAGCTTTTATTAGGAAATCATCGGAGTAGACGTTTGGCATTTTTAATCATTATAAGCGCATTAACGTATTAGTCCTTAGCCTTTTATAACAATTACAACATCGGTTGTGAGCCGACAAGATGTAATAGTCTATTATGACCTTGGAATTTTCCTCCGCCTTTTTGAAGTTTACAACATCGGTTGTGAGCAGGCAAGATGTAGAAAACTTTTATGGCTTTGGATTATTATTATTTATACATTTTTCTTTAATATTTGCCAAACCCCGAGTCCTACGGCTTTTATAGCAATCACAACATCGGCTGCGAACCGGCAAGATGTGATAGCCTATTCCACCGTAACACTGGCAGTACCTTGATGTGTACCCAACTTTCATAAGCAAATATTTTCTTAGGAATGAGAATAAACTAATTATTGCCAAAACCGTACACCTTTAATTATTCCTAGTATTATTTTTATGGTGAAACAATTTTGTGGGAGCAAAAAGCCACAAGTACTTTCGATGAGCTCTAAAGAGATCCAACTACTCCACGGTTAGCATTTAACTTCTAAATAAACTCTATCATTTTTCGTTCTTCGCAAATTTAAAATCTTAAATAATAAGACCCGCAAATGCTTAGCCTAATATAAGTCAAGGAAACAAGCTAGGGCTCAACATGCCCGATCAAGTCAAAATCTTATTCCTACTCTAACCAAATGAAAGCCAATAATGTGTCAAAACACTTATGATATTTTTGCAAAAATTTTCAAATTTTCTCATTTTTTTTGGGTACTTTTTTAACATCATTTTGCAATTTTTTTTTTCAATTTTTTTAGGAAAACAGGGTTGCGTAAGTAAACGTCTCATATGAATATGCAAGGTTAAATCGAATCGAAGATTCACCCCCCCCCCCCAAGACTAAAGTTGAACATTGTCCTCAATGTTTCAAAAGGTAAGGGTAATCCTACGTAATATCTAGGCCGTTTATTAATTATGCCAAAGATAACGTTAGATGATAAGATTTTCGGATATTGGATTTCCATAAGCATCGAAGAATGAAACTCGAGTGGTGATGAGACAAAACCACGAGCACGAGAGTCTTCATAATTCGGGGATAATCCTGGACATACACAAACAACCACGATACACAAGATATGGAAGAGGTCGCCCCCCTCACGTCACATTATTCAAGAAAATAGAAAGAAGATAGAGATAAGCATGGGGTGCCTCCCACGAAGCGCTTGTTTTTGTTCACCGAGTCACATTAGCTTGACTCGACTCTGAATTCATTTGTCCATGGGGAAAGTCTAGAGATCCGGGACTACCATTTGTGGTATGTCCCCTCCAAAGCAATGCTTGGGTCTATGACCATTCACCTTAAAGTTTGGACCATTGGGTTGAGATAACTCAATGGTTCCATATGGAAAAACTTGGGTGATGGTGAATGGTCCAGACCAACGTGTTTTAAGCTTGCCCGAGAAAATCTTTAATCTAGAGTTAAAGAGAAGGACTCGATCACCAACGTTGAAAACGCGGTTTTTTATCTTTGAGTCATGAATTTTCTTTGTTTTCTCTTTGTAGATTAAAGAATTCTCGTAAGCCTGATCCTGAAGTTTGGTTAATTCATTAAGTTGAACTTTACGGTGATCACCCGAGGTCTTAAGATCAAAATTAGCATTTTTCAAGGCCCAGTAGGCCTTATGTTCAAGCTCGATGGGCAGATGGCAGGCCTTCCTGTACACCAACTTGTAAGTAGTACACCCAATGGGTGTTTTGTAAGCGGTGCGGAAGGCCCATAATGCATCATCTAATTTGTCAGCCCATGACGCTCTATTTTCTCCTACCGTCCTTTCCAATATCCTCTTAAGGCCACGATTGGACACCTCAACTTGACCGCTCGTTTACGGATGATATGCGGTAGAAAGTCGATGGGTAATACCATACTTTAGCATCACTTTAGCAAATTGTTCATTGCAGAAGAGTGTACCACGATCACTGATAATAGCACGAGGTGCGCCAAATCGGACAAATAGACTCTTCATAAATTTCACAACAACTCGGGCATCATTAGTGGGGAGTGCTTTCGCTTCAACCCATTTGGACAAATAATCGACGGCCACGAGGATATACTTATTCCCTCGTAAAGACGGGAATGGGCCCGTGAAATCAATACCCCAGATGTCAAAGATCTCGCATACTTGAATTGCATTTTGAGGCATTTCATCCTTTTGCGAGATTTTTTCTTGACGCTGGCACGAGTCACGTGACTTTACCAAGTCATGTGCATCTCGGTATATAGTCGGCCAATAAAACCCATAATCAAATACCTTTTTAGCGGTGTAATTGGCACCATGATGTCCCCCCGTGGGTCTATTGTGGCATGCCAATAGAATGTCACCGGCTTCTTTGCCGTGAACACACCGCCGGATCACTTGATCCACACAAACTTTAAACAGATAGGGGTCGTCCCAGAAATAGTGTTTAACATCTTTAAAGAACTTTTTCTTTTGTTGGGACGACATCCCTTTAACCACAAAATTCCCCGCATGGTAATTCACAAAGTCGGCGAACCATGGGGTACTCGAATCACCAAGTGATATCATCCCAAGTGTCTCGAGAGGAAATGTTTCCGTAATTTTCTTTTTCTCGAGATCACTTTGATGGGGATTCTCAAGTCTAGATAGGTGGTAGGCGGCTAGGTTCTCTGCTCCTTTTTTATCCCGAATTTCAACATCAAATTCTTGAACGAGGAGAACCCACCGAAGTAACCTTGGCTTAGCATCTTGTTTAGCCATAAGGTACTTAAGGGCCGGGTGGTCAGTATACACTATGGTCCTCGACAAGACGAGATAGGGTCAACTTTTCAAATGCATATACAACAGCTAATAACTATTTCTCGGTAGTAGTATAATGAGATTGAGCATCAGTCATCGTCTTGCTCGCATAGTGTATCGGCTGGAAATATTTATTCTTTCGTTGCCCCAGGACTGCACCAATTGCAAAGTCACTTGCATCACACATTAATTCAAAAGGCAAGTCCCAGTCGGGGGCAACTAAGATCGGAGCCTCCGTTAACTTCTTCTTAAGCACGCCAAAGGCTTCCACACAATCGGGAGAGAAGAAGAACGGGGCATCTTTTTCAAGCAGATGGGTCAGAGGCCGGGAGATTTTAGAAAAATCTTGAATAAATCTACGGTAGAAACCGGCATGACCAAGAAAACTCCTAATGCCCCTTACGGTAGTAGGATGAGGTAGCTTTGCGATAACATCGACTTTAGCTCTATCGACCTCAATCCCGGCACTAGATATCTTGTGGCCGAGGACAATGCCCTCTTTGACCATGAAGTGGTACTTCTCCCAATTTAGAACAAGATTGGTGTCTTCACACCATTTCAGCATTCTTTTCAAATTGGAGAGGCACGTAGTAAAGGAATCTCCATACACTGAGAAGTCGTCCATAAAGACCTCCATTGTTTCCTCGATCATATCATGAAAGATGGACATCATGCACCTTTGGAACGTGCCTGGAGCATTGCATAAGCCAAAAGGCATACGACGATAAGCAAACGTCCCATAAGGACAAGTAAAAGTGGTCTTTTCCTGATCTTTCGGATCAATGGGTATTTGAAAATACTCGAAAAAGCCATCGAGAAAACAATAGAACTCATTCCCCGCTAAACGTTCCAACATTTGATCTATAAAAGGAAGCGGGAAATGGTCTTTACGGGTAGCATCATTAAGCTTCCTATAGTCAATACACACTCTCCATCCGGTGACGAGACATGTGGGAATCAATTCATTTTCTTCATTAGTAATGACGGTCATACCACCCTTTTTTGGCACACAATGGACTGGGCTAACCCATGAGCTATCAGAAATGGGGTAAATCAACCCAGCATCAAGGAGTTTAATAACTTCCTTCTTGATAACTTCATGGATTTTTGGGTTAACCCGTCTTTGTTGTTGCACTGCGGGTTTATAATCGTCTTCAAACAGAATTTTATGAGTGCAGAATCGAGGGTCAATACCCTTAATATCAGAAATTTTCCAACCTATGGCACTCTTGTGTTTATTAAGCACATCTAAGAGACTGGTCTTCTCCTCATCTTTCAAACTCTTGGCAATAATTACCGGAAGTTTGTAGGTTCCTTCCAAGAAGGCATACTCAAGATGAGGAGGTAAATCCTTGAGCTCGGGCTTCGGAGGATTCTCAGTAGATGGCTCAGCTTCATTAATCTCTTTAATGTCCATCGGAGAGGAAAAAGGGGTCGGGTCTTCATTTAACATTTTCTCAATTAAAAGAATATCCCCCTACGGATCAAATTCAGAATCATCAATTTCCGGAGAATTCAAAACTCACTTCAACCTTCCCCGGTAGCGGCGCCAAAAATTGATTCGTTGAGATTATATCCAAAGGTATTTGCAAAGCAAAACCCGGGTCGTTTTAGTTTCCGTCGAAGGTGTGAATGGAATCGTGAATAAGAATCGTGATTCGTGAAGTGAATAGTGATAAAGGAGTGAATATGGTTTTTACACTAATGATAATGAAAAATGAGTAAAAACGAAGCAAATAAGCAATTTGTACAATTATGGAAGCACACGTAATTTAAAAACGTAACTACGAATTAATAAACGTAAAATTAAAACGTAACGTAACAACTAAAAAGGTAAAATAACTAAGTTTAAACTAAATTATGAATTAAGAAATTAAAATCTACTTAAAAAGTTATAAAAACACTAATCGTAACTCAAAATAATCAAATTTGTAGCTAAAATTGAAAAACGAGCGTTTATACAAAATATTACGCGAGTGCGTAAAATAAAAAGTGAATTTGATGCTACACTAACCCTACAGATGCAAAATTAATTTTATTACGAACCTAATGATAAAAGAAATTTTTGAGAAAAGGAATTATATTTTTTTGATAATTTTTCTATTTTCTATGAATTTAAAACTAGAAAAACTAAATAAATGATTTAAAAATAGTAAAACTCTTCGGAAAATTATGAAAAAATTTGCAGAAAATTAATTTAATCTAAAAGGAAACTGTGAAAAATAAAAGTGTAAAATAAGCCGTTAAAAATAAGCAGAATTAAGCACTAGAAAAGCTGAGTAAATAAGATAAGCAAAAAGGAACTGAGATACTATAAAAACAAACTAAGTGAGTAACTACCCTGAGAAGTCCCTAGGGTAGTTGGGTGTGTGCGTGTGGGGTGAGCTGGGTGGCCCGAGATCAAATCCCAGCAGTGGCACTTTTTGTAATTATTGTTTTTTTAATTTTCTTTTATCCAAAACTGATTACCAACTAATTATAAGCAATTTTTTTGAAAACTTTTTGAATGATATGAAGAAAATAAGCTCAGAATAAGCTCAATGATTCAACAGTTAACTATATTGCTTAAAAGGAAATTTAAAACTTACAAAGCTACTAATAAGATAATAAGCTAATTACTTAAATGAAATAAGCTCAAATGAAACTGAAGTAAGTAAAAATAAGCCAAACCACACAAAAGAGCACTCAGGAAACAAGAAATAAGCTAAAATAAGCTGATTCATATTTAAAACTAGCTTCTCATCCAAACAGTCTTATTCCTTATTAAACAACCCTGAATAAGCACTAAGATAAGCTCCTATAAGAGAATTCAACTCAAAAACCTCTAGCTAGTAGTCCAAGCTTTTTAGAACAGCTTAAATCAAACAATAAGCTGCACTACACAAGTAGCTAAGGGCTTATGAATATGAGCTTGTGAAACAGTCTCTATCGTGCAGGGCACAACTTTCCCAATCTAGTAACTTCAAGCCTTTAAAAAGCTTATTAGAAAAAATCTCAAAATTATGGAAAAATTGTTTTTGAAATCACAACCCAGCAAGCTTTAAAATCACAAAGTTTAAAACAATTTCAAATAATCATGAAGAAATTAAAATTGCAAAAGTGAAGGTATTTTAAAACTGTTTTTTGATTTTTGACTTTTTTTTCTTTGAACACTAAAATTGACTTTGATGAACTTTGATCTGCCCTAGATTAATGAAAATAATGTAATAAGCTAAAATGAGACTAAATAATGCTACTTATACTACTTATTCAACTATTTGTAAGATTATGCAATTTTTATCTAACTGTTATATGAAGAAAGTAAAATTGAAATGAGATTTTGACTAATATGCAAAGGAGTGATGTATTTTATTACTAAAATGGAATTATAAAAACCTAAGGTAACCTGTCTCAACCAAACTTAACTGCTATAAAACCTTTGAACACAGAAATTTAAACTAATCCTAACACTCCTGTAATATGACTGTTTTTACCTATCATGAATCAATTGCTGATATATATATATATACTAAACAACCAAATCCACTTATATAATGATGAAATATGACTAATGAAACTCAGAAACTTAGCTCAATCCAACAATCCACCACTTTATCACAGAATGCTATATCAAATCAGACATTTAAACAGTAGCAAACTTAAATGATTCAAACAAATTATGATATGATGTAATCTACTAAGAAAAGCTATAAAATGACTGAATAAACAAATAAAATAGTAAACAAGCTATAAAATTATATCTATACTAATAGAATAATAAATGCAAATTATAAAGCTAAAAATGGAAGTATAAACTTACAAAACAACCTCAGCTGAACAGAGGTGTTACTTCAAATTAGCTTATCTCAGAATAAGCTCAAAATTAAGATCTAAAGGAACCTATAGGCTTCAATCTTCAGACAATTAAGCTCAAGTGCTTATTGTTGACTTTCTGTTGACTTTTTGATGATTTAGAGATTTGGACTAGATTAAGTTACTACACCACTCACAGAAGCTATACAAGCTAAAATGAGCTGTTACTGATCATAAAACAAGCTTATTGAAGCTTGGATTGGAAATTTAGATCTTATTTTTAGTTTTTATTAATTTTTCTGATTTTTTATGTTTTTGATATATAATTTGAAACAATAAACTAAGAAACTTAGAAAAGCTGAGAATTAAGCTTATATTAAGCTTATGAAACAGTAAAAGTAATTTAACAACAATTATTAAACTATAATGAGAATTTGCATAAACTAAATAACTTTAATTATAAAGAGAAACTTCAAACTTTTATTAATTAAATTTGAATTACAATTTAAAAAAAATTACAAAGAAAATTTAACAGCATAACATTAATTAAAACCTACATACAAATCTAAGGAAATAGAGGGGTATTTATAGGAGTGAAGAGGGGTGAAGTTGATGTTGCCAAGTCATCTATCCAGGTGAATTGTGCTTCTTCTGAGTCACTCTAAGCCCTTAGATTGCTTCCCAATCATTCCCATCAAATCTCAGCCCTTGGATCAAATGATTACCCAATCATTTGCACAAATTCTCACACGGATCACTGACATGGCAGGCCTGCCATGTCAGGTCTTCTAGAAATCACTTTGATTGTACTATAATACCCTTAATGATGGTGAATTGTGTACGGGAATAATTAGGGTTCATAAGGTGAATAGTGTCTTTTCTGGGTAAGGGAATTGGGGCGCGGGTTTTTTAAACGGTATTAATTGTTTTTTGGGTCGGGTTAAGAAAGTGTACCGGGTATTTAAAAGGTGGACTGGGCTTTGTGGTGTTGGGCTGGGAGTTGGGTTTGTTTATTTAAGGGATTGGTTTATTAAAAGGTTTAGGATTAAAGTGAAAGATAACAAGGACCAATGTTGTAATTTTTTGAAATTCTAAAGGCTGAAATTGTAAATCTTCAAAACATATTCCAAGGGCTTTTCTTGCTATTATTGAATAGTTGAAGGGCTTGAAGTGTCAATTCTTTAATAAATATCATCAAAGGACCATTCATGACACTTTTGGAACTTGAGGGGCCATTCTTGGAATTTCTTCAAACTTCAACATAAGGGTCAATCTTGTTTTTTCTGAAACTTCATGGACTTCTTTTGGCATTTTGAGCTTAAATTTGACCATTTGCTTCCCCGGCTTCGGCTTTTGACACTTTTCCATTTCTCGTGCTTGTTTTGTCAGTTTTGCTTTGTTTTTCGTCCATATTTGCAATATCCATTCCTGCATAATCATAAACACAAAAACACGATATCTTTGGCATTTGAGGTTAGTTTTTTGTCTTAATTTGGCAAATAAGAGGTATGTGTTTAAGCACATACCAGACACAAGAAAGGATTTCTTCGTTCCACCTTACTAAAGAATTTGCATAATAATTTACAACATCAATCAATAATGATTCAATATGTACAAACAATTATTTACAACATAAATCAGTAATCATTCAATATGTACAAACAGTTATTTACAATATAAATCAATAATCATTTACAATGTTTTATATGTATAATTATTTACTACATTTATCGATGGTGATATAAAGTTTCCCATTCGGATGCATCTGGCTGTCTGTACGTCCTCCATTGTGGGTGGTTATGCGGAAGTGGAGAATCTTTGTCTAGCGTCAGACAAATGTAGTGAGCACATCTGTCCTCCCCTACACGGGGAATCACAAGGGGGTCATTTCCTTGTGATAAGTTTGGACCGGAAAATAGTGGAAAACATGTGTTCCAACCTCGCTGGTCTATATATACAACAGGTTGGTTAATCACTGAAGCGATAACCAGCCCCGTGCTTGGCATCGTCATCCAGCGATCTAAAGGTGCACTTCCATCGAACCAGTTTATTGAATTGCGAAGCCGGAAAAAGTCATCTTGCGACCACATACTCATGTAAGTTAAACTATGTCTGTCTAACTCTTGCAATAACATATATCTAACATTGGCCCACCTATTTTCGTCTTGAGCAATACTGTGGGCAATGCACCAAAACCCATAATTTCCGTCACCTAGCACATTATGTATACTTATTACGTATGGACGGAAAATCTTTGGAATGCAATCAATAAAATAGTCGCTATCACTATCTCCAACGTATAATCTGTGTCTTATACTATCACCCGTGGAAGTTTGAACTCTAGGACCCGTGTAAGAACTATGTCTTGCAGGTTCTTTGCTAAATTTCGGGACTTTTGTAGATCTTGAATTTGTGCTTCTTCGGTGATCTACGGTTGGTATATCATTCAAGTCCGGGACTTCATTCAAGTCAAAGATTTTTGTAGCCTTGGACTTTTTGTCCTTTGCACTCGGACGTCCACGTGTACTATTATGAACAGCAGGTTGACGTGTGTCAACAGATTCAGGCTGGAATATCCCTCTCACCTTCGTTAACATATTTTTCCTGACAAACGACGTCGTTTTGCTAAAAACATTCTTGAATTGTCTCATGTCATTTTCAAAAGCAAGATCATATTCATGTTCACTGGAAGGACCATCTTCATCACTAGAAGGACCATCTTCAGGCGGTGGCCTATTGATAATAGGTCACGGAACAGATAGGGTTTTCCAAAAAATATCAATTGCATCCAATGGAATGGGCCATTTTGCATTCATTAAAAGTGACTTATATAAATTACTGATATTAATGGGGAAAATTAACTTGATAGTCATAAATTTAATATACTTACCACGAATTCGATAAAATTCCATTTCGTGAAAGCATGGTAGTCCATAAACTGACTGCAACTGATGACTACAATCTGCTGCGTCGATCGACAGGTGGAGTTCTTTGAACATGAGTTTGAAAGCAAATTTGGAAACTTTATACCACAATTCTTCAAATAGTGGTATATTACAATTATTTATTTTCTCGTTTATGCTTTTATTAAAAGAATCTTTTATCGCAGTTTTTTGCGAAACGAGAATTTTATCGATCGACCTCAACAACGTGTCTAAGTTGGACTGTGCGCCGCCCAAATATAATTTCAACAACGCGTGTTGACTTTCAACTCTGCACGTTGTTGTCTGGCCGAAGCTGCGATATTGGTCGGTAATAAAACAGATAAAGTTGTCTGCGTAATCTCGCAGCTAGTTATTCAGATAATGAGCAATATCTGAAAAACACAATGAATTAATAAAAGGTCATTCGGGTGCTTATTTATTAAATAATAAAAACAATGAATTAATAATTAAGTACCTGCATGGTTGACCAATTTTTCTTGTAGTTGTTCATAATATTGCTCGAACATGCTGCGTATTGGGGATTTAACCATCCATTCCCATGTCCATTTAATGGACTCATACTCCTCTAACGAACCGAATCTATTTCTGCAATACTGAAGAATATTTTGTGAAATGTGCCATCGACAGAGTAATCTGTTAGCGTTCGGGAATTCTGCCCTGCATGCCCCAATCAATCGCTAAATCTCTGTCAGTGACGATGACACGCGGGTAATATCTTTCGTCAATCACCTCCTTCACACATTGCAATACCCATTGAAAATTAGGCCCTCTTTCACTGTTTAAAAAGCTATACGCCATTTAAAATGTTTTATTTGTTGAAGTTAGTCCGATAATTTCCAAAAATGGCAATTTAAACAGCGTGGTATTATACGTGGAGTCCATTAGCATTATTTCAAGGAATGTACACCATAAAGCATATGACGTGGGGTGAACAAGAAATAGCTCCTCAAGCTCATTATGCGCATTTATGTCACACCTCGCCAAGGCGAAAACGCGGGTGTAACTTCATGGATATCATCACAACACATGGTGTCTATATAGGGAATTACTACATGCAAATAAATAAAGCAATGTACAGACACAAAGTGTTGTAATAATACCCCAAACAAAATAACCAAAAACAAAACTCCAAAAGTAACTTCAATAAAACATAAAATAATAGTCGAAAGACTTTAAGGTATCACAATGAAAAATCAACCAAAATCCATAAGTCAAACATATAGATAATTCACTCTCAAATGCAACTAAGCCTCATCTAGTCGCTCCCTTCTACCTTAGCCTTAGAAAGCTCACCTGAAAATGATGCTTAAAAACGTCAACATAATGTTGGTGAGATTCATAGGTTTAAGACACACAATATCACTCGAGGCAACCAGTTCGCTGTGATTATAAAACATGGCATGGCAGTAAGACTAGTTATTATACTATGCAATCTCCATTAATCAACCATCCACACATGATAAGGCAACAATTGGGACGGAACGTGCCCATGATCCAAGTAAACAATAATGGGTAATCAAACCCTCTGATCAGACAACACAGAATAATAGTGAGTAGGAGTACTACTGTAACACCCCTACCCGATACAAGGGTAAAAGCGTCACATTATGGTGTCTATCAGATACAAACAAAATAAACGCAAGCGGAAGATATCATAAATAAATAAGTCATGAACATCAAGACTTAAAATATTACAATTCTCCAACAGAATATAAAAGAAATAAACTGAATCAACTTCCGACATAAATATAAAATCCTCCAACGAAATGGAAAAACTGAAAATAAAAGAATAAGGTAAAGGTAGGTCTCTAAGCTCTACTCTCAGCACTCAAAACCCAGCATCCCGCATAATACCTGCCACATAGAAAAGAAAACGCGGCTGAGCTTAAAAAGCTCAGTGAACAGATATAACAAACAAAAGGTAATAAGCAAAGCAAACGAAACGGATCAAACGAATAATCTGAACAATCATAAGTCAACGAACATAATATCATAAGTAACTGAATGTAAAGCATAATCAAAGTAATCAGAATCAAACGGATGTAAAGAATCAGATATATCTACCAGAGACACTCGAATAGATATAAGAAGCCAAGGAACCACGAGCCGACCTACCAGAGACACTCGAATAGGTCTAAAGCACATACATAATCCGTCAAATCATAATTGCACAAGGAGGGGAGACCTCACATGTACCAAAAGTGAAAGGGGTACAAGGCACGTACAGCCAGTCACTACCTAATCATAACAAACAAAGCCTAGGATGCATCCATACACTCCCTGAATCAAACAAAATACATATGCCAGCTCATGACTGGTCACATATATAACTAATTGGCCAGTGTACACATATATATCAAACAAAAGGGAATGCCAGGGATCAATCACACCTCCCCAGAAAGTGTCATGCCAGTGGTGCCATCACTGACACGCCCATGGTACCTCCATGGATAGTTCACAAGCTCGGGCATAAGAACCGAATCATATCAACAAAGCATATCCATATCAAACGAATCATATCATAATCAAACAAAATCTTAACCATGAGATAGTAATCAGGTAACCAAACAAAATGGATAGCAATCAAATCATATCAAAGGATCAACCAAAAGCTCATATCAAAGGATCACACAAAAGGGAACATAGCAATGGCAAAGGATCATAGTAACATAGATTGAAGGGAATCTCTACTGAATAGAGACAGAATATCTGTACCTTAAAAGCAATGAAAAGCAACGAACAGCGGACTAATCCCTCTTCAAAGGATCTACACGAATTAATAATCAAGTATTACTTATAAGCTCGTTTTAAATCAGATTACTCATTTTAGTATGCTTTCCATTTTTAGTAAGTTTACTTCTTTTAGTGACTTTCTATTTTTAGCAGGTTTCCAAACTTAGTAAGTTTCTATTTTTAGAAAGTTTCCAGAATTTGAAAGGTTCAAACATCAAAATTAGGTTAAGTTATCACAAGGATCATTCTTATGGAATTAGGGTTCATTTTAGCAAGTATTAATAGTTTAGAGTCAAATATGATAACCCTTCATAGTTTAGGGTTCAAAATGTAATTATGCCAAAGATAATGGTTCAAAATGTAAATGTCATAATTACTCATTTAATCTAGAAGTTAGTCATAATTACCATTTCAATCCTCTTATTATTCACACTTTACATTTTAGTCCCTTTACTTAATTAATTTGCAAAGTAACCCTTTTTAATTATCTAAATTACAAAAATAGTCCATAAGGTATTTATATTTACACATTAATCCAATAATTATCCAAAATTACACATTACACCCTTAACATTCATATTTATACGAAATGACCTCAATTTATCAGAATTTACAAAATAGCCCCTCTAATTTAATTAATTAACAATCGGATTCTTATAATTATCAAAAATACCATTTAAACCTTCAAGTTACAAAATTTACACATAGACCCCTCCTTTTATAATTTTTACGAGACCTCCCTGATCTATATTATCTTACAAAAATAACCTTTTAATTTATAAACTTACGAAACACACCCTACGAATTTCTTTATTCCAATCGATTTAAACAAAAATTAGAAACCCTAACCCTAAATTGATTTCAATCATTACAAACAGTAAAACATCATTAAAATATCTTAAATAAATCATATAAAATAACCAAGATCAAAACCCTAATAGCTACGATTTTATTTTAATTATTTTACCAAGTTCGATTTCTTTTACACTCGATAAGAACAAAATTCAACAATAATAAATCTAGGCCTCGAAAAATATTTTCATTATTTTTATGATGTTATTAGACATGTAAGGAACCAAAATAAAATATAAACCAAGCCTCAAAAATTCGTTTAGCCATTTATACGATTTAACCTTGTTTTTAGGATAACGATTAATATAATTCGATCTAGCGTGCATGGTTAGTTATAATTCGAATGATATGATGTTTATGATATATTTAGATGATAGGAATACCTTGTTGATGATTCGAACCAAGATTAATCAAGAAACAAATATCAAACCCTCGGCTAGAATAAAAACGAGCAAAATAACACCACGATCGAATCAAGCCCTCTATCACCTTCACACGATTTTTCTAATCTTCCTTGGCTTGTATAAGACCCACGAAAAATACTATCAGATTTGTTATGATCGAAATGGAGGCTAGGGAGATTTTTGGTGTGTCGAATATAGGGTTTAGAAACAAAAATAAGAGAACCGTGTATAGATAAAAGGAAAGAAGCGTGTTTTTAATTTTGGTAGGTGTCAAATTTCCAGCTAAATGATAAAGGATGAGATCATAAATTATTTGGTCTTATCTTCAATTTATTTTCATTTATAAACTATATATTATGTCAAAATATAATGCATATCCATACAATTAAATCTATTCGGCCACTAAATAATTATATAGTAAAGTTTTTAAATATTTTTAGTCATTAAATAAATAAAATGTCCCAACAAAAATATTACATGTCATAATTTATTTATTTTAGATAGTTTAGGCATAATTTGGGATTTTTAATTACTTATAAATAAAATTCAAATTTGTAGGGGCAATTTGGTCTTTTTTTATATTTCAAAATTCAGGGTTTTACAATACTTCCCCTCTAAAAAGAAAATTTCGTCCACGAAATTGAAATAGGAGAGACAAAACAAAACATAACGGATTACGAAAAGGAACGCGGATAATTAGCACAAATAGGTTCTTCGTCTCCCAGGTTGCTTCATTCTCGGAATTCAAATGAATAAAAGCAGATTGGTTGATAACATCAAACGGTAGAAAGCTCTAGAACGAAACCTAAGATTCATATCAGAAGCATAAAGGTACACCATCACATGTCAAGTATCCAAACGCATCAAGTCATATAACGATGAAGGTAGATTAAACGCATAGATAGAAAGAACCTAAAGTCTCACTAAACACAGATCATCTTCATCAACGGAACAAAATATGAAATGAAAACGAAGCTCATCATAAAAGCAACGGAAGTCAAATATGGCTGTCAGAAATAAAGTACGTCGTCAACTGCATCAATTCTTCCACAATTCGTTAAAATTATCATAACCAAACAATCATCCAACATACGCAGAATTAATAACGAACGGAATACTAATAAAGAACATAAGTCATTCAGAGAACCTTATTCAAACGAAAACACCGCACCAGTGTATCACGGAAATAAAAGGAAATAAACGTCAAACATCCGAATCAAAAGAAAGAAATAAAAGAAACTAGTGGCCTGTTTGGTTCCTTGTCTGAGTTGACTTGTCTTCACCTCCATTGCCTTTGTTGCTATTGTTGTTCTTGGGACAATCTCTAGCCATGTGTCCCGTCTGACTGCATATGAAACACGCTCCAGAAGCTCTATGACACTGTTTCCCAGGATGATACTTCCCAAAAATGTTGCAATTGGGTGAATCAGCCCGATTCACATAACCCCTTTGCCCAGACGATCCTGAAGTGTGCGAATCCTGTTGACCCCGATACTGTTGATCATTCCTCCACCTCTGGTTGTCATTAGCTGACCTGTCATAACTCCGTCGATCATTACTCCTACGGCCATTACTCCCCTGGTTGTTTCCCTGCACTGGACGAACCCGGTCACCATCATAGTTCCTCTTCACCCCTTGTTTAACTCTTTCCTCAGCGATCTCAATGTTGCGAACGGCGTTCGCAACTCCCGAAATGTCATCAAACTTAAGGTTCACAACCCCATTCAGCAATTCCTTACGAAGAGCCCACTTGAACTTATTTGCCTGTTCTGCCTGTGTACCAGCCTTCACACCCAGAAACCCAGCCAGCCGCACAAACCTCTTCATAAATTCAGTGCTGGTCTCCCTATCAGTCATAGCAATCGTATGGTATTCTCGTTCATACTTCTCCTTCTCAGATAGAGGGAAGTACTAAGAGAGGAAAATTTCACGGAAAGAAGCCCAAGACAAAGTAGCCACATACTCGTTCGCATTGTCTCCACCTTTTGCATACTTGTATGCCTTCCACCAATTAAGAGCATCCCCCTCAAACTTATACGTAGCCAATCGCACCTTAAAAACGTCGTCACATCCCAACACTTCAAATATCTTCTCCATATGAGCAATCCAATGCTCAGCATCCTCTGGAGAAGTGATAGTACTGAAAGAGCGTGGTTTCTGCTGGTTGAACTTCTCCAGACAAGTATGGATAGTCTCAGGTGGGTTGCCACCACCGCCAGAACCACCAGCACCGTTAGACATTTCCTGACGCACTTCCTCTCGAATCCTAGGTAAGAGTGCGTTGACGGACTGCTGAACGGCAGCCTCGAAAGCAGGGTTGCTAGTAAAATCATCTTGATTGCGAGTAGTAACCATCTGAAAGATCATAAATGAATCAGCGAAAACAAAACAAAGGTGGAATCGAAATACGAAGGAAAGACCGAATCGAAAGCGAAGCCTAATGTCTACCCAATCCTCACAGGTCAAAGTTAAAGTCCTAAGGTTCGGAAGCCTGTGCTCTGATACCATAATTTGTAACACCCCTACCCGATACAAGGGTAAAAGCGTCACATTATGGTGTCTATCAGATAACAAAAAAATAAACGCAAGCGGAAGATATCATAAATAAATAAGTCATGAACATCAAGACTTAAAACATTACAATTCTCCAACAGAATATAAAAGAAATAAACTGAATCAACTTCCGACATAAATATAAAATCCTCCAACGAAATGGAAAAACTGAAAATAAAAGAATAAGGTAAAGGTAGGTCTCTAAGCTCTACTCTCAGCACTCAAAACCCAGCATCCCGCTTAATACCTGCCGCATAGAAAAGAAAACGCGGCTGAGCTTAAAAAGCTCAGTGAACAGATATAACAAACAAAAGGTAATAAGCAAAGCAAACGAAACAGATCAAACGAATAATCTGAACAATCATAAGTCAACGAACATAATATCATAAGTAACTGAATGTTAAGCATAATCAAAGTAATCAGAATCAAACGGATGTAAAGAATCAGATATATCTACCAGAGACACTCGAATAGATATAAGAAGCCAAGGAACCACGAGCCGACCTACCAGAGACACTCGAATAGGTCTAAAGCACATACATAATCCGTCAAATCATAATTGCACAAGGAGGGGAGACCTCACATGTACCAAAAGTGAAAGGGGTACAAGGCACGTACAGCCAGTCACTACCTAATCATAACAAACAAAGCCTAGGATGCATCCATACACTCCCTGAATCAAACAAAATACATATGCCAGCTCATGACTGGTCACATATATAACTAATTGGCCAGTGTACACATATATATCAAACAAAAGGGAATGCCAGGGATCAATCACACCTCCCCAGAAAGTGTCATGCCAGTGGTGCCATCACTGACACGCCCATGGTACCTCCATGGATAGTTCACAAGCTCGGGCATAAGAACCGAATCATATCAACAAAGCATATCCATATCAAACGAATCATATCATAATCAAACAAAATCTTAACCACGAGATAGTAATCAGGTAACCAAACAAAATGGATAGCAATCAAATCATATCAAAGGATCAACCAAAAGCTCATATCAAAGGATCATACAAAAGGGAACATAGCAATGGCAAAGGATCATAGTAACATAGATTGAAGGGAATCTCTACTGAATAGAGACAGAATATCTGTACCTTAAAAGTAATGAAAAGCAACGAACAGCGGACTAATCCCTCTTCAAAGGATCTACACGAATTAATAATCAAGTATTACTTATAAGCTCGTTTTAAATCAGATTACTCATTTTAGTATGCTTTCCATTTTTAGTAAGTTTACTTCTTTTAGTGACTTTCTATTTTTAGCAGGTTTCCAAACTTAGTAAGTTTCTATTTTTAGAAAGTTTCCAGAATTTGAAAGGTTCAAACATCAAAATTAGGTTAAGTTATCACAAGGATCATTCTTATGGAATTAGGGTTCATTTTAGCAAGTATTAATAGTTTAGAGTCAAATACGATAACCCTTCATAGTTTAGGGTTCAAAATGTAATTATGCCAAAGATAATGGTTCAAAATGTAAATGTCATAATTACTCATTTAATCTAGAAGTTAGTCATAATTACCATTTCAATCCTCTTATTATTCACACTTTACATTTTAGTCCCTTTACTTAATTAATTTGCAAAGTAACCCTTTTTAATTATCTAAATTACAAAAATAGTCCATAAGGTATTTATATTTACACATTAATCCAATAATTATCCAAAATTACACATTACACCCTTAACATTCATATTTATACGAAATGACCTCAATTTATCAGAATTTACAAAATAGCCCCTCTAATTTAATTAATTAACAATCGGATTCTTATAATTATCAAAAATACCATTTAAACCTTCAAGTTACAAAATTTACACATAGACCCCTCCTTTTATAATTTTTACGAGACCTCCCTGATCTATATTATCTTACAAAAATAACCTTTTAATTTATAAACTTACGAAACACACCCTACAAATTTCTTTATTCCAACCGATTTAAACAAAAATTAGAAACCCTAACCCTAAATTTATTTCAATCATTAAAAACAGTAAAACATCATTAAAATATCTTAAATACATCATATAAAATAACCAAGATCAAAACCCTAATAGCTACGATTTTATTTTAATTATTTTACCAAGTTCGATTTCTTTTACACTCGATAAGAACAAAATTCAACAATAATAAATCTAGGCCTCGACAAATATTTTCATTATTTTTATGATGTTATTAGACATGTAAGGAACCAAAATAAAATATAAACCAAGCCTCAAAAATTCGTTTAGCCATTTATACGATTTAACCTTGTTTTTAGGATAACGATTAATATAATTCGATCTAGCGTGCATGGTTAGTTATAATTCGAATGATATGATGTTTATGATATATTTAGATGATAGGAATACCTTATTGATGATTCGAACCAAGATTAATCAAGAAACAAATATCAAACCCTCGGCTAGAATAAAAACGAGCAAAATAACACCACGATCGAATCAAGCCCTCTATCACCTTCACACGATTTTTCTAATCTTCCTTGGCTTGTATAAGACCCATGAAAAATACTATCAGATTTGTTATGATCGAAATGGAGGCTAGGGAGATTTTTGGTGTGTCGAATATAGGGTTTAGAAACAAAAATAAGAGAACCGTGTATAGATAAAAGGAAAGAAGCGTGTTTTTAATTTTGGTAGGTGTCAAATTTCCAGCTAAATGATAAAGGATGAGATCACAAATTATTTGGTCTTATCTTCAATTTATTTTCATTTATAAACTATATATTATGTCAAAATATAATGCATATCCATACAATTAAATCTATTCGGCCACTAAATAATTATATAGTAAAGTTTTTAAATATTTTTAGTCATTAAATAAATAAAATGTCCCAACAAAAATATTACATGTCATAATTTATTTATTTTAGATGGTTTAGGCATAATTTGGGATTTTTAATTACTTATAAATAAAATTCAAATTTGTAGGGGCAATTTGGTCTTTTTCTATGTTTCAAAATTCAGGGTTTTACAACTACTCTCCAATTGGATTGCTCATATGAACAATGGGAGCATAGCTACCCTCCAATTGAACCACACAGAATAATCACCACCATAATACCATAGCATGCATACACATATAATAACACTTACTAATTCATGCATTTAATAAACCACATAATCACAGTAACTTAAAAAGTATTTCAACACAAGCATCATTCCCATCCCAAGTTTAAAACAAAGTAAAAACATGGGACTATGAACTCACCTCAGTCTTTGCAGCTTCCAAATAAACAATCACAAATCTATACAACAAAATAAACCCACATTACATGCGACCAAGCTAAAAGCTATAGTCCATGTAACACACATATGATGGATGTCTAAAGGCTATATGAACCACTATGGTTCACCTATACTCCATACCAGACACTACCAATTACTTACACTCACTAAATCCCTTGCATACACTTTTCCAGAATACGCAGAATTTTGGGGTACCATTACCCACATGAAATCACAACAAAAATAGTTTCACAACTCACACCAAAAATTCGCCATAGTCTCTTATGAGCATACAAGCTACTCACAGAAGGCCATGCACTCAAAACACATAAAAGTACTCTTAATAAAATCAAACTTGAAAACTATCCAGATTCGGATCTGAACGTACACCAAAATGTTTTGACCTCAAAATCATATTTGTACAACTTTTTATCGCATACCATTTTTTAGAGAAGTCAAGGTAAATATAGAACCCAACTTCTCCAGAAGGGCTAACCCTAATTACACTTTCAAACCCACTTTTAACCTCTAAACTTTTACCCTAAATCTGTCCCGGTTTAACAACTTTAACACCTTTTGATGAGTGTGTAAATACTCGTCATTTTTGTCCCATTTAAACTATAAAAATAGCTGAAAACACACAGATATGTCATATAATACTGCAAATATCCTTGTATTATATTTTTATGTGTTTCAGGTACAAAAGGGTTGAAAACATATGAGAAATGAGCAAAGTTTGCAGAAATGGCAAAATCAGTCCCTCGACTTTCAAGAATTGTCAGAATTGGTCCCTGGAAGATTTATTTTGAAGAAAAGTCAACAACAGTCCCCCAGGAATCAAGGAATGACATTTCTAACCCTTGGAGTGCAAATTTCAAGAATTGGCAAAACTGGCCCCTCAAGTTTGAAATTTGGCAGAAATGGTCCCTTGATGTTTAAATTTGGAAAATAAACTTTCAAGGCCCTTTGGTAAATGAAATTTGGCAACTTCAACCCTTGAAATGACTTTGGAAAGTTGGCAATATCCACACCTCAACTTTTTAGAAATTACATTTTTGGTCCTTGGGCTTTATATACAAACCGAACCCCTTTATTAAATAACCCAACACACCCTTTTTATTTAACACAGCCAAATCCAGTCCATCCCTTTTCCCCTGGCCCAACTCACCTCGGCCCAAAAACAAAAACAAACACACCCCGTATATACTCCCTCCCTGATAAATAAATCAAAAAAAAAATTCCCCTTCCCCTCCACTTGCACACCTGCTACCTCCCTCCCCCTCACCTCCATCTCAACTTCACCTCTCCATGTCCCCTTGGCCTCCACAACCTTCCAAGAATCATTAATTGCTCTAAAAATCTCCCAAGTTATCTAAACTGCCACTTTGGACTTTTGGCGCCAAAATTGAATTCAAAGGCTGGGATTAATTTGACCAATCCAACGGTTCTAAATTGTGATGGGAAAGCTACAGAAGACTCCACAAACCCTAAAAAGTCACTATATGAGGAAAAAGAAGAAGAAGGAAGGAGTGTATAGTCTTTAGTTCATTTTCAACATCGTATTAGTTAAATTTCCATTTCTCAGTGTTCTTTTTACCTTTTAAGTTGTACTCTTAGTGTTTTCAGTGTAATACAAACCTATTTCAATAAGTAATTCAAGTTCTTATTGCTTAATTCAGATTTTGTTCAAAAGTACTCAAATTCTCATTTTTTTCTTAAATGTTGTTAGAAGTGGTTGTTTACTGTTCTATAAGCTTATATAAGCTCATTATTAAGTTTCCATAAGCTCATATAAGTACTTAAACCAGTCTCACTGAAATACTAGAAAATATAAAAAATTAGCTTAAAAATCAAAAATACAAAAATATGAAGAAAGAAGCATGGAGCATTGTGTATTCTGGATGGAAATGGTATTAGAACTCCATGGGGAGTATAGGATGTGATTGAAAGTGGCCTGTGAACCTTGTTCTAAGCTGGAATCTATTTGTAAGCTATATTTGCAATTTTTGCATTTTACTGTAGATGTCCTTATTCACTGCTTATCTTTGCTGTTTTGTGCTTATTTAGTATAATGAAGATGGTTTGATGCCATTATGTACTTGCTTGTTCATTGGAACTCTTTGTTGCTCATATTTTGAATTTAACTGTCATTTAGTGTAATTTAGCCTTAGCCTAATTTGGACTCTATCTCAGTGTATTTTGGCTTATATAAGTATAATATGGCATGAATAATCAGTTTGCATAAGTATCTTAAGCTAAATCAGTGGTTTGCTTTGAAAACTCAAAAATCATGCAGTTATAGGGGTGTTTGGATATGAGTAGTTCTGTGTGTTTAAGGTTGTTCTTGCTGTTGAATTTGGTCTATTTTACTCATATCAGTTCATAATAGCATGGTTCAAGCATAAAATATAGGTCTCAATTGGAAAAAAAGTCAAAAACCATCTTAAATCTCAACATTGTGTTCACTGTCAAGATTTTAGGGTCCATAATCATACATTTAGTTGCATATTGTAGGACCTTAGATCTAACTATATCAAACACTAATAGAACCTAGGTGACTTGAATGATGCGTATGTTTAGAGAGAGAGAGAGAAAGTAGAGAGATAAATAGAACTTTATTAATGAAACACACACATAATACACACTCAAGCACACCTCCAAATGAGACCATTTGGAGGTATTTATACTTAGTACATGTGATGCCCTAAAGGCTTGCTTATGGGCTTGGATGGGCTTATGTTGGATTGGACTTTTACATAAATGATTTAATAATAAATACTAACCTATTAGATTAGTCCAAACCATAAGCCCATTGTCTATTCTATTAAATATATTCTACGACACATTACAAAGTTCCTAATCTAGAATGACCATCACTTCTTTTTACTTTTCTTTAATGCTAACAATCTCCCCCTAAGGGGTGGTCATTCAATGTATGCTCCACGTGATTAGATCTTTCGTCTTCATTGTCATGAACTTTGTGTGTCGTTGTAGAATAGTCTTTATCCTTTGTTCCTTCATGCTTTATGATCTTTGAAGTAACGTCTTTTGATCTTTCTCGCCTTCCATCAACATCTTCATAGGTTTGCAGAGTTGTCTTTTCCAGCATACTCATACTTCTTTGCAATACTCTGAGCTTCATACTTATGTCTTCCTCAAATGATTAATGAACTTTGTTCTTAACATTCTTTATCAGCTCATTGATTTTGACGTAACTCTTTGTCTTTAGATTCGATCTCTTTGTTTAGAACGTTCTTTACTTTAGCTTGTTTGAGGATGAACTTCATAAGTTGAAGTATGTGGATATGATGATGTTGATGTATGAAATGATGGTGTACGGTCTTTCCTCCAAGGGGACTTTCATCAGTACCTGCATAAATATTGTTAGTTGAAATCACTAATCGATCATCGTGGACTTTTCTTAGAGAATAAACCACTACGATTGTTTTACTGATGAATGTCTTGATTCCATTCACCTTGTTCGGGCAAATCAGCCGTCCTAATCCGGTTAGGGATAGTTATCATTACATAGGATAAATCCAAGTAATGACCCACGTCTTAAGGAATCAATTCGTGAAAGGAATCTCCTTAGTGGGATTTCCAGCACTTACAGGCTCAGACTTCGAAATAATCAACAGCATAGTGTGAAGACTCTCTCTAATCCTTACAAAGGTTGTTCCTGAATTAGATACTCTCAAGAAGGCTTACACAGATATACAAAAGTATACCTATAATTCAGGTGAGCCGCTGAAGTATACCGAAGTATCACTCCACGACTGTAGACCGTTTGAAACAAGTAACTACCATCATTATGTAAATGGCAAGATCTGAAGATCATATAAGACTCTTACAACTTGTGTCCTTTTTGGCGAACACAAGTGTATTCATAGAAAGTGTATCATAAGAGATCTTTTGATGAATCTCATGGCTCTAGACTCGATTACGTGCGTTTTGCTTTTAGTCGTCGGAGGCATGGAGCAGAGGGCCTCCTTTTTTCAGTATCAACACTTCTCGGAGTGAGAGGTCGATAGATTATACAAGGTTCTCCGTGAGAAATGAAACAAATATCTTTTAAGAGATACCCGAGTGGCTAGAAGGTTAGGTGCAGTGCGTCACTGGGTCCATGACGTCTTGTCTTCAATACCGATGTCATCTTGTGACAACCGATAGCATATGAGTTGAACCCGGTTTCTGCCCTAGGGTTGAACATTTGGAGGGCTATTTCTTTTCACCCTTTCATTTACTTTTCTTTTTAATTCTTCAACCCCTTCTTTCTCCTTTCATTTCTTTACTCCTTTTTTCAATCATACCTAAGGACTTCTAATTCTAATCTATTGAAATTGTCCTTGGGTAGATCCCTCCGGCTCTGGCGGATCATAGGACATAAACCTAATCATAATCACCTTATTACTCCATGATTATCCTAGGTTTGTTGATCACATGCCATAAAACCATTATGAAAATCTCTCAAAGTGTTTAAGATTATAAAAACTTTGTTGTTACCACTTTGAGAGTTTTGCAATTTTAGAAATATTCCCCCTTCACATGTGCTTATATGATTTTAAGATAAATTTGCACATGTTGGGTAGAGTTTGTGTAACACCCCAACCCGGCAAGGGTAGAAGTGTCACGTAAATGGCGACATATCAAAGGCAAGCATCACATACGACTTAAATAATACAATAGGATTTCAAAGGTTACAAATGGAATACTGAAATTTCAAGGTTACAAAAGCAGATACAAATTCTAACAATAAAATAACTTCTCCTCATTTCTAGGCCAAAATAACTATCAAGTCTTCTAGGTCCAAAAATCTCTTCACTCATTCCCATCTTCCATCTAAAACCTGCCGCACACGAAAAGAAACGTGCGGCTGAGCTTACAAAGCCCAGTGAACAGATATATAATAAACAGAGACGAAAGTAAACGGAAATAACCAGATGTAGCATAATGAACGAGATATAAATAAGGTACAAGAGTAAAGGTTTAGGACAGTCATCCACCACGAGCCCAGAAACAGATCATATCATATCATAACAGTATAACCATAAATCCTCATAATCATGTAGAGGGGAGACCTCTCAGATAATCAGATAATATGAGGGGTGTCCTCATTCTTCAAATGGAGTAGCTAGCTCCCAGATATATGTGAAAGGCATGTATTGCACACAGTACCAGTCACCAGAACAGAAATCATATCATATACAGAACAGATCTAGGATGCATCCATACGCCCCTACCCAATCACATGCAGACCAAATCAAAGGGACGGTGTAACCAAATCACTAGGGCTACACACTAGTCATGCCAGTGGTGCATCACAGACACGGCCATGTTACCTTCATGGCTAGGGTCACAAATTTTGGCTCGGGTATCAAACTGGGAGTCAAGGTCAAAGGTCAAAGGTTCATATCACAATCAGAGTGTCATATCAGAAAGTTCAATATCAGAAGGACAATATCAGAAGGTCAATATCAGAAGGTCAATATCAGAAGGTCAATATCAGAAAGTCAATAATCCCAATTCCATAGCAACAGTTCATTTAAAAAGGTTTAATAATTAAGAGTTCATTTAAAAACAATCTTCAAATAATGGTTTTCATAAAAATGATCCTTCAGAGTAGTTTTCATAAAATGATCTTTAAAAACGGTTTTTCATAAAGATAGTCTTTCAAAATAGTCTTCATCAAAGTTAGTAAAATCCCACTTAAAAGAAGTATCGTAAACATCATTTTAAAATAGCTTTTCCTCAAATCATTTCCAGGTCAGAATTAAAAAGGGTTTCACAGTTTAAGTTCATATCATAGGTCATAACGAAGCGAATCATAGCAAAGGTATCAAATCAGAGACTAAACAGATCAGAACAGAGATCATAGGAAACCTTACAGAGAAGGTCAGAATATCTGTACCTTATACCGATGACAAAGCAAAATGAGGAAATGACCAAACAGGAATAGGAATCACTTTTTCTTCACAGAACCTAGACGAATTAGAAGTTGAGAGTTACTCAATAGTTCATTTCAAATCATATTTCTCCTTTTTAGGTTGTCTTTCCATTTTAAGTAACTTTCCATTTATAGCAGGTTTCCATATTTAGTAAGTTTCCATTCTTAGAAAGTTTCCTCTTTTAGAAATATGGAGTAACATAACTTAGTTGAATCATTATTTCTAGAATTAGGGTATCTTTTATCATATTTTCATAATCGGTCCTTAAGGTTTCACAATTTACACTTTACACCCCTGAGTTACAAAAGTTACACTTTTAACCTTCAAACATTCATAGTTACACATTAGGCCCTTAATTTATCCATTTTATACAATGATCACTTATTTTATCATATTATACAAATGTATCCTCAAGTATTCATAATTTACACATTTAGTCCCTCTAGTTATCAAAGTTACATATTCAGTCTTTAAACTTACAATTTCAACCTTTAATTACCCATAATTACATATCAAGCCATTAAATTATCAAAATGACACATAACCCCCTGAATATATTTATTTACTCAAAACAGTACCAAGTTTCCAAAAATTACAAGTTTAGTCCCTCTAATTAATTTAATTATAATTCGAACCATATTTAAACCATAAAGACATTTTAATCCTTTAAAATATAAAAATGACACATAGCACCCTCATCTTATATTTTATTCGAAATGTTTACAGCCCAAAATAAGTTCTAAAAATAACCCTTGAGTTTTAAAAGTTACAAAACACACCCTTCTATTTATTTATTCAAATCGGTACACCTTTTAACAACAAGATCAAAACCCTAACTTCACCAATCATTAAATCATCATAACCACATCATTTATACACATTAAATTTCCAGATTCACTCACATAAACCTTAGGTCGATAGGGTACTAGGGTTTTCACACTCTTTCCTTTTATTTCCCATTTAGCCGATTACAAACTAATTTCACCAAAATTAGTTTTAGGTCTCCACAATTCAAATGAACATTTTTCTGGTATTATATGGTGATAATAGATGCCACGAACATATGTATCTTATCCATAAAAATCGCATGCATGTTTTGTAGATTTAATTTGATTTTAGGGTTTATAACACAAAAATTTCCATACGAATTATATATGAAGCATGGGCTGTTTTTATCATTTTATATGATGTTCATATGATGTAAGGGACCTGAGAAAAATAACCAAACCAAGATTCGAACGTGCAAAAAGGGCTGCACCAATTTAGAGATACGCGTATAGGAATATCGAACCAAAACGACTCCAAAAGCTTCTCCACAACCTTTACATTATTTTTCCCAGAGTATACACGATATAAAGATTATGAGAAAAATCATGAACGAATTTTATATAGCTTGATCGAATTTATTTAGAAGGTACCTTAAAAATAGGCTCGACAAGAACAATAATCCCCAAAAATCGAATTCAGCCGAGAAAAGCCCCAAATCTATTTTTCATGGATCACATATGATACAAGGAACATGAGAAAAATAAGAAACGGATTTACCAAGGTCGAGTGAATCAAAATGGAATCTTTTACCTTTCGAGTTGAATTAAACAAGAAAATTCGACACCCCTTGAATCCGGCCACCACAATTCGAAGTATTATTTTTCTAGGACTCCTTGGATGATGATCTAACACATAAAAATGGTCTAGGAATTTTAGAGTGTCGATTGGAGGCTATAGGGATTTATTTGTGTGTGTTATTTTACTCGGCAATTTAGGGTTATCAAGAAAGGTATGATTGATTTATAAAATAGGAAAACCAAGTCAATGGGGTGGGCTTGGACCAGAAATCTCGGCAAAATGGGTTGGCCAAATTAATGTGATTTATTTCCACATTTAAATGCATTTATTTTACTTTTATACAATTTAAATGTTAATAAAATGTTATTCGGCCCTATGGGGGCATTTTGGTAATTTTATCTCTTGTATAAATGTTAAATGAAATTGTTAAAATTATTTGGGATCATAACTTATGCATTGCCAGAAGTTTGGAATTTTTATGATACTTTATAAGCTTTTAATTAAGTTTTTTTAAATTAGTAGGGCAATTTGGTAATTTTTGCATCTTTTAGATTTTCGGGTTTTACAACTCTTCCCCTCTAACAGAAAAATTTCGTCCTCGAAATTTGCAGGAAGCAGGGAGAAAGAGAACGGAATACTCATACGGAATGCGAACAAGAATTTCAAATCGAATTAATTGTATACACAGCAGAGAGCTCTTCAAGGAGTTTAAGATTCATAACTGATGTCAACCGAATGCAGCACGGGAGTCCAAATTCACCCAGATATTTAACGAACGAAGGTAGAGTATACGCATAGGTAGAATGAACGTAAGGTCTCACTAATCATAGATAATCCATCGGGAATCAAGTTCTAAACTTCTTAGGTACTTCCCAAGATATCCTATGGCCACAATGAGGGCACGTTATATGGTGTAAGTATTATCACGTTAATAATACCAGCACCACATAATTATGCCTTCATGATGATCATACTTTATCTCAAGTCGTAAACAAAGCCACCTATCTTAATCCACCTAGCACTTCTATAGTCTCAGAGGTCAACAAAATCGATGTCATAGTCAAGAGGGAAACATTCTTATACTCATGGTGAAACACCACAAGACTTTTCATGGGATAGAGAGGGGTAAGACGGAATCAAATAGTGTCAGAAGATTCATAGGTGATTATCAAAAGCAAGAGACAAATAACAGAATGTATCGAGTACGTCATCGCCATGGAGATTCTTAGAATTGTCCGAGGAGGCATTAAAATGATTAACAGAAAGATCAGATATCAGAGTTGGAATTTAAAGATAAGGTTCAATAGTGTCAGGTACTTTCTATGCAATTTTCAATGCTTCAAAGCTTAATTTGGTTTCAAAACTTAGGTGGAAGGCATAAGCTTTCAATTTACAGAAGTGATCTCAACAAGCTTCAACCAACAGCAATGTACGAATCAGAGTGATGCGGAAGCAATGATACCTAAACAAATGCCTTAAAGTCTACCCATTCCTCACCGGTCAGAACTTCCTATAGGAAATCCTAGAGCAATTCTTACAGGTCATCTTATGAGCGCCTACAAGGGAAACTTAGTGGTCCATAACTTACACAGGCCAAGGGTAGATGTACTACAAGTCGCAAACCTGGCTCTGATACCACTTTGTAACACCCAACCCGGCAAGGGTAGAAGTGTCACGTAAATGGCGACATATCAAAGGCAAGCATCACATACGACTTAAATAATACAATAGGATTTCAAAGGTTACAAATGGAATACTGAAATTTCAAGGTTACAAAAGCAGATACAAATTCTAACAATAAAATAACTTCTACTCATTTCTAGGCCAAAATAACTATCAAGTCTTCTAGGTCCAAAAATCTCTTCACTCATTCCCATCTTCCATCTAAAACCTGCCGCACACGAAAAGAAACGTGCGGCTGAGCTTACAAAGCCCAGTGAACAGATATATAATAAACAGAAACGAAAGTAAACGGAAATAACCAGATGTAGCATAATGAACGAGATATAAATAAGGTACAAGAGTAAAGGTTTAGGACAGTCATCCACCACGAGCCCAGAAACAGATCATATCATATCATAACAGTATAACCATAAATCCTCATAATCATGTAGAGGGGAGACCTCTCAGATAATCAGATAATATGAGGGGTGTCCTCATTCTTCAAATGGAGTAGCTAGCTCCCAGATATATGTGAAAGGCATGTATTGCACACAGTACCAGTCACCAGAACAGAAATCATATCATATACAGAACAGATCTAGGATGCATCCATACGCCCCTACCCAATCACATGCAGACCAAATCAAAGGGACGGTGTAACCAAATCACTAGGGCTACACACTAGTCATGCCAGTGGTGCATCACAGACACGGCCATGTTACCTTCATGGCTAGGGTCACAAATTTTGGCTCGGGTATCAAACTGGGAGTCAAGGTCAAAGGTCAAAGGTTCATATCACAATCAGAGTGTCATATCAGAAAGTTCAATATCAGAAGGACAATATCAGAAGGTCAATATCAGAAGGTCAATATCAGAAGGTCAATATCAGAAAGTCAATAATCCCAATTCCATAGCAACAGTTCATTTAAAAGGGTTTAATAATTAAGAGTTCATTTAAAAACAATCTTTTAAAAACGGTTTTCATAAAAATAATCCTTCAGAGTAGTTTTCATAAAATGATCTTTAAAAACGGTTTTTCATAAATATAGTCTTTCAAAATAGTCTTCATCAAAGTTAGTAAAATCCCACTTAAAAGAAGTATCGTAAACATCATTTTAAAATAGCTTTTCCTCAAATCATTTCCAGGTCAGAATTAAAAAGGGTTTCACAGTTTAAGTTCATATCATAGGTCATAACGAAGCGAATCATAGCAAAGGTATCAAATCAGAGACTAAACAGATCAGAACAGAGATCATAGGAAACCTTACAGAGAAGGTCAGAATATCTGTACCTTATACCGATGACAAAGCAAAATGAGGAAATGACCAAACAGGAATAGGAATCACTTTTTCTTCACAGAACCTAGACGAATTAGAAGTTGAGAGTTACTCAATAGTTCATTTCAAATCATATTTCTCCTTTTTAGGTTGTCTTTCCATTTTAAGTAACTTTCCATTTATAGCAGGTTTCCATATTTAGTAAGTTTCCATTCTTAGAAAGTTTCCTCTTTTAGAAATATGGAGTAACATAACTTAGTTGAATCATTATTTCTAGAATTAGGGTATCTTTTATCATATTTTCATAATCGGTCCTTAAGGTTTCACAATTTACACTTTACACCCCTGAGTTACAAAAGTTACACTTTTAACCTTCAAACATTCATAGTTACACATTAGGCCCTTAATTTATCCATTTTATACAATGATCACTTATTTTATCATATTATACAAATGTATCCTCAAGTATTCATAATTTACACATTTAGTCCCTCTAGTTATCAAAGTTACATATTCAGTCTTTAAACTTACAATTTCAACCTTTAATTACCCATAATTACATATCAAGCCATTAAATTATCAAAATGACACATAACCCCCTGAATATATTTATTTACTCAAAACAGTACCAAGTTTCCAAAAATTACAAGTTTAGTCCCTCTAATTAATTTAATTATAATTCGAACCATATTTAAACCATAAAGACATTTTAATCCTTTAAAATATAAAAATGACACATAGCACCCTCATCTTATATTTTATTCGAAATGTTTACAGCCCAAAATAAGTTCTAAAAATAACCCTTGAGTTTTAAAAGTTACAAAACACACCCTTCTATTTATTTATTCAAATCGGTACACCTTTTAACAACAAGATCAAAACCCTAACTTCACCAATCATTAAATCATCATAACCACATCATTTATACACATTAAATTTCCAGATTCACTCACATAAACCTTAGGTCGATAGGGTACTAGGGTTTTCACACTCTTTCCTTTTATTTCCCATTTAGCCGATTACAAACTAATTTCACCAAAATTAGTTTTAGGTCTCCACAATTCAAATGAACATTTTTCTGGTATTATATGGTGATAATAGATGCCACGAACATATGTATCTTATCCATAAAAATCGCATGCATGTTTTGTAGATTTAATTTGATTTTAGGGTTTATAACACAAAAATTTCCATACGAATTATATATGAAGCATGGGCTGTTTTTATCATTTTATATGATGTTCATATGATGTAAGGGACCTGAGAAAAATACCAAACCAAGATTCGAACGTGCGAAAAGGGCTGCACCAATTTAGAGATACACGTATAGGAATATCGAACCAAAATTCCAAAACGACTCCAAAAGCTTCTCCACAACCTTTACATTATTTTTCCCAGAGTATACACGATATAAAGATTATGAGAAAAATCATGAACGAATTTTATATAGCTTGATCGAATTTATTTAGAAGGTACCTTAAAAATAGGCTCGACAAGAACAATAATCCCCAAAAATCGAATTCAGCCGAGAAAAGCCCCAAATCTATTTTTCATGGATCACATATGATACAAGGAACATGAGAAAAATAAGAAACGGATTTACCAAGGTCGAGTGAATCAAAATGGAATCTTTTACCTTTCGAGTTGAATTAAACAAGAAAATTCGACACCCCTTGAATCCGGCCACCACAATTCGAAGTATTATTTTTCTAGGACTCCTTGGATGATGATCTAACACATAAAAATGGTCTAGGAATTTTAGAGTGTCGATTGGAGGCTATAGGGATTTATTTGTGTGTGTTATTTTACTCGGCAATTTAGGGTTATCAAGAAAGGTATGATTGATTTATAAAATAGGAAAACCGAGTCAATGGGGTGGGCTTGGACCAGAAATCTCGGCAAAATGGGTTGGCCAAATTAATGTGATTTATTTCCACATTTAAATGCATTTATTTTACTTTTATACAATTTAAATGTTAATAAAATGTTATTCGGCCCTATGGGGGCATTTTGGTAATTTTATCTCTTGTATAAATGTTAAATGAAATTGTTAAAATTATTTGGGATCATAACTTATGCATTGCCAGAAGTTTGGAATTTTTATGATACTTTATAAGCTTTTAATTAAGTTTTTTTAAATTAGTAGGGGCAATTTGGTAATTTTTGCATCTTTTAGATTTTCGGGTTTTACAGTTTGCACTTTTGAATTAATCAACTTTCACTTAACAAGACCGATTCGAGACACGTTTACATCACTAGTTAGACTAGCTTGAAATTATTACCCGTCCTGGTCAAGTCCAAAGAAAGTTTCTCGAGACGGTACATTCTACTTAGACAAGTCCTATTCGAGACACGCTTACATCACTAGTTAGACTAGCTTGAAATTATTACCCGTCCAGGACAAGTCTTTTCGATTACTGACATTTAAGCATCGTCAATTCATTGGTTATATCTGAGTCGAGCTCTATTGAGATTCAGCCACAATCTTTAAACACTTTAGATCACATTTTAATCATGTCTTCTCCCCCTCAAAAATAGCATATCGTGATATTTTTTATATCATCGGATTAAAATAAAAGCTTTTGAAGAGATAGACGGTTTTGATTTTGCATGAAATCGGAACATTTGTATTTTTATATTTATACTCCCCCTTAATGATAGCCAATGTTTTGAAAATCGCGCCTCAGGCGCGCCTAGGCACTAAGGCGCACGAGGCTCCAACTCTAGGGCTTTTTTCAGAGCGAGGCTCACGACATGCATGAATCCCCAAAAAAGCGCAGCGCCTTGCGATTTAGCGCCTCGGGGATTTGTGCGCCTAGGCGATGTAAAGGGTTTTGGGCTTCTTTTCTACATTTTATCTAATCTAAGTTATGTCTAAACTAATAAAATGGGCCTTATAAGTCATGGGCCTTTTAATTTAACTTATATATAATCTAATAAACAACCCTAATAAGGGAAAAGAATAAAGATACGAGTAATCAATAGTAGCCAGTAGCCATCAGTCCATCACTCCATTTTCGAGTTCTTCCATTTCTTTTGGTAAGTGTGTAACAAATTTGTAATCTTTGTCCTATGTTGTAATCTATTTATATCTTGATCTTGAGCTGATTTTTGTTAATTGTTTATTTTATTGATTTGTAAACAATTCATATACAATTGTTTATTTGTCTGATGTGGTTGGCCATGAGTCCATGACCCATCCTAAGTATAACGTGGCTAGTGGCTACATCATAGAATCAATTCATATACAATTGTAAGAGAAATGGTTAGAAATAGTCTCGAAGATATCAGTTAAGCCGAAGTCTTAATTGATTTACATATACTCGTTTCAAATGTAATATGTGAAAGATGATAATGTTGAGTTGTTGATAGTATTATCATTTTCACCATTCTAAGTAACTATATATTTTTTGTTGATAGTTTGATACTTGATACTTGGTAATTTGTTCAATTTCATAAGTCACAAACTGATATAGTGTCATACTGTATGTATGTTTAGGGCTTTATGCTAGTTCATCATGGATTCTGAAACCCAGTCAAATGGTAGAAGTAGAGACCCAGGTTGGAAATATGCAACAAAAGGATCTGTTCCAGGACAGTCATTTGCGGTTTTTGCAAGAAAATCACACACGGGGGAATTTATAGGGCTAAGCAACATTTGGTAGGTGGGTATCGAAACTCTAAAGGATGTCAACTATGCCCTGCTCATGTTCGTGAAGAAATGAGAGTACTTTCTGTTACTTGAAAAAAATAAGCGAGCTGCAGAAGTGTTACATGACTTTGATGAGGTGGAACTGGAAGAATATATGTATGATGAGGGTGGAGAAGTTGGTAGTAGCTCTCACCAAAGTAGTAGAAAGTTTCAAAATTCCTCACAATCATAAAAAAGCAAAAAGGTGTAAAAGGCCCTATCGATATGTTTTTCACCGCACCAGATACAAGTTGTTAAAACACGATTTGCTACTTCTTACATAACTCTTCGTTCAATACAAGTTCAAAAAATGAATTTGAGGAAAATGTTCACATCTGATACTTGGACAAAAAGTAAGTATGCTAAGGAGCAAGCTGGTAAGAATGTCGCTGGTATTGTTGGGATGCCTACTTTTTGGAGTAACATTGTGTACATTCTTAAGTTGACGGGTCCTATTGTAAGCGTTCTTCGATTAGTAGATGGGGAAAAGAAGCCAGCAATGGGTTACATATACCAGGCCATGAAAAAGGCAAAAGAAGCAATATCATCATCTTTTAACAATGACGAAAATAAATACAAGGATGTGTTTGCCATTATCGACAAAAGGTGGGAGTGTCAACTTCATCAATCGTTACATGCTGCTGGATTTTATTTAAATCCACAATTTTATTACTCAGATCCTAAGATTGAGGACGATCCATAGGTGTCGTCTGGGATGTTACAATGCATTATGAGGCTTGTACCAAATGAGAATGAACAAAGCATGCTTATGGCAGAAAAGCAAATGTATATGAACGCGGAAGGTATTTTGGGGTATAAACTAGCCATACGTGACAGAAATATCAAGTCACCAGGTAAAATTTAACAATTTAACACATACTTATTTACTAATTTACTGTATTATATTTCAATTCTGAAACGTGTAATTCTTTGTAGCTGAATGGTGGAGTTGTTATGGAAATGATGTTCCTCATTTAAAGAAGTTTGCTATCAAAGTTCTAAGTCTTAATGTAGTGCAACTGGTTGTGAGCGTAACTGGAGCATATTTAGTCTTGTAAGTTATCGAATATTTATATTCACTTCATTTTGTACTAAAATATTGCTAATAAGCCCACTAGCTTAATGTTAACTTAAGGCCTTGCAAGTAACTAGATCAAAAAAGCTTGGTTGTCATAATCTTTTTTTATCAGAACATTGTGTGTTTCATAATCTTTTTTATCACAAGCTCCGGCGGGATTGTGTGTTGTTGTTGTTTTATTCATTACTTGTCACTCACTTTTTGATTCTTAATTTTGGCAGCTTCATAGCAAAAGAAGAAATAGACTTGATCAAGCTAGGCTCAATAATTTGGTGTATGTAAAATACAATCGACAATTAAAGAAACGTTTTGATCGTCGTGATATCATTGATCCTTTATCGTTAAATGAGATTGATGAAAGTAACGAATGGTTGAATGGTAGAATGTATGAGGATGAACCACCAAGGAATGATCAAGGGCACGTAGATGAGTCGAACTATAATCTTAGATCGAGTGATGTGTATGCTAGTTCAAGCTCAAGGGGAAGAGGAAGGGGAGGGTCTAGCTCTAGATCAATCCTTGTGGATGAAGATGATGAGGTTGCCATTTTAGAGAATAGTGACACCGAAGAAGAAGATGTCGAGGAGGAAGAATCTGATCACAATGAGGAGGGATACACATTTGATGATGTTGATGATGATGATGACAATGGGGACTTTGACGACATCGATTGAAAAATCTTACTTTGTTTCATTAAGTATTTTCTTTATGCATGAAAATGTGGCATAATGCCATGAATATTAATACGATGCTTGATATTTTGGGTTAAATTGCGAGCTACGTTATATGTAAGCTTGCAAGTGTAGGACAAGCATATTAATGTTATTTTGCGTTATAACGTATATATGTGTCATGTATTAGCATTTTTAATGTTATTTTGTGTTATTTAAGCTACAAAATGGTCACATATATTATAAAAAAACTTAATGTATTCAGTGCGCCTCGTCTTCATGAATCCCGCGCCTTGGTGTGCGCCTCCCCTCGCCTTAGTGCGCTTTGAGCCTTTCAGAACATGGATTATAGCACATTTTAAATTCAATTAAAGGTTTGGAGGGAATTATCTTGAGTACAGAATAATTTGAAAGATTTTGAAAAATCTTTTGAAAAATCTTGAAAATGTGCTCAAGATAGAGAAGATTTTTGAAATACTTTGAAGATATTATTGAAGAATTTATCTTCATTTGTTTTAGGATAAGTGTTTGAAAAAGATAATGGTTTTGTTCAACACTTTCCTTTCTTTGAAGTTCGGGTTGTAAGCTGAAATACTTACAAGCCATTTTGTTTTTAGGATAAGTGCTCAAAAAATATTTAAATCCTTTGATTAAGCACTTTCCTTTATTTGAAGCGCGGGTCCTGAACTAATGTGTCCATAAGCCATTATGTTTAAGTACGAGTCCTTAGCTGAAATACTAAGAAGTCATTTTTTAAGAAAACTTTGAGAAACGACATGTTTTAGAAAACATTTAAATGAACTCTCGCTCAAGCATCTGTACATGTCTGTATCATTGTTGAATGACATTTCTAGATACGTACAGAATATTGAATATACAAGAGACATGTCGTGAGAAGAATATTTTTGAATTTTTTTGATTTGATATTGTTTTTGAATTTTTGAAATTTTGTCTTTTTGTATTTTATTTTTGTTGGTTTTTCAAATTTTTTATTTGGTTTTTGATTTATAAAAGAAATGGAAAATCAAAAATAGAAGATTGAAAGAATGATTTGGAAGAATTTACAGAAGTAGAACCCTTTGAAGAACTGGGTTATGAGATAGTTGATGTGATAGTTGATGTACCTGCAAACAAAGACGAAGAGTTTTCACAGATAACAGTGTTAGAAGTACATGAATCATCACTCTGAGGGTGTTGACTATCAACGGTTGTAGTGGTTTCTACTTCCTTATCCTGATGATTTTCACTATTATTTGTGTTGGTGCAACTATCAAAAATCTTTCCTGTGGGAATCCATCTAAGACCAACTGTTTTAAAAACTTTTCCCGTGGGAATCCACCTAAGGTAAGATCTAGACGTAGTTTTCTTATTAGATGCAGCGGAAGTCTCAGTCTTGGAAAAACTACATCTTGTAGGTATCCACCTATTAGGTTTCTTAGCCTCTTGCTTCTTATCAACGGGTTTGTTTTGATTTGGCGTCTTAGTGGATTGTACCGTAGTACGTGAATTTCTTTTCTTTATAAATTGTGCAACACATGCATCATGATTAGCTGAAAAAACACATTTTTGACATGTAGGACAGACAAATTCGACATTTTTGTTTAAAACAGCTACCTTAAGTTTGTCACTACAGTCATTTGGAAATTGATTTTTCTTCGAAACAGACTCAGAATTTCTAGTGTTGTGTTCTACGTGCATAGCATTTTCTTTTGTGCAGCTACTCTTAGATGTTTGCCAATTCCTAGTCTTTTGATGATTGTTCCTAGGTAATGGTTTACTACTACTAGCAGTGCTTTGGAATCTTGCAGAAGTCATCACACTAGGTTTTGTACCTAAAATTTTGTCGTTTCGATGTTGTACCTTTTTCCTAGCTTCTTCTAGATGGTGAATTTGGATCATGTCATTAGAACCAACAGATTCTTTAACAGTTTTTGTAGTCACATTCGGTTTACTATTCCTAGAAGGGCCAGGTGAAGTCACATATGTGTTTCTTTCAACAACAAAATTATGTTTGTTAAGAATATTTTCATCAGTCTTTAAAATTCTTTTCTTGATGGGCAAAGAATGTGGAGTAACTGGTTTTGTAAAATCCTTATTCTCATCGACTTTTGGAGCAAACCGAGAAATTGACATTTTTGGTTTTTCAACCGTTTTTGAAGTATTTAGTTTATCCGAAGTCGAAGGTTTTGCAAACTTAGTATCCACACCCTTCCCTTTTAGACGTTCCAACTGTGCTCTCAAAAAGTCATTTTGCTGTTTTATGTCCTTGTAGGCATGCTCATACGACAATTTGTCATACTTGCATTCCTCGTTTTTGTGATCTAGTTGTTTAAAATATGACACATTTTCTTTTTCAAGTTTTACAAGAGCATTTTCATATTTTGAAACAATTTCAGAGGTCTCAGCTCGCAGTCTTTCATCGTTTTTGACATAATATGTTTGCAAAATTATGGACATAATATCAGTAGACATAACATCTTCGACAAGAGAGTCATTTATGTTTTCTAAAACTTTGATTTGCTCAAAAGATTCATTAGCCTTCTTTACCAGAGATTTATGGTCTTTGACAAAGTCAACTGTTTCAGTTAAAAATGCTTTTTCAAAATGAATTAGTCGAGCATGAATGTTATTAATTTGAGGAGCAAATTCACTTTCAAGAATCTTTTTTAGCTGTAACTGAACCATAGAATTCCAATTGTTCTCATTGAGTCTCATTTTAGAATCTAATGTTGTTTGTAGTTGCCCAATTCTGGTTTTAAGATCATCAAGATATCCTCTGGCAGCACTTGTGTTAAAAATGTTGTTGGAAGACATCTGTACCATGTTTGAAAGCGATTTGGAAGCAACAACTGGTTTAGAAACTATTTTTGAAAAACCTCAGTTTTTGGAAAACTCAGGTGTTTGTTTTTGTGGAACAAAAGTAATACCCAAAAGTTTGTTCAGTTTGTTGTAATCAATTGGTTTCAAATCTGGATTCTTTTGTTTCATTTTAGTTATGCTCTCTTCATTTAGTTCTATCGTTTCCTCAGAATTCCGAACAACGGGAGGATCATGTTTGGTATAAAAAGCATTTCCATTGTACAAAACATTCTGTTCTTCCTGAGCTTTCTTGAGATTACAAGGAGTTTTGTTTCCTAAAGCCATTTTATGTTTTGTATGGTAAATCGGATTAGTTTGACTAGTAAGCATATGAATTGTTTGACTCGAGTGACCCGTTTTAACCAATAAGTTTTCCAGTTTTTTGATCATATTTTCTGACTCTATGATTTCATCCAAAAGTTTATCTTCTTTCTTTGCAAAGTCCTTTTTCAACTCATTCCGTTCTTTTTCAAGATTTGTATAAGCTGATTTTTGTTTTGAAAGTTGGTTTGTTAAATCAGAAATTTCATGTTTTAAAGAGTTAATTGTTTTGGTTGAGTTAATTTGAAAAGTATCAAATTTGATTTGCAATTCCCGATCTTTAACAAGTAACTTCTTATGACCAATTTCAAATTCTGACTCGCGTTTAGTGTCAATTTGAAAACTTTTTTCAGATTCCTTGTATCTCTCAAGCTCAGTGGTCAATTTCTCATTCGCGGCCTTAACATCGCGATTGACCTTTTTTAACTTTCTCAATCTCAATACTACAGTTATTCAATAACGATTCAAATAGAGCACGTGTTTCCTCATCATTCTCAGCATGCTGTGAAACGTAGCCTCCATTATGATTCGTATCTGGAGTTGCTAAAGGAGTATTGCTACTACTTGGCGTGTCCAGGTATGTATCATAAGTGGGTGCTGGAGTCTCATAATGCTGTTCCTCATGAGGAGTCAAATCTAATATCACATTATTATAGCATGGATTGGTTATGGGTACCTCAGATTGTGCATTGGTGTCATAAACAGGAGGTGTGTCAGAATTTGTGTCGTACTTAGCCTCCTGAAGATTTGCCATAAAGATGCAGTTTGCGTCGATGTCCTCTCGATCTTCCATGTCATCCATGAGAGCCAGAAAGTCATTTTCCTCTGCATTCAACTGAAACCCTGCCTTTTGCTTTTGAGCCAACATCAATGCTTTCTGCAAGAATTCTGGTTCGTTCTTCTTCTGCTTTGTGGGACAGTTCCTTGCCATATGACCTACACCCTGACAGTTGAAACACTTTACCGGGTTACCCTGATTCACATTTCCATAATTCCCAACAACTGGATCTGCAACATTTCCCATCTGATTTCCCACTGTCTGATGCCCAACATTCTGTCCCTTCTGATTTCTAACAAACTAACCCATCTGATTCCCTGCATACTGACCCATCTGATTTTGCATATTCTGATTACCCATGTGAAATCCAGTAGCATATCCTTGCTGATTCCTGATATGTGTAAAATATACGGTGTTGACTTTAGCCAAGAAATAGCTAAACGAGTCAAACTACGTATAAACCGGGAGTATTGAATATCCCCGAGTCGTGTCCGTGTGAGGTGTGAAATGCAATGTCGAATAACGGTTTGTGATCGGGTGAATTGAAGAGGTTTAAAAGAGAGATTTGGATTTCTAAACTAAATTTGATGAATAATAACTCAAAACAACTAAATTAAGTAAACTACAAAAACGCGTAGATCAAAACTTAATTAAAACGTAATTTAAACCTAAAAACGTAACGCGCAAAGCTTAAAAACGTATCTAAAAAGGGAAACTACCTAATTTAGACTAAGGAAATGAGTTTAGAAGTTAAAAACGACTTAAAAAATTATATGAAAGCTAAACGTACCCTAAAAGAAATCAAAATTTAGCCTAAATTGAAAACCGAGCGCTAGAACGAAAAATAACGTACGTGCGCAAATAAAAACGTAAATTTTTAGCTACGCTAGTCCTACGGGTGTCTAATTAATTTTCCTACGAAATATATGATAAAAGAAAATTTTGAAAAAAAGAATTTTAATTTTTCGACTTATAAATTATTTATTATGAATTAATTAAGTTTTAAACTAAATAAATAGATAAAAAATACCAAACGTTTTCAAAAAATTACAAATTTTTTTCTAAAAGTCCTTACTGATGACAGGAACAAAATAAAATAAAGAAAAGCGAAAAGTGCTTATTAATAAGCATGAAAATAAGCAGAGAAGGGGCTGAACTTGTTAAATAAGCAAAAGAGAGGAAACTAGTATAAATATTAAGTTGGGTGGGTTTAAACCTGAGAAGTCCCTAGGGCGAGTGGTAGTGTGTGGTGTGTTTGTGTCTGTGAGCTAAGTACCCCGAGTTCGATCCTTCCCAAACCCAATTTTTGCAACAATTTTTTTTGTTTTTCTTTTTACAAACTAATGCAACTAATAAAAATAAGCCTTTTTCATAACTACCACTTTTTCTAAAACATTACAAATAAGCTGCTTTAATAATCTAAAAGACAACAGTGGGCTTTATTGCTCTAAAAAGAAAATTTTGAAAACTTTTAAAAAAACTAATAAGCTGCTATAAGCTGAACAAGCTGTTTAAATGGGTAATAAGCAAAGGCATACTAAGGGGGGGGGGGGGTCTTAAATAAGCACTAAGGGACAAGATAAACAGTTATAATAAGCTAGAACTAGACAAAATAAGCAATGACAAGCTATCAATTTCTCTAAACCAAACAGTCCTAATGGGGGTTTTAGGCTATAAATAAGCTGACCATAAGCTACAAATAAGCTACCTAGGGGGAATAATCTAAACCTAAACTAGGGGGGGTGCCTAAATAAGCTCTAATGAAAAGGGAATAAGCAATGGGTTTAAGCTAAAAAGCACTAAACTACTTGAACTAAAGGGCTGCAAAGAAAAATAGTGACAGATGGTGCTTTTTTTGAGGCTGTTTTAAGTAAGTAAAAAAAATCTAAAAATTAAACAAAAATTACTAGCTTATAAACAAGCTGGCAAATAAGCTAAGTACCAATTTTTAGACAATTAAGACAAATAATGAGGAAATGAAAAATCAAAAGGTGAGGTTGTTTGGTGCTTTTCCTCACTGTGACAGTTTTGCATATGGGTAAAAAATGAACTTTTTGACTTAGAAAGTCAAATACCAGGTATTAAAAACTTTTATAATGCTAAGAGACACTAATATGAACACAATTTAACAACCTAAAAGCTTAAATCACTGATCTCCCTATATTACTAAAAACAAAAACAGTTTTAAATTTAAAAAAAAAATAGAACCTAATAAAAACTTTTGAACTTTCTTGAAAAATGCAAATAACCACTACAAAACTATTACTAATCTTAATATAAAGCTAATTGAAATCAAACTTTTGAGTCAAAAACATTTTTTAAGCCAAAAACCACTTGTGCCAAACAGTCCCTTAGGGGACTGTTTTGGTAATTTTGAAGTCAAAAACAGGATTTAAGCAAAAAATTTTGAAACACAAAACTTAAAACAGGTTTATAAATACTTAATAACCACATAAAAATCACTAATAAGCAGTTTAAATAAGCAAAACTTAAATAAGCTAATAGTGAGCTAATTTCAACAGTGGGCTCAAATGATTACCAAATGAACTAAAAAAAACTACTACTGAGCATACTAAGTAATAAGGAGCATAATTAGGCTGTCCTAAACATAAATAAGCAAACAATAAGCAATAAATAAGCTGTGCTACAGTAACAGTAAAATCAAAAATTTTAAACTTTCATTAATTTTTAAAAGAGATTACAAAAGACTTAAAACTAAATTACTAACTTATATTAAAAACCTACTGCCAAACAATGGCTACATACTATTCTATTTATACTACTTAAATTCTAGGGTTTCATCTTTTGCTCTTTCTTTTGTCCTCTTGCACTTGTGCTTTCTTTCTGAGATAAGAGCTGAGTAGGAATCAATTTGTGCTTTCTTTACTTCACTTGGAACCATTAGATTGGCTTGGTGCCCACTTTATTGATTTTAGGCCGTAGGATCATATGGAGGAGGCTTGTGGATTGCCAACATGGCACAAGAGGAGGTAGAGACAAGCTCATGTGAGCTTTGGAGGGATGTGGGGGGTGATTATGAGGAGGTGAGAGGGACAGGCTTGGCTGTTATGGATTTGGCGCGAATTGAAGCAGGGGATTAGTTGTTTGACTTTGGAAAGTCAAAGAATGGGAACGGGGTGTGTAGGGTTAGCTTTGTTTAAGTGTTTGGTTTGGGCCGATGGGTTTAAGAGTGGGCTGGGTTAAGGGGTTAAGGGCTGTGGTGGGTGGTGGGCTGATGGGTTGTGTAGGGTTAGTTTATAACCGGGTTTAAGATTTTGTAAATAAGTTTTTTTTTTTTTTTTTTTTTTTTTTTTTTTTTTTAAATAAAATTTAAACCTTTTAATAATAATAATAATTATAAAAATACAAATAATAATACTAATACTAATAATACTAATAGTAATAATAATAATACTAATAATACTTAAAAATAATAATACTAATAATAATAATATTAATAATAATAATAATAATATTTGAAAATAGTTTTAAAAATACTTAAAAGGTTTTCTCAAAATGGTTTTGTGTTTTTATTTTTGAAAATGATTTTTCACTTAAGTTTCGGGGTTAAGGGTAATAAAGGGTATTTTGGTCATTTTGGTGTCGGGTGAGGGGTAATTTGGTAATTTTGGGTTAAGGTTATGGGTAAAGGGTAATTTAGGGTTTTGGTGTGTTTTTCCATACCTCCCCCCATGTCACATTGCCGGGATTGACTTCAACGTTGACTTTTTGTCCTTTTCTTCGATTTTCTTCAAAAACGTGTCGAGTCGATCCGGTAATGCTCCATTATGCTCCGATTTCCCATCCATGCTCCATTTTCCTCACATTTGCCTTGTTTTCAATCCATTTGTACCTGAAACACACAAAAACACATTCCAAGGATATTTGTGATATTATATGGTCTTTTCGGGTGTTTTTGGTCATTTTTGTGGGGTTTTATAAAGTAAAAGATATGTGTAAATACACACATATCAAATCCCCCACACTAAGCAATTGCTAGTCCCTAACAATCCGATCATATAAAGTAATGACGGGATTACAAGATTTATTAAGCTACCATGTTCACCCCGTTTTGACTTCTTATTCAAATCAACTTAATTAAAACGATAATAAACGTAAATATATGCTTGATTTTACAAAAGATGGTATCATGGAACGGGAATCACACAAAATGGGTGATTCCGGGGAATTGTAATCGTCATCCTCTTTTTTATACTTTCCAACTAAGTTTAAAACCCTTGTTGATGAAGCGAAAAGTGTACCGCTTTTAAGGGGTCATTTAAGCCCTAAATCGTATTTATTTGATCAAATATTGCCCTAAATCGTTCCTTTTGTCATTTTAGGTACTTTTGAGAAGAAATCTGGAAAAGGAAGCATTTTGGACGTTTTTGGAGCATAAAAGTGAAGAAAACGACAAAGTCTCAAAATCGGCTAAAAGTTACCTTTGACGGCGTCAGGATTTACCCTGGACGGCGTCATGGCTTGGCAAGAAAAAGGTGGATGTGAAAATTACTCATGATAAGCCAGTGAAATTTGCATGGAATTCTGACAGCGTCACCCTTTGGAGTGATCAAGGTCGTCACGGCTTAATTTAAAGAGGGACGGCGTCACGTTCATAGTCTGACGGCGTCAAGCCTTGATAAGCCAGAACGGATTTTGGAGAGCTAACAAGGGACGGCGTCAAGAAGGCCATCCGGGAACCCTAAAAGCGGCGAGGTGACGGCGTCACACTCCATAACGTGACGCCGTCAGATCTAATTATCTATATATAGTTTTGCAATTCTTTGTCATTAGTGTGGAACTTATTAGGGAATTTGGTGTGTGAAAACCCTAAGACGAATTTGGCTTCTTTTTCAAGGCTTTTTGCCTTGAGATCTTCCATGTTACATTGAAGATAAGTTATCAATTAATCATTCAATATGTCTATGTGTTGTTTGATTCTATCTTGTTCTTGTCTTTTGTTTAACATGTTAGGCTAGATTTATCTTGTGTTTGCTTAGATCTAATGAAACCTAGCTATTGATTATGGGTTATTAGTGTGTTATTAGTTGTATTGGATGATTGTTTATCTATGTTAGGCTTAAGAAAACTGGCTAACTTCCTATTCGGTAACTTGCTTGAACGTCTTAAGAAACATGAACCAAATGCGTACTAAAGGTTTTTATGGTTGTATTTAATGCATGAGCGAATTCTAGTGATCCCATGTTAGGAGCTTCTTAGTCGGCTCGACATAGGAGTGAAGTAGGAGTTCATAGAGTTGGGGAAGTACGTACGCCACCCCACGAATGGTATTAAGGAATACACCCGTCATCCACGCAACTAATACACACTAATCAACCGGTAAAAGATAGTTAGGGAGTAAGGAAATCTAAGTAAACACATTTCTCTACACATAAGTTTTCACCAAATTTTCATTTTCGTTATTTTATTTTATCTGCATTTGTAGTTATTTGGGTTAGTTGACTAGCAACTAATTCCGCCCACTCTTTCAAACCCGAGATTTTACTTGCTTTCATAAAAAATATAAAAATACAAAAAAAAGAATCCTCATTCACCCTTAGACCTAATTAGAGTAGTTTTTCATACCTAACGAACACTATTCCCTGTGGAGAACGATCAATCCCCCGTACTTACCACTACACTATACTACATCGGTCAGGTACACTGCCTGGTGGGGTTGTAAGCCTCTTGAGATCCCTTGAGAGGTAAAACCTGCTGTAAGGTTGCAAAACCACGCATCAAGTTTTTGGCGCCGCTGCCGGGGAATAGTTATTGTTTAGGTTGATTTTCTATTTTATTAGGTCTACTCACTAGATTCCTTTCTAGTAAGATTTTTATTTTCTTTTTCTAGGTTTTCTTTAGTCTATCTTATTTCTTTGTGTGTTTGTTCGTAATTTCCATTGACTCTTCCGTTCACCATTATGGAGAACGCGAATCCACCATACCACCAACCACGTAATTCACCCACTCCATATGACATCTTGATGTTTAAACAACATAAAGATGAACCTCTCTATGATGCATGGACTCGTTTTAAATATTTACTCCAAAAAGTCCCTCATCATAACTTCGATTTTTGGTCCCTAACTCAAATCTTTTACGATCGTGTCGACGGAAAGCATGGGAAGCTATTGAGAATTGTGCCCAATATTATTATATAGTAGACAACCCAACAAACATTAATACAAGTCAATTGACCACAAATTTCAAGGATCATGAAACAAGTTTGTTTGGGGATGAGGGTAGAGTTGAGCCACCTAGCTGCATGTCATGGTTAGGCACTACCATAATACAGGGTGAACACTTAGGTGATCTTGATGTGATGGAGGATCTAGCCGAGCATGATCACATTGATCAAAAAGACCTAGGTTTTATGATCGATGACGATGAATCTCAAGAAACACATGATGAATCTTTTGGGCAATTTGAATATAGCAGTCAGAATGTTGAGGATGATCCTTATAATTCGGATATAGAAGTTGAGATGCCTAGAGAAGCACTTGAGATACTTGGGAAAATGTTACGGTTAGATTGTACTAAAACACATGCGGAGGATATAGGTGATCTTGACATAAGGAATGATGAGGTAAGTAACATAAGCCCACCAAGTACCCCACAAGTCCTACCATCATTTGAGGCACACACACCACCCGTGACTTACCCGGAAGAAGTAGAAGAGACTATAGGAACCCCAGTAGAGGTAGAGCCCTTGTACCAAACACAACTAGAAGAAGTATGTTTGAATACTTGTAGTCATAACCTTTCTTTTGGCTCTATGGAAGTTCCTAGTTTTGATGAACCGGAGCCTAAACCAAAACCATTACATAATCTTCCATCCTTGGATGAAAATTTAGGAATTGAATTAGGTCCCGATCCACCCATCAAAACATATAGTCCGGGTAGTTTTACGTTGAAGGTAGTAGACTCTAAGACTTGTAGAGAGGAAATTGACATAGGAGTGAACCATGACCTTACATACTTACATCACCCATTCATGATTGATCATAAGAAACATTATGGGTTTAAACCGGGTTTATTAGGTCAAGATGGATTCCCAACTAGGAGTCTCTCGAAATTGATAGAAGATGATCCCTTTCTAGGAGAAAACTTCAATCCACACATTGACCCAATTGAACTAGGTAAGGTTATAATGATAGGATCCCGCATCTTTGAGCATATAATCCATCCACCACTCTTTCCTCATGTGGCATACTCCTGCCGAGATGGTGTGTATCGCTACTATCACCCGCACTTAATCCTAAGTGTAGGAAAAACCTCTCCTTTATCCGTTAAATAAGCGTAGAGTCAGGCTCATGACTCGAACAAAAACAAGCGCTTCTTGGGAGGCAACCCAAGCTTTATTTATTTGTTTGCTTGTTATTTATTTATTTGCTTTGTGTGTTTTTATTTGTTTGTTTGATTTTTATTTGCTTCCGTAAGCATGTTTAATTTTTATTATTATTGATTCATGTTCAATACTAAATTGTGAAAATGCTTTATTTTGTTTTTAACTTCGTCTTAACTACATATAAAGGTATTTTGCAAAAGATAAGTGTAAAGGAAATCCAAATTTGTTTTTAAGAACACAAATGAACATGAATCGTAATAATATTAAATTAACATGCATATTAGTATTTATTCGAGTCAAATGCTTGTATCGAGTCATAATGATATTTTGCAGGATTTCCAGGAAGTAAGGATTGAGTTTTTCCAGAAATTTTCCGGAAACGTAACATGAGAATTTTGTCAGATCATTTCTGACGGCGTCAGGGTTTACAACCTGACGGCGTCAGGTTTAATTTTCAGAAAATTTTTGAAAGTTTTGTTTTCATAAAGAAGTTTTTATTAAATCTCTAACTTATAAACTCCAGGAATCTGCAAAATAATCATTCCACAAGCATTATATCCTTATATATAGAGTTTGTTTTATCCCGCCGATGTTATGCAGGTTTTCGTGTTTGTTTTCTCAGGTTTAACAGGTTATTTTGGACAAGAAGATGTTTGTGGAATCAAGCTTTTGGCGATGCTTTAGTCTTGGAGCTTCTACATTCTCTTGGAAGAAGATCTAACCATGTTACCTCTTTATCCACCAAACGAATCAGGAGAGTATTTGATTTCATTCTTTTACCTCATTTACTTTTACATCTTGTTATTTGAACATTGGGGACAATGTTCATCTTAAGTGTAAGGGGAGGGTAAAAGTACGATTTTAGAGAATGCTATTACACTTGATTTTTGTTTGTTTGATGGTAGATGTGTAATAAAACTGAGATAAATACCTGTTAGGGCAATTTTAGTGCCAAATTTAAAATTTTTTACAACATATAGGAGTGAAACTTTGGTCTTAATAAGCGTCTCATGGATAGGAGTTATATGACTAGCACAAAACCGTACCACTAAAAAATTTTCCACCCCCAAATATGTGAGGTTCGCCCCTAGAATTGGTAGGAAAAGCATTTATGCTATGATGTGTGTACCGGTAGCACTTAGATTCTAGAACTTGCGTTAGGACCATTCCAAGGCCACAAGTGAGACTACATTCGTGTAGTTAGATTTACTACATGATAAGAGGCATTAGGATTAACCCATTGTTTTACACCTGTGTTTCTGTTATAATTACATTGGCTACATTGGTCAAGTAATTCTCCCACACCCTTTGCGTTGTACTCATTTTTAGTACACGATACCCCTAGTACACCCCTCAGAGCCTATCTTTTCGTTTCGACCTTTGAGCATTTTACTCAAAGTGAGAATTTGTTACACCTCACTTAAATGTATACCCAAATCGCCTTAGCCTACCTTGTATGCACTCATCTTTAGTGCATTATTGTGACAACATTTGTTTAAACCCAAGTTAATTATCTAATTGATTACATGGTTGCTAAGTCGAGTCATATCCTTGTACATATTGTTTTGGGACGATTGGGACTCATGGGTAAAGTACTAGAGTAATGAAGTAATGGGGAAGAACAACATTATTACCCCCATAATGTGCTAAATATTTTAAAAGTACTCCAAGTGTTTTGATTATCTTAATTCGAGTCATTAGAGTAGTTTATTGTAAAGTATGTAAAAGTTCAAGTGTAAGGGGAATGTAACACCCCTGTGATGTATTATTTTGGATGGTAGGGCAAGAGTGTATGAAAAAAAAAAAAAAAAAAAAAAAAAAAAAAAAAAAAAAAAAAAAATCGAAAAATCAAGAAAAATACAAAAAAAATTGAGAAAAAGAAAAATAGAAAAAACATACGGACTACCATCCCGTTTCATTTTATGTTTATGTTTATTTTATCTTTTTGTTATTTTTGTTTTATTAGTTTAAGTCGAGTCTTGGCTTAGCAACATTGTATAGTACATGTAATCAATCAAGATCGTTAACTCGCCACCAGTAAAATATCCCGTATCCAACAAATCCGTGTTTATCATATCCCTACACCTAACATTATAACCCTTTTAAAAGCCCTCTTTGATAGTTTATCTTAGGTGCTTACGCCTAGTGGAGGAGGTTTTTGATCCTTTCCCAAGCCAATGGTAATCTATTTGCTATGACAGGTAGTGAGAGATATTATCCGTTTTCATTTATGAGATTTATTTTGATGACACTTGAGAGATGTGAGTATCTAAACACTACTTGTGAGGTGCTAGTGTGTAATCTCCGTGCTTATTATGATTAAAGTGGAACGATTATTTGTTGTAATTACTTTTATATTAGCATTAAATGATCCCTAACTTGTATTTTGATTAGAATAAAAGCGCATTTGCTTGAGGACAAGCAAATCTCAAGTGTAAGGGTATTTGATGAAGCGAAAAGTGTACCGCTTTTAAGGGGTCATTTAAGCCCTAAATCGTATTTATTTGATCAAATATTGCCCTAAATCGTTCCTTTTGTCATTTTAGGTACTTTTGAGAAGAAATCTGGAAAAGGAAGCATTTTGGACGTTTTTGGAGCATAAAAGTGAAGAAAACGACAAAGTCTCAAAATCGGCTAAAAGTTACCTTTGACGGCGTCAGGATTTACCCTGGACGGCGTCATGGCTTGGCAAGAAAAAGGTGGATGTGAAAATTACTCATGATAAGCCAGTGAAATTTGCATGGAATTCTGACAGCGTCACCCTTTGGAGTGATCAAGGTCGTCACGGCTTAATTTAAAGAGGGACGGCGTCACGTTCATAGTCTGACGGCGTCAAGCCTTGATAAGCCAGAACGGATTTTGGAGAGCTAACAAGGGACGGCGTCAAGAAGGCCATCCGGGAACCCTAAAAGCGGCGAGGTGATGGCGTCACACTCCATAACGTGACGCCGTCAGATCTAAATATCTATATATAGTTTTGCAATTCTTTGTCATTAGTGTGGAACTTATTAGGGAATTTGGTGTGTGAAAACCCTAAGACGAATTTGGCTTCTTTTTCAAGGCTTTTTGCCTTGAGATCTTCCATGTTACATTGAAGATAAGTTATCAATTAATCATTCAATATGTCTATGTGTTGTTTGATTCTATCTTGTTCTTGTCTTTTGTTTAACATGTTAGGCTAGATTTATCTTGTGTTTGCTTAGATCTAATGAAACCTAGCTATTGATTATGGGTTATTAGTGTGTTATTAGTTGTATTGGATGATTGTTTATCTATGTTAGGCTTAAGAAAACTGGCTAACTTCCTATTCGGTAACTTGCTTGAACGTCTTAAGAAACATGAACCAAATGCGTACTAAAGGTTTTTATAGTTGTATTTAATGCATGAGCGAATTCTAGTGATCCCATGTTAGGAGCTTCTTAGCCGGCTCGACATAGGAGTGAAGTAGGAGTTCATAGAGTTGGGGAAGTACGTACGCCACCCCACGAATGGTATTAAGGAATACACCCGTCATCCACGCAACTAATACACACTAATCAACCGGTAAAAGATAGTTAGGGAGTAAGGAAATCTAAGTAAACACATTTCTCTACACATAAGTTTTCACCAAATTTTCATTTTCTTTATTTTATTTTATCTGCATTTGTAGTTATTTGGGTTAGTTGACTAGCAACTGATTCCGCCCACTCTTTCAAACCCGAGATTTTACTTGCTTTCATAAAAAATATAAAAATACAAAAAAAGAATCCTCATTCACCCTTAGACCTAATTAGAGTAGTTTTTCATACCTAACGAACACTATTCCCTGTGGAGAACGATCAATCCCCCGTACTTACCACTACACTATACTACATCGGTCAGGTACACTGCCTGGTGGGGTTGTAAGCCTCTTGAGATCCCTTGAGAGGTAAAACCTGCTGTAAGGTTGCAAAACCACGCATCACTTGTGCAAACGTTTTTGCAAAATGCTAACGCTACTTATATTAGTAATCTATGTAAGTCGAGACTGACTTTTCGCTCCCACAATCTTTATTAGGTTAGGTGTGTGTGCTTTATTTTTCAAAATTTTGATCGGAAAAATCATGTTTATTATGGTTGTTATGTATCTAAGGAAATCTTAAATTGATAACAACCAACGACATTTTTTATAAGGTTTTGACGAACACTAGTTAAAAGGTTTATTTAAATTTTACAACAAGCAAGTTTCAAACATTTATTCATAAACTTTTTTTTTTTTTTTTTTTTTTTTTTTTTTTTTTTTTTTTATGCAAACGGAGCTTTTCGGGGAAATTCCAAGACCTTACACCTAGGAGTAAAGGATCCAAGGGCCGTTACAACGGATGATTCCAAGACTCTAAACGTTCATGAAATGAAGATCCAAAGTGGTTAGACCAAGACTTCACACAATCCCGAATTAGAGGTCCAAGGGCCGGTGTAAGAGGGTAGCCAAGACCTAAACGCCTTTGGAAATAAGGATCCAAGGACCGATCTCGAACCGTAGCTTATTCATACTTAAAACTTTTAACTTTGCAACTTTCAAGCAACGTCTTACTTTCATTTTGCATTCTTATTATGTTTTCATGAAAGTATGCTTGTTCCAAAATGTAAAGAAAACTTTAAATTAGTATTTGTCAAAACCGTATAAAAACTTTGTTTTTAATAACAAAATGATTTTTGTGTTCAAATGTTTGAAAATAAGCACGTTATTAAGTTATATTAGAAGCTTATGGGAGAAAAAGCCATAGATTACTTATATAAGCTCTAAAGAAAACCGCTATTCCACGCTTAGCATTTTCATTTGCACAAATCATGAAAACTTAGCCTAAATGTTAAGGAAAGCAACTAGATCGACACTCTAGTAGAGTCGGGATTCCCTTTGTTCTAACCTAATCAAGTCTAAACTTTCCATAAATACCGAAGTATTTATGTATAGCAAATTCTTATTTTTGTGCAAAGCACTTAATTTTTGACGTAAATACGGTAAAAAAATTTTAAATTTTGGTCAAAAACGGGGGTACTAGGGACTAGAAGGTATAACATGTGAAAATTTTCAAATTTGGGTCAAATTCGCAAGAATTCCCCCCCCCCCCCCCCCACACACTTAGAATTGAATATTGCCCTCAATATTCAACGTACCGGCACTTAGCCGAAACAATTGAACGGAAAAAGGTAATACCACCATCGAAGTGTGGAAATGAAATCTTGCTTCACATAATGGATTATAAGGATATCCCTGGATAAACGTTAGTAAAAAGATCGGATATTGGGCGGTTGGATTGAAAACAAGCGCGTCAATCATCACGATCTAGAGGGATCCTGAAAACAAGGTCAAACAACACACAAGAGGCAAACAAGTGGGGGAAACTCCCCCACACTTAGGTGTCAGAAAATAGAAAGAAGATAGAGTCATACACATGGGTTGCCTCCCACGAAGCGCTTTGTTTTTGTTACCCGAGTCACGTAGCTTGACTCGTCCCCGAATTCATTGGTCCATGGGGAAAGTTTGGAGATCCGGGACAACCATGGATGGTATGTCCCCTCCAAAATAGTGCTTCAACCTATGGCCATTCACCTTGAAGTTTGGACCGTCGCTTTGAGATAGCTCGACGGTGCCATAAGGATAAATTTTGGTGACGGTGAATGGACCGGTCCAACGGGTTTTCAATTTCCCCGAGAAAATCTTCAATCTTGAATTGAAAAGAAGGACTCGATCACCAACGTTGAAAACGCGGTTTTTGATCTTGGAGTCATGAATCTTCTTTGTCTTTTCTTTGAAGATCAAAGAGTTCTCGTAAGCTTGATCACGAAATTCCTCGAAGGCGCCGTAGACGTTCTGCACCTGCAGTCGAATCTGAGATTCGTATTGTTTCCACAACTTCTGTTATCATGGCAGAAGAACTTCCTATGAATGAGCTTCTCCAAGCACCCATCGAGGGTTATGGAGATGCCATTGTTGTTCCAGCCATCGTGGCTGAAAATTTTGAGCTCAAAACCGGGTTACTGAATCTTGTAACCTCAAGTCAATTTTATGGTTTTGAGAGGGATGATCCTCACGCTCACATTCGATGGTTTAACAAGATCACATCTACCATCAAATACAAGAATGTCCCACAAGATGCTATAAAGCTTATTCTTTTCCCATTTTCCCTCGAGGGACAAGCCCGAATTTGGCTTGAAAAACAACCCCCTCGTTCGATTGAATCATGGGAAGATTTGGTTAAGAAGTTTGTGAGTGAATTCTACCATCCTTCTAAGACCACGAGTCTTAAAAATGAGATCATCAAATTCACACAGAAAATTGATGAATCATTTAGTGAATCATGGGATCGTTTTAAGGAATTGCTTCGCAAATGTCCTCATCATGGTTTCTCCGAGTTGATGCAACTCGGTACTTTCTACAATGGTGTGAGCCAAACTGATCAAGATTCTCTTAATGCCTCCGCTGGAGGTAATTTCTTGAGCAAAACTACAAAAGAAGCTTTAGCGATCATTGAGAACAAATCTAAGGTCCGCACTACACGAAGCAAGCCGGTTGTTTCCCAAGTGAGTGTTGGTCCTTCTACTTCATCGCCTGTGAGTCAATCTAGCACCGATGCTAAGATTGACAAGCTCACGGAAGCTATTCAAGCTTGGTTCTCTCTAATCAAAAGAAAGTCTCTTTCACACAAACTTCTTCTCCTGCTGAAGTTAAGAAAGTGGAAGTCTGTGTTACTTGTGGTGGCCCTCACGCATACTACAATTGTATGGCCACCGATGGTAACACATTTGAAGCTAATGCGATAGCCGGTCCTTCCGATCAAGGAGGTAACCAATTTCGTCCTCCAATGGACCCGAACTAGCGTCCTAACCACTACCCTGGACCACCCGGTTTTAATCCAAACCAAAATGTCCAGAACCATAACCAAAACCAGAACCGAACAAACCAAGGTTATCCAAACCAAGGTAATTTCAATCAAGGTCATGGTTTCCAAAATCAAGGTCATGGTTTCCAAAATCAAGGTCATGGTTTCCAAAACCAAGGTTTCCAAAACCAAGGAAACTTTAACAAAAACCAAGGTCAGGGTAATTTCAACCCATGGTATTTTCATGGAAATAACCAAAATCAGGGAAATTTTCAAAACCAAGGTCCTAATCAAAACAACCGAGGCCAGAATTTTCCTAACCAAACTCAAGCCATTGTTTTAACTGGACCATCTTCTGATGAGTTATTGAAACAATTCATGAAATCCCAGGAAGAAATGAATAGGTTGTTGGTCAGTCAGATCTCTGAGATCAAAAAGTCTTTAAATGATCGACCCTCGGGCTTAGGTACTCTGCCTAGCAACACGATCGCTAACCTGAGGGGCGATGCAAAGGCGATCACAACCAGAAGTGGTGCTTCATATGATGAACCCGCGATTCCTACTACCTCTTCTTCTTCTCCCAAGGTAGTGGAACGTGAACCTGAGGTGACAAAGGACAAGGTGCAATTTACTAGCCCACAAAGTACTGCACACGTCCATCCTCAGGTTGTCCCAAAAACCAAAACCAAACCAGGAGTTGTCTTTGAACCCCCAGAAACTCCAGTTGAAAACCCTAAATCCAAATCTTCTATTCCTTACCCATCACGCTTAAATGAGCAAAAGCTCCGCGAAAAAGCCAGTCATCAGATGGATAAATTCTTTCAAATTTTCCAAGAATTGCATTTTGACATAAGCTTTGCGGATGCTATCATTTTGATATCCAAGTTTTCATCAACACTCAAACACTTGTTAAGCAACAAGGAAAAACTGTTTGAAATGGCTAAAACTCCACTTAACGAGAACTGCTCAGCAGTTTTGTTAAAAAAGCTTCCTGAAAAGCTCGGAGATCCTGGAAAATTCCTCCTACCTTGTGTTTTTCCAGGGATGGTTGAATGCTTTGCCCTTGCCGATCTTGGTGCAAGCATCAACTTGATGCCTTATTCAGTATGGAAGAAACTCTCTCTTCCTGAACTTACTCCTACCTGCATGACTCTTGAGCTTGCAGATCGTTCAATATCTCGTCCACTTGGCATTGCTGAGGACGTATTCGTGAAAGTAGGAAAGTTCCATTTTCCAGCTGACTTCGTGGTTGTTGATTTCGATGCTGACCATCGGGTTCCTCTCATTGTTGGAAGAGGATTCCTAAGAACGGGTCGTGCTCTCATTGATGTATTTGAGCAAGAAATCACATTGCGTGTGGGTAATGAAGCTGTCACTTTTAACCTTGATCAAACTTCGAGGTACTCCGCAAACTATGATTCTGAGTCGGTTAACCAAATAGATATCATTGATGTTGCTTCTGAAGAGTACTCTCAAGAAGTTCTTGGTTATGTTCATAATTCTTCGAGTGGTGATCCCACTCATTCTTCTCAACCTATCGTTGCCGATCCTTCCCCTTCTCTCACTCCGTTTGAGGGAAGTGACTTCATTTTGGAAGAGATCGAGGCTTTTCTCAAAAGTGATTCAGTTCCAGAGGGAATTGATAACAAAGAGATTGATCTGGAGGGAGATATTCTTCTCCTTGAGAAATAGTTAAATCAGGACAATTCTCCTCCACTTCCTCCCAAAGAACTTCATAATGCGGAAATCAAATCTATTGATAAAACTGATGAATTTACCGAGGTCGAACTCAAGGAATTACCACCTCATCTCGAATATGCATTTCTGGATGGTGATCATAAATTACCCGTCATCATTGCTAAAGACTTGAAAGATGAGGAAAAGACTGCTCTCATTAAGGTTTTGAAGTCACACAAGCAAGCCATTGCTTGGAAACTCTCCGACATCAAGGGTATTAACCCTGAATTTTGTACACACAAGATTTTAATGGAGGATGACTTCAAACCAGCAGTTCAACATCAGAGAAAGGTTAATCCTAAAATTCACGAGGTTATCAAACAAGAGATTCTCAAACTTCTTGATGCTGGATTGATTTACCCTATCTCGGATAGTCCTTGGGTTAGTCCCATCCATTGTGTTCCTAAAAAGGGTGGCATAACTGGTGTCACAAATGAAGAAAACGAGTTGATTCCAACTCGATTGGTTACGGGATGGCGTGTTTGCATTAACTATCGCAAGTTAAATGAAGCCACCCGTAAAGACCATTTTCCTCTGCCCTTCATGGACCAGATGCTCGAGAGATTAGCGGGAAACGAATACTATTGTTTCCTAGACGGTTTCTCGGGTTACTTTCAGATTCCCATTGATCCGCAGGATTAAGAAAAGACCACATTCACATGCCCATACGGAACTTTTGCCTACCGACGTATGCCTTTTGGCTTATGTAATGCTCCTGGCACGTTTCAAAGATGTATGATGGCCATATTCCACGACATGATCGGGGAAACTATGGAGGTCTTTATGGATGACTTCTCGGTCATTGGGGATTCGTTCCAATCATGTCTTTCCCATTTAGACAACATGTTAAAACGTTGTGAAGATACAAATTTGTGTCTAAATTGGGAGAAGAGCCATTTTATGGTCAAAGAGGGCATTGTCCTCGGCCATAAGATTTCCAAGAACGGGATTGAGGTTGACAAAGCTAAAGTTGATGTCATTGCTAAATTGCCTCATCCCACTACCGTCAAAGGTATTAGGAGTTTTCTGGGTCATGCCGGTTTCTATCGTAGATTCATTCAAGATTTTTCTAAAATCGCCAGGCCTATGACTCATCTCCTTGAGAAGGATGCTCTTTTTATCTTCTCACCTGAGTGCATTGAAGCTTTTGAAACATTAAAGAAAAAGCTTACTGAAGCACCCATTCTTGTTGCCCCCGACTGGGACTTACCCTTTGAGCTCATGTGCGATACAAGTGATTTTGCTATCGGGGCAGTCCTGGGGCAACGCAAAACCAAACATTTTCAGCCTATCCATTACGCAAGTAAAACTATAACCGAGGCTCAAACTCATTACACCACTACGGAAAAAGAATTATTAGCCGTGGTGTATGCGTTTGAGAAGTTTCGGCCGTACTTGATCTTGACCAAATGCGTAGTGTATACGGACCACTCGGCTCTGAAATATCTCTTTGCAAAACAAGATGCAAAGCCGAGATTGCTCCGTTGGGTTCTCCTCCTCCAATAATTTGATATCATCACACGTGATAAAAAAGGAGCTGAGAACCTAGCTGCTGATCATCTATCCCGATTGGAAAACCCTCACCAAGATGTGTTCGAGAAAAAAAGAAATAAATGAAACATTTCCTCTCGAGACGCTCAATGCGGTTTATTTTCGTGGAGATTCTGCTACCCCATGGTTTGCCGACTTCGCAAATTACCATGCGGGTAACTTTGTTGTGAAAGGGATGTCGTCCCAACAGAAGAATAAATTCTTCAAAGATGTTAAACATTACTTCTGGGACGACCCCTACTTGTTCAAAATCTGTGCGGATCAAGTCATCCGGCGATGTGTATATGGTCAGGAAGCCGTTGATATTCTCAAGGCTTGCCATGCTGGACCTACTGGAGGACATCATAGTCCCAACTACACTGCCAAAAAGGTGTTTGATTCCGGATTCTATTGGCCCACGATTTATAAGGATGCCCAAGAATTAGTCAAAACCCGTGACGCTTGTCACGCCACAGGAATATTTCACAAAAGAACGAAATGCCACAAAATGCCATTCAAGTTTGTGAAATCTTTGATATCTGGGGCATTGACTTTATGAGGCCATTTCCATCATCTCGAGGAAACAAATACATACTCGTGGCTGTTGACTACTTGTCAAAATGGGTTGAAGCGAAAGCATTACCCACCAACGATGCCCGAGTGGTTGTGAAATTCTTGAAATCTCTTTTTGCTAGGTTTGGAACTCCACGTGCCATCATTAGTGATCGCGGGACGCACTTTTGCAATGACCAATTCGCAAAAGTCATGCTAAAGTACGGTGTCACTCACCGTCTTTCCACCGCATATCACCCCCAAACAAGTGGGCAAGTGAAAGTTGCCAACCGGGGGATAAAAAGAATTCTGGAAAGGACCGTAGGTGAAAACCGTGCATCTTGGTCGGACAAATTGGATGACGCACTTTGGGCCTTCCGTACAGCTTACAAAACACCCATTGGGTGTACACCTTACAAGCTTGTGTACGGAAAGGCGTGTCATCTACCGATCGAGCTTGAGCACAAAGCCTATTGGGCCTTGAAGCATGCAAACTTCGACCTTCAAACAGCGGGTGATCACCGTAAAGTTCAAATGAATGAATTAAATGAACTACGTGATCAGGCTTACGAGAACTCTTTGATCTACAAAGAAAAGACAAAGAAGATTCATGACTCAAAAATAAAGAACCGCGTTTTCAACGTCGGTGATCGAGTCCTTCTTTTCAATTCACGATTGAAGATCTTCTCGGGTAAACTCAAAACCCGCTGGACTGGACCATTCACTATTGCCAAAGTTTTTTCATATGGTACTGTTGAGTTATCTCAAAATGACGGTCCAAATTTCAAAGTGAACGGTCATAGGTTGAAGCACTACTTTGGAGGGGACATACCACCGATGGTTGTCCCGGATCTCCAAACTTTCCCCATGAACCAATGAATTCGGGTCGAGTCAGGCTAGTGACTCGGTGAACAAAAACATTAGCACCATATGGGTGATGACCTATATTTCTGACTTCTTTCTATTTTCTAACACCTAAGTGTGGGGGAGTTGCCTCTGCTGTTGTTTGCCATGTTGTGTTTTGCTCATGTTATCAGATTTCCCTTGGATTGTGATAATTGACGCGCCTGTTTTCAATCCAGCCGCCCAATATCCTATCCTTTTGCTAACGATTATCTAGGGATAACTTATAAACCTTTTTTGTGAAAGAAGATTTCCTAGGTACACTTAGCTAGCAATGTTATCTTTTTACGTTCAAAGAGTCGGCATAATAGCCGGGACTTTGAATATTGAGGACAATATTCAATTCTAAGTGTGGGGGGAATTCTAGCGAATTTGATCACATTGTACTTGTTAGTGCCCTAGTACCCCCGTTTTAGGCAAAATTTTAAAAATTTTCAATAAAAAGAAGTGCTTTGCACACAAAAAAATAAAAAAAATGATAAAAATACAAAAAAATAGAATAACTGTTTAGTCTTGATTAGGCTAGAACAAGGGGAATCTTGACTCTGCCAGAGTGTTGATCTGGCTGCTTCCTTAACTATTAGGCTAAGTTTTTACGATTTGTGCAAATGAAAATGCTAAACGTAGAATAGTTGGTTTTCTTTCGAGCTTATATAAGTAATCTATGGCTTTTCCTCCCAGGAGATAACTAATCTAACTTAATAAGTGCTTATTTTCAAACATTTGAACATACAAAATCATTTTTTAATACGATTTTGAAAAAGACTAGTTCAAAGCTTTATTTAAATTTCGGAACAAGCAAATGTCATAAATAATGCAAAATGATAGTGAGACGTTGCTTGAAAATTGCAATAGTTAAGTAATAAATGTGTGTGCTAAAAAGCTGCGGTTCTAGATCAGCCCTTGGATCCTTATTTTCAGAAGGCATTTAGGTCTTGGCTACCCTCTTACGACGGCCCTTGGACCTTTAGTTCAGGAATGTGTGAGGTCTTGGTCTAACACCCTTGGATCCTCATTTCAGGAATGACTAGAGTCTTGGAACTCTCCGTCGTAACGGCCCTTGGATCCTTTATTCCGGAAAGTGTAATGTCTTGGATCCCGTGAAACTCCGTTGGTTTATAATGCACAAGTAAAAAAAAAATGAAAAAATAAAAAATACGTGTGAATAAAAGTTGCTTGTTGTGATCTTTAAATCTATTTTTTAATTAGTATTTGTCAAAGTTTTATAAAAACGTCGATTTTTGTGATCAAAATTTTAAACATTAAGCACATTCACCTAACTTAAATAAATGTGGGAGTGAAAAGTTTAAAGTCTCGACTTACATAGATTATTAGTATAAGTAGTGTTAGCATTTTACAAAAACATTTGCTCAAGGGTTTTTAAACTTAGTTGGAAGTATTAAAAAGAGGATAATGATTACAATTCCCTGGAAACACCCATTTTGCGTGAATCCTGTTCCAGAATGCCATTTTTGTTAATCAATCATGTATATATTTCTGTTCTTGTTTAAATTTCTTGCATTTAATAAAAAGTCAAAACGGGATAATCTTGATAACTTGGTATCCTTTCATTACTTTACATGATGGGATTGCTAGGGACTAGCAATAGTTTAGTGTAGGGGATTGATGAGTGTGTAAATACTCATTATTTTGTTTTCCCATTTAAACTATAAAAACAGCTGAAAACACACAGATATGTCATATAATACTGCAAATATCCTTGTATTGTGTTTTTATGTGTTTCAGGTACAAAAGGGTTGAAAACAGATGATAAATGAGCAAAGTTTGCAGAAATGGCAAAATCAGTCCCTTGACTTTCAAGAATTGTCATAATTGGTCCCTGGAAGATTTATTTTGAAGAAAAGTCAACAACAGTCCCCAAGGAATCAAGGAATGACATTTCTAACCCTTGGAGTGCAAATTTCAAGAATTGGCAAAACTGGCCCCTCAAGTTTGAAATTTGGCAGAAATGGTCCCTTGATGTTTAAATTTGGAAAATAAACTTTCAAGGCCCTTTGGTAAATGAAACTTGGCAACTTCAACCCTTGAAATGACTTTGGAAAGTTGGCAATATCCACACCTCAACTTTTCAGAAATTACATTTTTGGTCCTTGGGCTTTATATACAAACCATACCCCTTTATTAAATAACCCAACACACCCTTTTTATTTAACACAGCCAAATCCAGTCCATCCCTTTTCCCTTGGCCCAACTCACCCCGGCCCAAAATCAAAAATAAACACACCCCGTATATACTCCCTCCCTGATAAATAATTCAAAAAAAAAATTCCCCTTCCCCACCACTTGCACACCTGCTACCTCCCTCCCCCTCACCTCCACCTCAACTTCACCTCTCCATGTCCCCTTGGCCTCCACAACCTTCCAAGAATCATTAATTGCTCTAAAAATCTCCCAAGTTATCTAAACTGCCACTTTGGACTTTTGGCGCCAAAATTGGATTCAAAGGCTGGGATTAATTTGACCAATCCAACGGTTCTAAATTGTGATGGGAAAGCTACAAAAGACTCCACAAACCCTAAAAAGTCACTATATGTGGAAAAAGAAGAAGAAGGAAGGAGTGTGTAGTCTTTAGTTCATTTTCAACATCGTATTAGTTAAATTTCCATTTCTCAGTGTTCTTTTTACCTTTTAAGTTGTACTCTTAGTGTTTTCAGTGTAATACAAACCTATTTCAATCAGTAATTCAAGTTCTTATTGCTTAATTCAGATTTTGTTTAAAAGTACTCAAATTCTCATTTTTGCTTAAATGTTGTTAGAAGTGGTTGTTTAGTGTTCTATAAGCTTATATAAGATCATTATTAAGTTTCCATAAGCTCATATAAGTACTTAAACCAGTCTCACTAAAATACTAGAAAATACAAAAAATTAGCTTAAAAATCAAAAATACAAAAAGATGAAGAAAGAAGCATGGAGCATTGTGTATTCTGGATGGCAATGGTATTAGAACTCCATGGGGAGTATAGGATGTGATTGAAAGTGGCCTGTGAACCTTGTTCTAAGCTGGAATCTATTTGTAAGCTATATTTGCAATTTTTGCATTTTACTGTAGATGTCCTTATTCACTGCTTATCTTTGCTGTTTTGTGCTTATTTAGTATAATGAAGATGGTTTGATGCCATTGTGTACTTGCTTGTTCATTGGAACTCTTTGTTGCTCATATTTTGAATTTAACTGTCATTTAGTGTAATTTAGCTTTAGCCTAATTTGGACTCTATCTCAGTGTATTTTGGCTTATATAAGTATAATATGGCATGAATAATCAGTTTGCATAAGTATCTTAAGCTAAATCAGTGGTTTGCTTTGAAAACTCAAAAATCATGCAGTTATAGGGGTGTTTGGATCTGAGTAGTTCTGTTTGTTTAAGGTTGTTCTTGCTGTTGAATTTGGTCTATTTTACTCATATCAGTTCATAATAGCATGGTTCAAGCATAAAATATAGGTCTCAATTGTAAAAAAGTCAAAAACCATCTTAAATCTCAACATTGTGTTCACTGTCAAGATTTTAGGGTCCATAATCATACATTTAGTTGCATATCTAGTCTCATTAGCTTAATTTCATCTCACATTAGCTTAATATAACATTTTCAGTCATTTAGGATCATTAGAAGTTCAGCAAAGTCAAACTAGTTCATAATCTTAAAAAGTCAAAATTGCATGTTCAGTTGAAAATCCATTTTAGTTTTTATTTTTCATGATCTCATTTTTAGTTCTTTTGATCTGAAATTTTGGGATATTAAACTTTGGTTGCTTGTGAGCTTAATGCATATTTTTTCTTATTTTTTAGATTTTTGTAAAGTGCTTATTCAGGCCCTTCTTTTGACCTGATTTCCAAAAAAGTGCCCTGCACCCAGGACACTCAGGCTCACAAGCCATTTTCACTAGCCTCTCCAAAGCTCATTAGTGGGTCCCACTTTAAGAGCTAGAGCTTTTTGGAAAGCTCATACATCTGGCTAGTTGGTCCCAAGCTTCTTTTGGCTTTTTGAGCTTATTGGCAGTGCTTATTCAGGCCTGCAACTTGTCTCATTTCACTCAATACACTGACTCATCAGTGTATTTGAGTCCTTTTCATAAGCACTTATTGTGCTTATTAGTGGGTCCCACCTTGTGATTCTTGGCTTTTTGGAAAGCCCAATAAGCCAGCTTTCCACATCATGGCTTATTTTGGATCTTGGATTCCATTTGGACCCTTAAAAAGGCCTGCAAATAGCCTATACAGGGCTGTTTGGACAGTGGGATTTAGATTTGCTTATTTTGGCTTTCTAGCTTATTCTCGGTGCTTTTCTCTTTTCTTTGGCTTATTTTATACCTATCTCAGTTGTTTGTAGCTTATTTTCAAGCTTTTTTTCAGTTTGTAGCTTATTGTAAGCTTTTTCAAGTTTTAAATTTCATTTAAGCTTAAATAAGCCAACTGTTAAGCTAATAAGCTTGCACAGTGCTTATTTCAAGTCTCCAAAAAGTTTATTTTTATAAAAGTTGTCTATTTTCAGTTGTTTAATAGTTTTGTAAAAGAAAAATCAAGAAAAACCAAATATAAAATAAGTGATAGCTTCTATTTAAGCCATTTAGCTTATTTTTCAGCTTTTTCAATAAGCACTTCTCATTTTTATATTTTTTCTAGGTTCCTGTCATATTAAAGTATTTTTAGAAAAAGTTTCATATTTTTCACTGTTCATTTGCTATTTTTCATAATTTAAATTAGTTTAAATAGTAATTAATTATTAATTAATTGATAATAAATAGAAAAAAAGTCTAAAAAATATAATTTCAGTTTTAAAATTAATTTTAGGTTATTTTAGAATTTTCCAAGTTATATTTTCATTTTTCTAGCTTAAATTCATATTTAATTGCATTTTTAGTATATTTTAAATATTTAAAAATAGTTATTAATTAATAATAAATAATTAAATAGTCTAAAAAATAGTTTTCTTTTTCCAATAATTTTCTTTTATCATTTGGATTCCAAAAATATAATTTTCACATCCGTGGGACTTGTATTGTACATAATTCACTTTTTATTCCGTACGTTTACGCTTATTTTAATTTAAACGTACGTTTTTAAGTTTTAAAACGTTTTTAGGTTATTTGTTTTCACGTGTTTGTTAATAATGGTTATTTGTGTCATTTTCATTCTCAAATCCTTAGTGTAATCATTATTATCTCTTTTCCAGTCAAAATCACCCGATCACAAATTCGTTTCAATACCTTTACGCACTTCGCTGGGGCATAACGACCCGCGGAAACACTGTACTCCTTGGTTAGTTGGCATAAGTTGTTTGACCATATTGACCACATCCGTGGTTGACTTTGGTTGACCGCTTCAGGACACAATCAAAATTTTGATTGATGAGTGTGTAAATACTCATCACCTTTTCTAGCAAAAATCATTAGACTGACTTCCCGATCTCGAAATCGATCGTGGCCGGACTTTTTGGAAATCTCTTTCTCTGAACTACAATTTAGACTCAAGAATCATGTATTAACTCATCACCATCTATTAAATAACTTCGTATCTTTACAGCCTTATGAATCTGCCAAAACCCTAACTCATTAACTAACATGTTTTATGCCCTAATCTCTTCACCAATCATCATAATATTACTGATTATTGATCCCAACATGTTTTATATAAATAATTTACTGAAGTGAACATAAACCCTAATCCATCATATCCTTGTTACATAAATCATATTAATTAATTGAACACAAGTATTGAAAATTATACATTGATCTTGATTTTTGCTTCACTAGACAAAACCCTAATTTTTTTCTTCTTCTTCCCCTTGTGGTCGACCGAATTGCTAAAAAAAAAGGGTGAGGGATTTTTGTTTTGTATTTATACTATCCTATAGATAATTCTAGAAAACACTTCTTAATTAGAATTGTATTAGAAATCAAATTCTTTCCTTTTTCCCTTCCCCCTACACCATTCGGCCGCCCCTCTAATATACATATATTTTTATTTTATTTTTTATCAATATTAATTATTACACTCAAAACCTTGTGCTTTTGATATTTTATAAGAACCTATATCGAAACCTAACAACTTACGCGACAATTCTTCATTTTACGACAACCCGAAAATATTACCACTTTCAAACCAAAGTTTCCAAAAATAGAATTTCATACTCTTTATAAATATAACCCATAAAACCAAACTCCGCGTAACTTACTAATGCTCAAATGCTTGAACAAAATCTTGTTACGCAAAACCACAAAACACCAAAACTACACAAGTCATTTCTACACCACCAAGGCGATCAAAATGAACTTATCCCAATATCAATATTACCCAACTCACAACAATAAAACCACGCAAAGGGATTAATTGCTAAAACTCACCTATAACACACATATACCACATATAACACATAAGTTACACCAAGTAAAAGTTAAATAGGTTGAGACTATTAGTCAAACTAACCTGCTAAAATCACGGTTGTTACAATTTGCCCTCGGGTAATATGCATACCCTGAATCCATCAAATGTGTAGTAAAGGACTTGGATTGGAGTTCTATCACCTATTATGGCTCCCCGGATCTTACCTTGTGTGTTATATATAGTTCTAACGCTAGACACGTTATCCGAATTACGCTCCTTTATTGTCGAAAGTATATGACGTGGTCGTACATTATACTCTGTCAATTGTTTCACCAAACCGAACTCATGATCCTTTAATCGCATTGCATATGGCAAATCATGTGTTTGATGATATTTCGCAATTAATTTGAATGGACAATTAGTTTTAGAGGTACTGGTTTGCCGTTTTCCAGCACCTTGAGGTTCATAATTCCCATCCTTTGAACACCTATAATTGACTTCATACAAATAACCCTTTTCTGCTTTGGTTCTTTTTTTAACAATGACAAAACCAAGCTCCCAAGCTATATTTTGCACCCATTCAGTTACTTGCTCGTGAGAACCGAACTCCTGAAAATACATAACAAATTTTACAAAAAATATAACTACTAACGATTTTATAAATAAATATTTGAGTTCAAAGGTTTCTCAAACAACATACACTTTTATTATAACATTTAAAAAAAAATAACATTTATTATAACATTTTACTATAACATTTTACCTTTTACAAATTTTACTTTTATTATAACTTTTACATTTAACAAAAAATAACATTTTACTTTTTTTATTATAACTTTTACAAATTTACTTTTAGTACAACATTTAAAAATAAAATAAAATAAATAATACGCGTGCATACAGCTCTCTGTGTGTGTGTCATCTCACACATTACTCTCCTCTTTATCTCTTCTGTGTGTGTCTCTCACACATAAGTCTATCTCTCTCTCTCTCTTCCTCTCTCTCTCTCTCTCTCTCTCTCTCTCTCTCTCTCTCTCTCTCTCTCTCTCTCTCTCTTTCTCTAGATCTAAAACTTTGATTAACTTTGTTTTTAGATCTAAAATTTGTACGTGATGGGTAAGTTTTGGATGGTTTATACGTGATGTTTCTGTGTGTGATGTTTATACGTGATGGGTAAGTGTTGGATGTTTATACGTGGTTGGGTTTATTTTACCAATGATTTAAAAAAAAAACATCCGTGATGGTTTTTGATGTTTTGATGATGATGGTTTCTTGAAAATTTGGGTTTCTTGAAAAATTTAGTGGTTTTCAAAATTGATGCAATATATTTCAGTTAACCTATGTTAATTGAAAGATTTACCAACTAATTTATCAGATCTATAAGTTTTTTATGAAACGCCGAATTTTTTAAAAATTAGGGTTTGCCCTAATTTTGAAAAATTAAGGTTTCTTGTTACAGTTGGTGGTGGTTTGTTAGATCTAATAAAAGTTGATGCTAAATTAGTGATGTTTCTGATACTTGGTTTATGTGGTGATACTTGGTTTATGTTGGATGGTTTATACATGATGTTTCTTGGATGGTTTATATGTGGTTGGGTTTTTATAAAACGCCTAATTTTTGAAAAATTAGGATTTCTTGTTAGAGTTGGTGGTGGTTTGTTAGATCTAAAAAAAAAAAATTGATTTAAAAAAAAAAGTGATGTTTCTGTGGTAATAAGTGTGGTGATACTTGGTTTATGTGGTGATACTTGGTTTATGTTGGATGGTTTAAACGTGATGTTTCTTGATTATACTTGATAAGCACCTTCAAATCCGAGCCTTACTAAAAATCTACATTTTTGCGAGTTAATTATTTTGAGACTATAAGGCGATGACGATAACGTTAATCCGAGCCTCTTTTTGTGTGCAATCTGCACTTGGGAAGTTTGTGTTTGGAATCACTTGGACAAAAAAGTCACTAAAAAAAAAGTTAGATCTTTAAAAAAAAAAGTTAGATCTTTAAAATTTTTGATACTTGCTTTATGTGGTGATACTTGGTTTATGTTGGATGGTTTATACGTGATGTTTCTTGATTATACTTGATAAGCAGCTTATGCTTATGTGGTGATACTTGGTTTATGTGGTGATACTTGGTTTATGTTGGATGGTTTATACGTGATGTTTCTTGATTATACTTGATAAGCAGCTTGTGCTTATGTGGTGATACTTGGTTTATGTTGGATGGTTTATACGTGATGTTTCTTGATTATACTTGATAAGCAGCTTGTACTTATGTGAAACTGCTTATGTTGGTGATTATTTGAGTTGTGTGGGTGCAAACAGGTAGGTTAACACCTTGATCTGCCACCTTTGAGTGGTATGAATACCTGCTCTGGCCTACCCCAGTCCATTGGCTGTGATATATTGACCCTCCCTATTTGGATATTCTAACCCTCTCTAATAAAGAGGGTTTGGTGATGAAACTGCTTATGAAACTGCTTATATGCTTGATAAGCAGTTTGTTTTAAGCAGATTTGAAACTTGGTTTTTTTAAGAGATACGACGATGATGATTAAAAAAAAAATTGATTTTGGCGTGGCGTTTCCGAATGAACGGCAAAAAAAAAAACTTAATTTTGCAACCTTTGATGTTGCAACCATATATGATAAAACTTGCTTATGTTGCAGCAATATATAATCCGAGCCTAATGTTATCTCGATGCCTTTTTAATGTTTTGTATACATGTAATATTGAATTAGCGTAAAGGCAAGATTATTACCTCTTGTGTGTTAAATGGTGAATTCGACATTTCGGCAGCCTAAGATCTTTGTTGTAGTGTTTGTGCAACTAATTGTGTTTCACTTGCGGCTTTCACTTACGGCTGTCAATTGCGGCTTGTGTTTCACTTGAGTGAAATATGCTTCTTTGTGGTTTGTTAGAATATCCAAATAGGGAGGGTCAATATATCCCAACCCTTGTTACAATATTGTTGCCTTTTTGTGGTTTGTGATACTGCTTGTGTTACAATATTGTTGGCCTTTTTGTGGTTTGTGATACTGCTTTGTTTATAATGGCTTGTGAGAATCTTTACTATTGGCTTGTGAACTTATTGTTGCCTTTTTGTGGTTTGTGATACTGCTTGTGTTACAATATTGTTGGCCTTTTTGTGGTTTGTGATACTGATTGTGATACTGCTTTGTTTATAATGGCTTGTGAGAATCTTTACTATTGGCTTGTGAACTTGGTTGTACCTGAGATTCTGAGCTTGTGGAATCTGAGCTTGGTTGTTCATGAGAATCTGAGCTTGGTTGTACCTGAGCTTGTGTAACATGTGTATTGTGTGGAATGTATTGTGTGGAATCTGAGCTTGTGAAACTTTTTGTGTTTCACTTGTGTAATCTGCACTTGGGTAGAATGTAATGTGTTGTGTTTCACTTGTGTAACCTGCTTGTGGAATCTGCACTTGGACTTTTTAAAAGGCGATGACGAATGATTTTCTAAAAACCGAAAGGATGACAAAGTGATATTTTTATCACTTTGCAACCTTCAAATCCGAGCCTTACTAAAAATCTACATTTTTGCGAGTTAATTATTTTGAGACTATAAGGCGATGACGATAACGTTAACCCGAGCCTCTTTTTGTGTGCAATCTGCACTTGGGAAGTTTGTGTTTGGAAACACAGATCTTTTTGGTTTCTTTAACCGTCCTCAACCGTAAACCATCCAGGTCTATGAATCTTTCTTAAAACACAAACCTTCAACAAGGAAGAAAATTATATCTTAAAAACACATATCTTTTCAAACATAAGCACCGATCTATTTCACAATAAAAAACACATATCTTAAAAACACAGATCTTTAAAATTTTTCTTTCAAAGTGTTGTTGTTTTCAAAGTGTCATGAAGAAGCTAAAGGGTTGTTGTTTTTAAAGAAACGAAATTTTTCTTTCTTAAAAACACAGATCTTTTTCGGTTTCTTTAACCGTCCTCAACCGTAAACCAACCAGGTCTGTGAATCTTTCTTAAAACACAAACCTTCAACAAGGAAGAAAATTATATCTTTTTTCAAGAAAAATCATCGAAGTTGCTAGACGGACTAGTCAACTCTCACGTGAGTGGAACGTGACAGGTAAGTTTTTTTTTTTTTTTTTTTAATCAACCCGGTTGAACCTTTGACCCGGTTCAATTAAAAAAACTTATTAAAGTTTGGGCGGGATAATTTAACTTTCGTGAAAATTTGAAATTAGGTTTGGGCGGGATAAATTCATTTTCGTTTTCCAATCCTATAAATACCCCCTTTCCATAAAAAAAACACACACAAACCCTTCCATAAAAAAAACACACATAAAAACAATCAAAAAAACACACACAAATTAATACTAAAACAATACAATGTCTTCCTTCGTTTCATTCAAATGTGATTTTTGTAAAGTTGAATTTGCTGATCAGATCTCACTCTCAGATCATCTTCTATCTTCGCACAATGTAATTTTAATATTCATTTAACTAATTTTTTTAAAAAATTTGTGAATATATATGATGTAAAATTAGGTTGACATGTATAGTTTAGTCTTATTCTAGTTCGTTATCTTAAATGCAGGAAGAGTCTTGTTGGGAATTCTAGTAAATACGGATTCTGCTGAAAGATGCTGCTGAAGGATTCTGCTGAAGAGCTGGATTCTGCTGAAGAAGTATTTCTGCTGAAGTGGTAGAAATGCGTAGCTTGTTTCTACTGATATAGTAATTCCGCGTATTTTGCATTCAGTTAGGATATGCATGAGTTTTATTAGGTAATGATAATGCATATCTCATTTAGTTTTATGAATATACGTTTACGTTTCTTGTAAAACGGTTTAGGAATTAGGGTTCCTTAACTATAAAAGGAACACATTGATATGTATTAGGGAAGAGTTTGAAAAACAAGTTTTAGTTAATTAAAAGATCCATAGAGGATCAAAGCATTCTTAGTAATTTGTGTTTATACTTGTGTTTGATTTCCGCTTTAGAATACAAGTTATAGAGACTTTCTATTAGTGTGATTGTGATTACATAAACATTACTAACGATCCACGAGCGCTCAAAGATCTATCAAGGTCTTAGGTTCAACAAGTGGTATCAAAGCAGATTGACCATCTTTCTGCTGAAGAGTTAATTTTGAATGCGAGTGGAGTTACTTTACACGTCAGACTTGGTCAACTTTTTGTTCCGATAATTTTGACCATGATTGAGTAACTTCTATTTATAACCTAATTCGCATAATCTTCACCAAAACTAACTAATTCCCTCTTCATTCACTTTAAACCCATTTCCATTTGCTCGATTCATACACAACTCTCATACTTTCCTCTAATGGCGGCACTTTCACTGAAGAAAGATCACAACAAGGTTGCTTTTCTGGGAAGAGCAAAGGGTCATGAACTATATGAACCTATGGTGGATTTCTTGAAACGTTCCAAGATTCATTATGCTCTCACACATTCTCCGAATGTGATATATTACTCCTTGGTTACACAATTTTGGGCATCTGCTGTCAAAAGGAATGACACAGAGATAGTAGCAATGATTGATGGGACAGAGTACGTGGTGACTGAAGCTTTGATTAGGACACATCTTCGTTTGGATGATGAAGGTGAAGTTTATCACACCAACACTGAAGAAATTCTTGCTGGGTTGAGAGCTGCTGGCTATCAAAGTACTAGCACAAATGTGTGGCACAAGAATAAGTTTTGCCCCATGTGGAGGTTTTTGGTGCACACATTACTTCAGTGCATCAGCAACAAATCAGGAGGATGGGATCAATTCTCTACTCAACTAGGATGTGGTATTGTATGTCTTTCACAGGGTTTAACTTATAATTTCTCTAAGTTTATCTTTGATAACATGGTTGAAAATATTCAAAAGACAAAGCATAAGTTTTTAATGTACCCGAGGTTTTTACAAATGATTTTAGACATACCAACCCAAGACCAAGAGTTTTGTCCCATAGGAGCCCTTAGTGCCAAATTGTTTGCTTCCATGAAAACTCATTATGGTGGGACACATCATCCTTTGCTAGAACTCTAGAAGCTATGTTGCCACAAGGCAATGATGCTGCTGGTGAGGATAATGTTGCTGGTATTCCACCCTCTACGAATACTGCTGATGATGGTAATCCATCATCTACCAGTGTTGCTGTTGATGGTAATCCATCAATTGCCACTAATGAGGGACCCTCCATAACTGCTGAAGCAACACATATTTCTCCTGACCTACCAACATCTATACCTTTACCTATGTCACCTAGTCCAAATCCATCACCTACTCATGGTGCTCCTGATGAGCTTGTTCATGAGGATGAGGAGATAATTCATTCTCCTGGTACTCAAGTACCTTCACCCGAGTTTACTAGACTGACCACACCTAGTCCTGTTAGAGAGCCAATTAATGAAAGCTCTCATATTCTTGAGCATTTACATGTTTCTCCTGAAAGGCCCAATGACGCTCCCATTCCCACTGAGCAATCTGCTGGTGGAGCTGAGGACCCTATTACTCTCACATCTGTATTTGCTCTAGTGAACAGGTATGTGAAAGAGGTTGCTGATCTCAGACAGGAGCTTGCAGATACCAAATCCTCACTTGGTGGTGAGATTGTGGTGTTGAATAATAAGGTTAAGAAGCTAGAAGCACTACTTGAGCAGACTCGAAAAAGGAAGTTTGTGGTTTCCTCTGATGAAGAGCAGGAGGATATACCTTTGGATCCTCTTGAGATATTGGCTGAAGTTGCTCAACAGGCTAATGCTCCTTCTCCCAATGTTGCTGTCTCCTCAAAACAAAAGGATCCTATAATGTTTCGAAGAAGGAGGAGAAGACAGTATTTGACAAAGGTTTCCACTGAATCGACAAAGGTGCCAAGTATTGATACATTTACTGGTGATATTCTTGAGTCTGAGGTTCACATGGTTGATGATACTTCTGAACATGGTCAAGCATCCTCAGTGCAACATCAATCAAGTTCTATTCAAGTTGAAGATCTTTCTCATCATGATTCTGCTGATGCTTCCATTGATCTTTCTGCTGAGAATATTGACACAGCTCCAACTGTTGATATCTCTCATGATGAGCATGCTACCTTTGTTCCTGCTACGGATACTTCTGATAAGGGGAAAGGAGTTATGATTGATGAAGATCTTGGTTCAGATCTTGTGACTGAAAAGGAACGGCTAGAGCAAGCAAGAATACTCCAAGAATATGAAGATTTGATGAAGAGTAAAGCTTTGGCACAACAGCTTGCATATCAATTTACTTCAAATTTGCCTCCTGAAAGACAAAGAGAATTGGATGCTCACTCCATTCATTTTACTGATGAGCAATGGGATTCTTACACTCTTCAAGCTGCTTCAAATCCCACACTTGCTCAAAGTATCTTAGGAGCTAATTTTGATGGTTCAAACTTTGCTGCACAAATGGTGGCTCGTGGTCAACAAAGGAAGTAAGCTGCAGCTGAAAAGAGAAGAGCTCTTGCTGCTCAAAAGGCAAAAGCTAAGAGGGAGAAACCACAGACTGAGGCACAGAGGAAAACTTATATGAGAAATGTGGTGTATAATCAAAGTTCTGCTCTCTATCAATCTGGTTTGTCAAAAAAGCATGTCTGGTCCTTATCTGACTCTGACTTGATCAGCATGTACAATAAGATTATGAAGCAAATTACACCAGCTTCTTCATTGAAAAGGATTGCAGGTGGTATGGATGCACCAAACACCAAGAAGCCCAAAACAGTTGGAATTGTGAATTCTTTTGTTGCTGCTAGAGCACAGCTGAGTAATCAAGCTGTTTCTGCTGAGGCATCTGCTGGAAGAGTACAATCTGCTGAACATATTGTTGCTCCTTCCATTCCTTCTGATGAAGCTTCTGACAGACAACCATCAATGGTTGTTGATAGTCATTCTATTGATGTTTCTACTGAAGTATCACACAGTGCTGCTGAGCCTACTAATATACCTTCTTCTGTATCTACTGAACAAGAAGGAGCTCTTTCTAACTATAATGCATATATGGTTAGGAGAGTTGAACATGAAGATGCTAAAGCTAAACAGGCCAGAGAAGTAATTGATAAGTTATCTGCAATGAGTGGTTCTGTTCCACTTACCTCTAGTTCTACCTCAGCTATTTCTACTCAAGAGGCCTCTGGTGCATCTTCACATGTACCTACTACGTTTGTTATAGGCAACTATGTACCTAGTAGGAGGGGGAAAAGGATGTCCCACAGGAGACACATTGCAATCAGGAGATCTGTGAGATTAGATGGGAAACAGGCATCTGGGAAGGGCGTTTCTTCTAAGCATTTGGACCTCAAGGCTGCTGATGCTACATTTATTCACATGGGTTCTTCTACATCCTTTCCTGAGAGTTCTCATAGTGTGTTGGCAAAATGGATCTTGACTGATGGTCAACTTAACACAATCTATAGGATGGATAACTCTTTTATGGAGTTTAATTTTTTGAAAGATATCCTTCACTTGGTGGATAGGCAGGATTTGAGTACTCTTCATGGGCTTGTTACAAATTATTATGCCAATCATCAACCTCAAGGTTCTGGTTTGTACTTATTGGGAGACCTACAAGTTCTTTTTGATTCTCAGTCTCCTAATGGTAAAGGATATTCCATTTGGAAGGATTCACATAAGTGGAAGGTTGATACATGGATATTTTACCCTTTGCCAAGTGTACATGTTGTGGAGACAACATGTGGGATTTGTGTTTGCATGTTTTCTGATCCACAGTATCCTTTGTCACATAAACTGCTGAGACGGATGCTTAGAAAGAAATTGGAAGTTCCTCCTGATCCAGTGGCTAATGATATGACACATTCTGAACAGTTGATTGGTTTGATCAAGTCAAAACTTCTGCAACACACAGCTTCTACTTGATTATGGTATGTTGTATTATTTCAATCTTGTTTTCTTAGGAAAAAATAAATAAATTATATAGATATTTTTTCTTTATTTGCTCTATTCAGGTTTGGTGTATATATCTCTGTTGATGGTTATCAACTCACCAGATGTGACTTGGGTCCATCAAAGGGTTGGCTAGTCCAAAGGGTACAGCTTTGGTAAAGACACATCAAATCTGTTGATAGCTGTAATGGTTTGCTCAAAATCATTGGGTCTTTAACTCACCCATGCTTCACAGCTGAGAGTTGAATGGTTTTCAATTTACCATGGATTTTTCCTTTTTGGATTCCAAAGAATTGGCTAGCCCACATGTATATGGCTTGTGGTAAAGGCAGTGGAATACCATATTTGGTATTCAATTCACCAAAGGTGTTTCTTTTCACCTAAGAATTGGCTAGTCCTGAGCAAACGGCTACAGGTAAAGACAACTCAAATCCGTTTATAGCTGCTGGTTTGCTAAAAATCAGATGGTTATCATTGTACCATAGTTTTCGAACTTAAACATTTGGCTACTCCAGTAGTAATGGCTATTGGTAAAGAGACATCAAATCCATTATTTTCAATGATTCACCTCTCACAGGAGTTAACACACCTGGATGTGATGAGAATAGTATGAAACTAATATGTTTTGATGTACACTTTGTCATTTGTTGCTGCAAAGATCTGAAAGTTTCACAGTTGTGCCATTCATAGAGATGTGGTTGTTTTGCTTCTTTGCTGCTGATGTTTGAATTCAATCCTCTTGTGCTAAAGTGTTATAGATCTATCAAGAATCTTGAACTTAACTATGTCAAATTCAAGATTAGGGGAGGATTGTTGGGAATTCTAGTAAATACGGATTCTGCTGAAAGATGTTGCTGAAGAGTTGGATTCTGCTGAAGAAGTATTTCTGATGAAGTGGTAGAAATGCGTAGCTTGTTTCTACTGATATAGTAATTCCGCGTATTTTGTATTCAGTTAGGATATGCATGAGTTTTATTAGGTAATGATAATGCATATCTCATTTAGTTTTATGAATATACGTTTACGTTTCTTGTAAAACGGTTTAGGAATTAGGGTTCCTTAACTATAAAAGGAACACATTGATATGTATTAGAGAAGAGTTTGAAAAACAAGTTTTAGTTAATTAAAAGATCCATAGATGATCAAAGCATTCTTAGTAATTTGTGTTTATACTTGTGTTTGATTTCCGCTTTAGAATACAAGTTATAGAGACTTTCTATTAGTGTGTTTGTGATTACATAAACATTACTAACGATCCACGAGCGCTCAAAGATCTATCAAGGTCTTAGGTTCAACAAGTCTCTTACTGATGAAGATCAGGTTGAGCAGCACCCTGAGCAGCAGGTGCTAAGGCTAGGTTTGACTGATGTAAGACGTAAATTTATCTCTTCTGTTTGCTGATGTAAAATTAGGTTCAAATAATCAAAATTATGATGAAATTAAGTTTTAACTCGTAGATCTGATAATTAATTGACCTGATTTTCATTTAATTTGTTAGGTTTTAATTGATGAAATTAGTTTCTAATCTGTTAATGCGATGTTGAGATTATTAGGTTAATTTTGAAGTTTTAGCTGTAGATTATAACGTGTTTTTTAGGCCTAATTTTGATGAAATTAGGTTTTAAGTTAGTTATATGATGTGGATATAGTGCGAGATGATGTGGTTTGTGATACTGCTTGTGTTACAATATTGTTGGCCTTTTTGTGGTTTGTGATACTGATTGTGATACTGCTTTGTTTATAATGGCTTGTGAGAATCTTTACTATTGGCTTGTGAACTTGGTTGTACCTGAGATTCTGAGCTTGTGGAATCTGAGCTTGGTTGTTCATGAGAATCTGAGCTTGGTTGTACCTGAGCTTGTGTAACATGTGTATTGTGTGGAATCTGAGCTTGTGAAACTTTTTGTGTTTCACTTGTGTAATCTGCACTTGGGTGGAATGTAATGTGTTGTGTTTCACTTGTGTAACCTGCTTGTGGAATCTGCACTTGGACTTTCTAAAAGGCGATGACGAATGGTTTTCTAAAAACCGAAAGGATGACAAAGTGATATTTTTATCACTTTGCAACCTTCAAATCCGAGCCTTACTAAAAATCTACATTTTTGCGAGTTAATTATTTTGAGACTATAAGGCGATGACGATAACGTTAATTCGAGCCTCTTTTTGTGTGCAATCTGCACTTGGGAAGTTTGTGTTTGGAATCACTTGGACAAAAAAGTCACTAAAAAAAAAGTTAGTACTTGAGACATAAAAAAGTTAGTACAAAAACAGTACAAAAAAGTTGGGACAAAAAAAAAAAAAAAAGTGTGTACTTGAGACAGTATAAGACAAAAACAGAATAAAAAGATACAAAATTGTACCATCCTATATGGAGGGTTTTTGTACTACCTCCCATAAGGAGGGTTCTTAGAGTATTAGGTGTAGTGATAAAGCAAGGTTCGTCATTTGAGGCCCACGGGCTGCCACATCACTTTAACAAACCTCCACAACTAACCCTACTCACTAACAACTAACTTCAACTTACTCATTTGAGCCCCACCACTTACAACTTTATTTATTTTTATTCATTTCAATAAATAAATTAAATTAATTTCATTAAAAATAAAAATACTACAACATACCAAAAATAAAAACATTTCATAAACATTATCACTTTATTAATAACCATTCAAATCCTTTGCCACAAAAACTCAGCCCAAACATACCACTTAATGAAAATTACAGATCCAATTCCAAGCCCATAAAACACAACCCTAAACATAGGTATTACGTAGTATATAATGAGTCAACCCTAATTTACCTTCTCCTAATAACGCCTCTCACCTTATCTCTCCAAAAAGAAACGCAGCACCAACTGCTACAAATTCATCTTCCAACCTAAGTATCTCCAAACATAACATCTGCTACATCCTTATCAACTTAAACGCATACCTTTTTCTGTTTCTTTCTTAAAAACACAGATCTACGCAACAACAATGGGTGTCTTTGGGAAAAGTTTTAAACAAAACAATATTTTTTCGGTTTCTTTCATAAAAAAACACACACAAACCCTTCCATAAAAAAAACACACATAAAAACAATCAAAAAAACACACACAAATTAATACTAAAACAATACCATGTTTTTATGTGTGTTTTTTTGATTGTTTTTATGTGTGTTTTTTTTGTAAACTTGAATTTGCTGATCAGATCTCTCTTCGCACAATGTAATTTTAATATTCATTTAACTAATTTTTTTAAAAAATTTGTGAATATATAGTAAAATTAGTTAAATGAATTCGTTATCTTAAATGCAGGAAACTGATGAAGATCAGGTTGAGCAGCACCCTGAGCAGCAGGTGCTAAGGCTTGGTTTGACTGATGTAAGTAAATTATCTCTTCTGTTTGTTGATGTAAAATTAGGTTCAAATAATCAAAATTATGATGAAATTAAGCTTTAACTCGTAGATCTGATAATTAATTGACCTGATTTTCATTTAATTTGTTAGGTTTTAATTGATGAAATTAGTTTCTAATCTGTTAATGCGATGTTGAGATTATTAGGTTAATTTTGAAGTTTTAGCTGTAGATTATAACGTGTTTTTTAGGCCTAATTTTGATGAAATTAGGTTTTAAGTTAGTTATATGATGTATTGATGTGGATATAGTGCGAGATGATGTGTTATGTATATTTATGATGAAATTAGGTTTTAACTAGTAGTTCTGAGTTTAATTGTGACATTAGTTATTAATCTGTTAATGTGATGCTGAGATTAGGTTGTATGTTATATTTATTTGAAGTTTTGGATGTAGATCGTGTTCTGATCTGTTAGGTTTAATTATGATGAAATTAAGTTATAGTTTGTTGATATGTTAGTGATTTTAGTTTAGTTTTGTCAGATTAGTTTTTAATTATCGTATGGTGTAGATGTAGTGTTATTTGATCTGTTAAGTTTTTTATCATGTGAACTGTGATGAAATTTGTAGTCGAAGAAGTGACATTTTTAGATCTGTTAGATTTTAGTTGAAGAACTGATGTTATTATGAGATTAAGTTTATAGATATATTTTGTTATATTGTTGGATCTGTTAGGTTCAATTAATCAAAATTAGGCTAATGTGAATGATATTATAAATACTAGTATTAAAAAATGAAATTATACCAAAAATTTATTGCTGACATGTATAGTTTAGTTGTAACTTCAGAAATGTTGTCCAAAGTTTTGTACCAAAATGATCATTATTACCGACTTTTGCTAATAGAGTCTTATTCTAGTTGCTAATTTCGAATTAGTTATCTTAAATGCAGGAAGAGTTTGTTACTGATGAAGATCAGGTTATTGCCGTTGCTGAGCAGCAGGTGCTGATGCTAGGTTTGACTGATGTAAGTCGTAAATTTATCTCTTCTGTTTGTTGATGTAAAATTTGGTTCAAATAATCAAAATTAAGTTTATAGATATATTTTGTTATATTGTTGGATCTGTTAGGTTCAATTAATCAAAATTAGGCTAATGTGAATGATATTATAAATACTAGTATTAAAAAATGAAATTATACCAAAAATTTATTGCTGACATGTATAGTTTAGTTGTAACTTCAGAAATGTTGTCCAAAATTTTGTAGCTATATGATCATCACTACCGACTTTTGCTAATAGAGTCTTATTCTAGTTGCTAATTTTGAATTCGTTATCTTAAATGCAGGAAGAGTTTGTTACTGATGAAGATCAGGTTATTGCCGTTGCTGAGCAGCAGGTGCTGATGCTAGGTTTGACTGATGTAAGTCGTAAATTTAGCTCTTTTGATGTAAAATTTGGTTCAAATAATCAAAATTAAGTTTATAGATATATTTTGCTATATTGTTGGATCTGTTAGGTTCAATTAATCAAAATTAGGCTAATGTGAATGATATTATAAATACTATTAAAAAATGAAATTATACCAAAAATTTATTGCTGACATGTATAGTTTAGTTGTAACTTCAGAAATGTTGTCCAAAGTTTTGTAGCTATATGATCATCATTACCGACTTTTGCTAATAGAGTCTTATTCTAGTTGCTAATTTCGAATTAGTTATCTTAAATGCAGGAAGAGTTTGTTACTGATGAAACAATTTATTATGAAGTCTTAGCTGAATAATTATCAAACATGCTCTTGCAGGTTATTAGATATGGATTCTACAGCACCAACTCGCTTGCACTCAATTAAGCTGTGGCCTCCTAGCCAAAGCACCAGACAAGTGCTTGTTGATCGCATAATCAAAAATCTCACTACTCCGTCCATTTTATCTAGAAAGTACGGACTTTTAAGCAAGGAAGAGGCGGAGCAAGAGGCTAAGCAAATAGAGTCTGCGGCTTTTGCCATTGCAAACCAACACTTTGAAAAGGAGCCAGATGGTGATGGTGGCTCTGCTGTGCAACTTTATGCTAAAGAGTCTAGCACACTCATGGTGGAAGCTGTGAAAAGAGGCCCGAGATCAAAGGAGGAACCAGAAGCTGTATTTGAACCAAATTTTACATCAAAAGAGCTAAATTTACGACTTACATCAGTCAAACCTAGCATCAGCACCTGCTGCTCAGCAACGGCAATAACCTGATCTTCATCAGTAACAAACTCTTCCTGCATTTAAGATAACGAATTCAAAATTAGCAACTAGAATAAGACTCTTATAAGTTTTGTGCTTAAAGGTCTGATTGTTATGCATGACAAAACGAAGAAAGAAGAGAATGATAGATAGTTTTGGATTTCAAATGTCAACATATTGTGGCCATTAATTAGGTCGAAGTAGATGCAAAAGTCTCGTAAAAGACCTCCGTGAGATATATTATGAGATATGTGGTATAATTCAAAATTAGCAACTAGAATAAGACTCCTTTTAAGTTTTGTGCTTAAAGGTCTGATTGTTATGCATGACAAAACGAAGAAAGAAGAGAATGATAGATAGTTTTGGATTTCAAATGTCAACATATTGTGGCCATTAATTAGGTCGAAGTAGATGCAAAAGTCTCGTAAAAGACCTCCGTGAGATATATTATGAGATATGTGGTATAGGGGTGTGGATTAAGTGCCGCTAAAGAAAAAAAATGTAATTTCATCGATACAATGAAAAAAATGGCACAAAAGTTTTAAGGTGTTTTAGACATAAGTGACAACTATTCATATTTAGAGTCAATTACTATGGATACATTAGTAACATAGCATGTACCAATGCCATACAGATGAATATGTGCACCTTATGCCTTGCAATATGCGTAGGATGTTAGTCACTTGAATTTTTTTGAAAGGTAAAGACTCACAAACCAATTGTATACATCATATATGCTTCAACTAAAACTCGAATCTACAACCTCTAAATTGATAAATCACTCTTATATTGTTAAGTTATAGGCTTTTTATTATCCGATTAACTCAGATAAAATTAAGTCACATATAACTTTACATGCAAACTGCCCAATTAGTTATTTATGTTCATACCCTTGATAGGTATGTTAAAACAAGTGACTTGTTCTAAATGAAAATTCAAAGTTGACGTTTTTGATACCTAACTCTGATAAGCCACAAGTCTAATTTCTAAAAAGAAAGAAAACGACAAACACAAGATCTTGGTATAATGCATGATACCATTGTAGAAAATTGCTTGGTAGTCAACTTTCCATTTGATTTTCGTATTCTAAACAAGCTCACACCATCTTGAAAATCACTATCACCTTTTTCATAAAGTATAAAGTTACAATTGAAATAACAAGTATAAAAGACCTTCCGTAATGTATGGTCGAACCATGCGGAACGCGTCCCCCATTACATGGGGTTGGTCATGGTCGGTCGCCGTCTGTGTTTTTGCATAACTCGGTCGTATACTCGACCGAGTCCTCCTCATTTGTTTGTGTGTGAGTGTTTGCTTTTTAATTGATTTTGTAGGGTATTTGTGTGTTTAAGTGGAGTATGTTTTTGATGGTTAACACGATCGTCTTATTACACTAACTTGATCATGAGAAAATGTCATAATGAATTGATGCTAAAGTGGCCATAATGACTACTGTTATTTGCGGTCACCATTACATCCGGCCTAAAGTTACCATCTTGAACTCATTATCGCGCGTTTTTATATCTTTCACAACCTAACTTTCGACCTTATGAATGAGCATAACTAGGCTTCGGTCATGATACCCTTCACGAAGATTCAAGACGTTGATACCATGATCCTAAAAGTTGTTTTCCAAATATCATTAATCATTATAAGAGCTAACTAAAACATGTATCTAGTCAATGACAAATCATTGTATGATACGAAGTTTTTTTTTTTTTTTTAAATAACAAAGCTCTAAAACAACACGAACATGACTTGGGCTGAGCATCGGGTCGGATCCCGACCCGTCCCGACTAATCCCGATCCCGAAAGTCACCTAAATCGTAAACCGAATATCGACCCGAAAGTAGTCTATTTTTTGGCCCGTCCTGACCCGTCCCGAAAGTAGTCGGTTTTTGCTTGTATTTTGTCGGTTTTTGGCCTGTCCCGACCCGTCCCGAATCCCGAAAATGCTAAAAATCCATCCCGACTCCCGACCCGAGAAGCTATTATTTGATTTCGGGATTATCGGTTTGTGTCAGGATCGGGTCAGTTGTCGGGACTCGGGCGGTTTTGCTCACCCCTAAACATGACATAGAAGACATTAGTTTTTGATATTGCAGCTTGCAAATGAGTTTGCCCTTTTCAAAGAAAATATATTTTGTGTGGTTCAAAATTCAACTTAGGTCAATACTTATATTTTTGGACAATATTTAGTCATTTTTGAAAAGCAACTAGAGATACTTATTTATACTATATTATAATGCATTTGAGACTATTCTATAACTAGAAAGACTTAAAATAACTTTTTTCTTGCTTATTATAGAAAGATTTCAAAATTAATTTGTTAGGAAGCAAGTTGGTTAGGAAGTTTGTTAGAAAGTGGTTAGTTGTTCAAACTAAAATTATTTGGCTTAACAATCTCTAATATCTCTACTTATAGAAGACAGCTAAACGTTTAAGCAAATAACGCAAAATATAATCACACGGTACCCGCCGCCGCATTGCGCGATACCTTTCTAGTAGCTTATTGGTGGATGCAAATCTCATATATGTTATATGTAACACCCCCAAATTTGGTTAGTGGCAGCGGAAAAGTAATTAGGGTGTTACGGTGAGGATCGAAGTTAAAATTCCAGAAAACGGCCCGGAAGGGGCGTTTTGAAAGTTATATGTCATTCAAAATAATATTCTTGATACAAAAGCGAAATATTTGATTTGAAAATCCCATAAAAAGATGTGATAATTTGAAAAGAATGACATATTTGATTTTACACCATTTAAGTTATCAGAGTAAAAGATGCCCGCTCCGTGTCTTGTCCTGCTCCGTTAATTACCTGAGATAAACATGCTTAAAACGTCAACACAATGGTTGGTGAGTTCGTGGAGTTTTTAGAAAATAACTTTCTTTGAAAGGTGTATAGTGATTGTTGAAATAAATAATAGTTCTTCATTAATATAACAAGTCGTGTTGAATAAAATCCACAAGTAATTCATGTATGATCTCAAGCGATCATGAGTTTCAAGTTATAAATGAAGATGAGCTACGTTGTTATACGCTCGAAATGAAGTATCGGTCAACTTTTAAAGTAACGATATACTAAGCATTTTGGCTGTCTCTAATAGAATTCACAATTTAATCACATATGATAACAGTCAAAGTTCAAGTACAGGATTCATAATCATAGCACATAGTGAAAACATTAATCTAATGTCTGAAGTAAAGTAATGGTCTTCTGAATACAGCTGTATCCTAATATATATATGAAACATTCATATATTCTTCAAATTATATTGCCCTAAGCCTCATGACACGCAAAACGTTAACAATGTACCGTAAAACGGAGGTGTCCACATCAGGTTAGTGATGGGTTTATGGCCCTCATGAATAGGGGATTATGCCAATTTCCTATTTTTCTCAAATATAGTGCACCGCGACTAAATACGACTAACCATAAGGCATTCCGTCAAAGTATTTAGTGGGGTAGGTCGTCAGCCTCTCGCAGGTTTCGAAGCTGCTCACTATATTCGCGCTCACATCAGTGATTAATGGCTCATGATCGAGGGACTTTATGGCAATAAAGTATACTTAGGCAATATAGGTGTTAGGGTTCATAAAATATACGTGTTCTGGTTTTGGCAATTATTTCCAGAAAATGTAGAAATATCATAGTAAAGTTAACAGTTCATTCATTTGTTATATGAATGCATACAATGAGTCTCAGTATCATGTTACGTCAAGTAGTTCGAAGATGTTATGTTTCAAGTTCAGTGTTTAAGCTAATCAAGCAATTTGCACATATAACGAACATGTATTCCTTTCAAGTATGATTTAATATGTAAAGTATAGTTGATAATTTTGAGCAAATCATGAGAGTTTTCAAGTAATATAAAACAGTTAAAGCATGTATCTCCCCCAAAAGAATTATTAAAAACAAGTGTTAAAAGTAGGGGCCACGACTCACCTGGAGCGTATCTGACAAGACGAAATTATAAGACCAAGTAAACGATCACGAAAACTTCTTCAATACGAGACCTGAGTATAAGCGAAGTCTAAGAGTCTAACTTACTACTAATAACGAATGTGGAAAGGATAAATCGTATAACGATTTGATCGGTGATGTGAGTGTGTGTGATATGCTTAAAATGCCTCAAGTTAAAAATATGATATATCTATAATTTTTTCTCGGTTCTTATCTCAATCGACCCAAAATATTACTTTCTCAAAATATGCTGAAATAATATGCAAGTGAAGTTACTAATTTCTAATAACGAAACTTTAAATAATGCATAATTTAAAATGAAACATGCATATGAAATGAAGGGTGCAAAATGAAAAATAAACTAAGAATGTCAAGTGAAATTAATTAAGTCCTTGTCCTTTTCAGATTTTATACTTTTTAGTTTAACTGCGATTGCGTTACGTTGTTAGTCCTCGGTTAAGTCCAAAGTCCATAATAGTCCAAAATTTGTCTATATGTCCATATAAGGCTTGGAGTCCAATGATATGTCAATTTAAGTCCCTTATAACTGTTTTCACAGCTTCAGTCCTTGAGTTTCATGGTTTGGCAGTTTTGGTCCTTCCGGTTAGATCGCGTTGCATTTTTAGTCCTTTTTGCATAAAAATGACGGGAAAAATATTCTGAAAATTTCTATAACTTTATTAAGTTCATTTTAACTTATTTCAAGTGCTTATTCCAGAAAAGAGATTATTTTTGTACTAATGGGCCAGTTAACGAATCGGTCTAAGGCCCGTTAAGAATTTTAAAGGCGAGGGCGTGTAAACTGTTTTGGGTTTGAACTTGGGCTATTTTTGGGATCCTGAAAATATATCACATGGGCCTAATGGGCTGTTCTAACGCCAAAGCTTAATGGGCTTTAGCTTAGTCCATTATCGAAAAGGGTTTTTGAGTTATATTTTCTAAAAACGATTTAGTGTTTCTGTGACTAGTTTGGCTGTCTTAAATGGTTGTAACTCGCTTGTTTTTTACCAGGTTTTTAAACGAAAAGTGTAGTTAGTTACGTGGTGTAATAGGTCGTGTAAAGAGAGGGCAGGGTTATTAAATTATATCGTGAGATATGAAGTCATTTTGAAGGCTACTTGGGACTGTTTGTCTATGTATAAAACACTTAGCATATCTTAACTTTTCCCAGTTTTACTTATAGCGTGTGATGTAAGGTTTTCATACGTTCGAGTGATGTTTAAATGGGTCATGTAAGCATGCGTGTGGTATGCATGTGATTGTTAAAATCTCACAAGAGTAAGTTCGTCATTTTACATGTTTCTAAGTAGGTTACTGTGTGTTCAAAATATAAAGATGTGATACGTTCGAGTGAAGAATAAAGTAATGCATAGCGTGATATATTAAACATGCACTAGTAGTTTTAGGTGTGAGTAGTTTCTATCTTGTCCACAGTGAGGGTTGTGGATCTTATGTAGTTTACTCAGTTAATGTATACGTTCGATATACAATGAAATATGCATGTGACTCGTGTACGTGCTATGTGAGATGTGAGACGTGATATTAAGAGAGATTAAGGACACTTACTACACCTCTAGAAAGGTGGTGAAGAAAGCGGTGGGAGTCGAGTGAAGCACAAGAACGGAACAGTCTACTCGTTAAGCACTTGAAATACGTCCTAACATATTTCCTTCTTTGTTCAGTCGCTTCTAAGCGTATTATGGGTTTTTAGGGTAGTTAGAGAAAGTGAAATAAGTGAAGAGTAGGTAGGGCAAAATAGTTAAAGATGGGTAGGATATATATAGAGAGGAAGTTACCCACGTTGTGGAGCTATGGTTCTTTAACTTAACCATAGGTAGTTACTGTGGGTGAGCAGGGAATTGAGGTACATTCTCACATGTTTTCTGACTTCAAGATATTATAGAAAGATATGGACGAGTAGGTGAAATCTTATCTATTGTACTTGTGCTATATTTGTGTTCGGTTTATATTTTTAAGCGAGTGACAATTGAATTTACAAGCCACAAATATCTACTGGTGTCATAATGGTCCTTTTTGCATCGCAGAATGTTAATATTCTTGTTAGGAATTCGTAGGGACTAGCATGGTTCAAATTGGTTGCGTTTTGTGATTTTTATTTATGCGTTATGGGTAGAAATGGGGCGAGCGAAACAGCCTTGGTGATTTGCTATTCGAGGCTGGGATTTGGCGTGGGCCTAGCTCGGTGGGTGATGCAAAAATATGGGTGGGTCGTGTTTAGTTTTCGAGAGAACCCAAGTCGTTTTTGGAGGATGTTTGGCTGTCGAGTGCACATAAAATCATGAAATGGCAAATGGGTTTGGAAATTGGGCTGCGAGGTGGTGATGGCTGTCGATGGGCTGAGGTGAATTAAGGGCCGGTTAGGTTGTGTTGTGAATGGTAGTTAGTGAATTAATAGTGTAATTAGTGGAATAAGTAAAAATATGTTTAGAGTAAATTGTGTAGTTAGTGATAATTAAATAGTATTTAGTGAGATATGTAATTTGTGATTTATGAAATATAAATCCTTGTGAAGTGGTTACGTTTCATAATATAAGTCGTGGTCTAATGTTGACATTTGGTAATTTTTGTGATGTCGTAACGTGGTGAAATAATATATCCAGAAAAATTTTAAATTTACCCATAAAAATGGGTTTTGGCAAACAGTAACTCAAGGTTATGATTAATTAATGAGGATTACCATAGCGGATTTTCGTGGGATCCTACAGTATCTACCCCTAAATTTTGAACTTCGTCCCGAAGTTCAGCTCGCGATAGGTGTTGAAAAATGTAGTGTTCAGGAATGAGAGTTTATGTAAGATATTGTTGAGAGATTTCTTATTTGAATATCAAGGAGGCGAGATTCTAACTAGATTTATTCGTACTAGACGAAATAAATTCGAATGTTCGGTCAACAATTGAATTCATAGGCTACGAATAGTGAAAGTAACGGTCGAGAGTAGGAAATATTTAACACTAAATGTCTAATGTTTTAGCGGTCGAGACTAGTGGATTTTTAGTGGTAGTGATTTGAAATTTTAATGATCGTGAATAGTAAACTAACGACTAGTTTTTCCCTATTAATACCCTATTTACCTTTCCCCTTTTTCCTCCTCACTTCACCTTTTTCACTTTACTTCATCTCTCCCAAAAAAATATACTATGCCGCCGATCGCCATTGTTATCGCTACCGTATACATCGTCCTTGTCGCCGTTTATCTGGCCTTCTTCCCCGACGAAAACTCCGACTACTTTATCGCATCTCTGGTGTTCATCGTACCCCTAACGATTTTAGCGATTAATGTGGATAAGCTGTTGGGGTGAGGATCTCGAGCTAGTGTGGTTAGAATGTAGCTTTGTTGTGTGTCGATGTAACCTTTAATGAATGTGGAATAAAATCTCGTTTGTTTTCATGTTTAATTTTTGTTTTTAATGGTTCGCTTTTATTTATCTTCCAGAATAATCAAGGTGCTTCATCCTATGGTGGCTCTTGCTGTTGTTGGGTTGGCGGTGGTTTTTGTTTCTATGGCGGGCCAACCTATTGAAGATTCTATGCCTTATATTGTGTTTATTGTACTATTAGCACTTCCGATGTTAATCATTTCGCTATATATTAACTTCCATGGGTTTTAATAAAATTTATGTTATTTGTGTTTTCCATAGATTGTTGTGAATTCTTAAAGTTTCTAATTTCGTATTTTCTTCGACTTCGTATAATAGAGTAGTGGTTAATGGGTGTAGATCTTACTGGGGTTGGTTAAAAGTAAGGTTTATGAACAAATTTGTCTTGGGATTCTGTTTTTTTGAAATAAAAATTGTTATTAAAAACCTTGAAAAGATAACTGTTCCATTTATAACATGATTCTTCCTAAATTATACATAGTTAGCTAGGCTATGTATAATTGAGGACCAAATGATGTAACGCTTGGCTCAGTCATTTTGGTGTTTATACTTCTTCAAAGAGTTTTATATGGTTCAATTAAAATGGTTCCGTCACAAGGTCGGACACTCTTTGATTATTTTCAAAAGAAGTATAAAGTTTTTGTTCATATTCCCATGATAAATCAGGGATTTCTGATGTGATGTTTGGATATTCTAGGTATAGACTTAGGTTTCAGGCGAGGATTTCTTATAATATGGTAACAACTTATGGCTTGATCATAATAGAGTTAATTAAATCCTTGAGGTAATATTAGTGTATTGTTACATATCAACTATGAATAGGAAGAGTGGAATAGAAATGGAAATAAACGTAGATTATTATTATCATAGAAATATTACAGGGTAGATTTTTCACACGGTAGAAAGATAATTGTTACACTTAGGTTACATCCATCAACCTAAGGCAAGGTACAAACGGAAATATAACTTAGATAGTCCTAAACTAGAGTTTATTTATTTTACAGCAGGAATTCATTCATCTGCTTAACATGGAGGTCATTCTTCGATACTACTGGTGCCTTTTAACGAATCTTCACTTTCTTGCATCCATCTTGGCCTTCCAGTTGACATTGTAGTTTGGGCAATGACTCTTGTAATGCCCTATTCCACCACATCCGTGGCATTTTATGGATGAGTGTTGCTCATTCTCTTTCATAACTTTGCAATCACTCGTCTTGTGGCCTGTTTTCCGGCATTTCCCGCATATAGCAATGCAATGTCCAGTGTGATGCAACTTACATCTTAGGCACCAAGGTTTATCCCCACGGTAGTTGTCTCTGTTGGTAGAGGTGGTGACGTGGTTTCTTTCAATTTCTGGGTTGAGCCTTTGCTGGCGAAGATAGTCAATGCGGTCTTGTAGATGATTGCGGATGCAAAGATCATTGTGAAACTCACATTCGTTGAGGACAAAGGATCTTTTCTCCTTATGTCTTCGCTTTTGGTTATTTTTCTTAAGTGCAATATCTTGCCTAATTCTTTGGGTACATGTGCGGATAGGTTTAGCTATTTTTCTTGAATTCTTTAGGCAAACTGGCCTACATCCCATGAAACGTTCATGGTTGTGCTTACAAGGTATAGCTTTCTTCCTTTCTTTTTTTACCATGTCATTGTCGCTTGGACGGACTGTTGAGGTTACTTCAATTACTACTGCAACGATTTTGTTTACCAATTCCCTCGATGGTTTTAGGGGTCATGATTGTTGTGGGCACCACACTGTTCATGCTGTCCATTTCCTATGAACATTACACGAAACGCTGATTTAGTATTCACTTAATCGTTAGAATAATTCAAATAACAAAGTATTTGTATATTAATGCTAACAATGTGGTCTCAATACGAAATCAAATCACTGAGGATCATAAAAATACGATGTGTTTGGGTAGCATCGTAAAATAATAATCAACTCTTAATATGAGATTGTTAAGGAACAATTGAATTTATCTACAAAAGCTGAAGTTCTATAACTTTCTCTTCATTCATCAAGTTCCCTTCTGAATATTTGTTCTTGGAATTCTATGTTTTATTGTTTAGTCGTGGTATATTTGATGTATAATCACAGATAATGTCATAATAAGTTGGAATGCAATCATCAAAATTGACATAACTCTAATAACTTGTTCGATTGATTTTTGCAAAACAATCAGTACAAGGTCTTTTATTAATGTCTCATTGATTCATGTGGAGTTATTTGTTCACCTAAGAAAGTAATAGATGATGAGGTTTTGCATGGCTCTTTGCACTTATAGCATTATAATTAGGTTTGGTGAGAGGAATTTGTTTACAACAGAAAAGTATAACGGAAAGAAAACCATTACACATTAAAAGTTGGTTACAAGCTCTGAAAGTTACAGAATTATTGGAAATACATGGAATACTAACCAAAACTATTTGGTTTATTTAGTACAACAACGATACTTAAGACTAGTTACGTCTCTGACGTAGACGTCTAACTTCTGCCTCAAGATCCAGTTGTGCAGCTTCCATGGCTGAGAAACGTTCCTGGCACGCATTCATCTGATTAGCTAACATGTTTTCCAAGGCTGCAATCTTTTGGCTTTGGGTCCTTGCGGCGTCTCTAGCTAACCACAATGCTCTTTCAATGTCTTCAATCCTAATGTGGGTTTGAGTATGGCCTCTACCTAAACAACGGGTTCTAGCATCCAAATTTCTAAGTTCTTGTTCGTAATTGTCCTTCATGTTACCAATATTCACTCTTAAACCAAACACTTCTCGTCTTTCAGCATCGGTCCTCTTGAACAGGGTATCAATGTTACGGTCATACCATTCGAATCGTAATGGTTGTAACTCTTTTAGCTGTTCAGAGTGAGCGTTTAGTATGCTGGTGTGTTGGTGAAGGTGAATCCATATGGAGTCTCGGGTGTCTACGTTGTTGTCACACCCTGAATTTACCTGTTAATGGCAGCGGAATTGAATACCTTGGTGTGACTTTCATGGCGTCTCATACAATGGATATATTGAACGACCTAAAGTGTCGTTTTGAAAATACACGTTTGATCATAATTAAAAATCAGAGTTTACAAAACATAGGTCCCAAATGATGTTGCAAGTTTATAAAACAAAACTATAATCGATCAAACGGTTACATAAGTGCATAAAATGAAGTGATGCAAGTCGACCCTGCGACTCCAAGATGGTCCAATGCATGCCCACATGATAGCTATTAACCTGAAAATACATTGCTAAAAACGGTCAACATAAAGTTGGTGAGAGTTCATAGGTTTAATAAAATGAAGTTATACGATAGCCACAAGTATAAAGTGTATGACATAAGTCACATAAAAATGGTGTACAATAGACTTAAGCTCATGACCCCGACGCTGTGACTGAATTCTCTGGTGCCCCTGGGAGTGTTTTGCCAGACACTCAAATGAAAAGACATGAAATGCATCCGCTATCGGTTGTTGGTCAAAGCCAACACGGATGGAGGCGTCACCCTCGATAGATCTATCCACTCACTCTCGCTTACAGGTAAATTAACGGTTCATGATATAGGGGACTTTCATATGGCAACAAGGTAACTTAATCTATGTACAAGGAATTTGATACTAGGGCTCGCATATAAAAATGGTTGCAATGTATTCTCCCCCGTGGGATTTGAAATGAAATAATAAATTGAAAAACGGGGCTATGAAAACTCACCTGAAGTGATGATACAACAATGCTATGAAATCGGAATACTTGGAATAATTGAAATACTAGAACACTTGGAATACTTTGCAATAACAAGGCGCGAACACTAGCCGCTACCTAAAATGAATATGCATAATCTACTTAGATTATGAGGCAATGTAGTGCATGTACATGTATATGTAACCTATACCACTCGTCATTTGAAAATACTAGTTATCGTTGATATATAATGTTTTTCCAAAACTTGGTATAAATATGTTAACTTGTTAACGTAAAACTAGTCGTGTAATAATGTGTATAAAACGTTAGTGTTGGTCTTGGCGTTTTGAAAACATTGAAATGTAATATGGTAGTCGCGTTAATAAGTCTTTGATTGTACGTGTTCCAACGGGTAAGAAATACGGTTCACCATAGTCGTTTCGTGAAAAATATAGTTTCTAGTACGTAAAATATATTCCATTAAAAAGCTGTCAAAATATAATAGGATTTATCGATGTTTAAACGCGTGTATCTTGGTCGTTATTAGCTCGTTTTTGACGTTCTTTATATCCGTGGTTTCGTAAAAATAAATGCTAACACATTTTTAGTAGCTTGGTTCATCTAGGTTTCGTCAAACGCCGCAAATAAGCCGTCGAATGCTACCAAACAGCATGCAGTTTTTCCGGAAAATAGTTTTCGTCGTTAAACTTGTAAAAATCATATCTCCTTCGTTATTAACTCGTTTTTATCCCCGTTTTCGGCCACGGCTTCGTCTCGGAATGTATTTTCTAAATATTTGGCCAAAAATTACCTCACACCTACTGAGTTTCCCACGTTCCACTTTTAATGACAGTAGGTTATGTATATTTGTTAAAACTTGATTTTTTAGTTATTAACTTGTCCAAAAATGTCACAAACAACAACCAATCATTCTAAAACTTACCATATATCTTTTTAAGGTGTCAAGGGTCCTAAGCATCATCATCCATGTAGATCTAACAAGGATCTAAGTATATAACACATCTAGGGCTTAAAAGTGGTGAAAAGTATAAATAGAGTGGTAAAGGCTAACATATGCATATAGATCTTGCATAAAAATGATATGAACATGATATTAACTTGGTAAAATTATGAAAATGAGTTTTGTACACTTACTTGAAAGATTAGTGAAGTTTTGATGGTGAAAACATAAGGAATCCTTGAGTTTGTATTGCAAAACCCTTATAGGAAGACTAATAGGACTTGTTTATGTAATGATCTTGCAAAATTGATGATGTTTCCTTGTTTTTCTTGTGTAGGCCGAGCACCAAGGAGAAGAGGAAGAGAGGAAAGTCTTGAACTCTTGTGATATTATGAAAGAAGTATGTGAAGTGAAAAATGATATGTAAATGTGTGTGTTAGACAACAATTAGGTAGATAATAAATGAAAGATGGGAAGTTTGCAACTTTTGAGGTCTTGGGGGGCTATGGCCGGCGCATCAAGGGAGCAAGGGGGGGGGGGGCCCTCTTTGGTGTAGTTCTTGAAATGATTATGTGTGTTTATGTATTGATTTAATTAGTTTTTGGTGCAATCGGGTACCGCGTTTGCTAGAAATAAAATTTAACGGAGTTAACCGGGACTTGACGAAGTCATAAAAATTACAAAAATATGTTGGGTACAAATATTGGGTGTTCGGGTAATTATTGTTTAGTTTTTACAAAAACCGTCGTAATTATATTAAATGTACGATATAAATTAAATAAATTCGCAAAATACCAGGTAAATGAATTTTATAATTTTCTTGATATTAAAATGAGTATAAAAATATGTCGGGACCATCGTGGGGATTGTCGGACGTGTTAGTCATATTTATTGATCGCGCGTTGACGTTTTAATTAAAAGTAATTATACGTAATACGTCGAATGTAACAAAAATATTAATTTGATAAACCTACGAGTGGTATAGTATGAAAATGGAAATCTGATGATATGCAGACTATTCCTAGTCCGTATGCAGTGTTCCTACTGATGATGCATGAATTTCGCAGTCAAACCAAACCGGTTACGCGAATATGAATACCCGTAAACTACGTTTACGCTGAAATGAATAATGAACATGAATAGTGATTCCCTCCCGGGGATGAATAGTGTCACATGAATAGTAAAATTCCTGAACGCTTCTCGAAGTCTCAAACTGACTCCAAAAACGATGAATAGTGAAATGATGAATAGTGATCGGTGAATAGTAAATGATGAATAGTAACTGATGAATAGTGAATTGTCGAGGTTAGGAAAGTGACCTGAAATCTCGGGTTGTTACAGTCGCCCCTCCAAAAGGGAATTCAGTCCCTGAATTCAAATGTTGTTGGTTTCGGAAGCAGGCTCGGGAAAATGATGTGGATACTTGCGTCGCATTTGGTCTTCTCGTTCCCAAGTAAACTCGGGTCCTCTTCGAGAATTCCAGCGAACTTTCACGATAGGAATTCGACTCTTCTTCAATTGTTTGACCTCACGGTCCATGATTTCAACGGGTTCTTCCACAAAATTAAGCTTGTCATCTAGTTGAATTTCTTCGAGTGGAATAACGGGCGACTCGTCGGAGAGACACTTCTTGAGGTTTGAAACATGAAATGTGTTATGAACGTTGCTGAGTTCTGACGGAAACTTAGGTGTGTATGCCAACTGACCGGCTCTAACTAGAATCTGAAATAGTCCAATACCGAGAGCTCAGTCTATCGGGTTACCAAAAATTGTATCATGCCTTTCCAAGGCAAGGCTTTCAATCATAGTTCGTGCTTTTACTTGAATCTAGGAGGTTCGTTGTTCAAGGATATCAATTCCGTATGATGTGCATCATACATCGACCTAACTTCCATTGTTTTCTCATTTCTTGTAACTGATTCTTGACTTGTGAAGTTTCCTTTGTTGTCTCCCGGTTTTGTTCTAGGTCCGTGAATTTAACTTCCAAATTCGATATATAAATATGTATATGGTCACTTCGGCCATAGGGTGTCTTAAATGGTGCCTTTATATATTCCCGTGATGGTTATTTTTGCTGATGATGAAATTCGTCAATACTCGAAAGATTATCCTAATCCATTCAAAGTTGGTTATGTGGTGTTGAATAAATCCTATAATGTTCAGGTAGTTCTCTTAAGGATTCGTCGGGCTAACGATGGTAGAGCTTGTATATCCGATTAGAAAAGGAACATCTTAAAGGAATTGCTAGAAATCTGAGGGGTATCGTCTATCCTTTCGCCGTTTCTATGTCATGAAATATCCTTCATAATGTAGAGTCTCTCCTAGAGAAGTCAATGGTAAAATTCAACTTAATGGCTGAGTGAGTGATGAGTGGTGTAAGTATCCGGTGGAAGTTTGTTAAAAGGGGTGTTCATGAAAGATTCCATTTGTTTACAAAGCTTTTGAATGAAGATTGTTATTAATAATTCCTGAAAATGTGACTATTTTCTTCACGGCATAATTCCTCCTGAATTATACATAGGTGATCAGGCTATGTATAATTGAGGACCAACGATGCGATGCTTGGTTAAATCGAAGCGGTATTACTTTTTCCCAAAAGTTTTAGATGGTGTTCAGCGTGTTGTTTTGATAAATGGTTTTCTAGATATTTCCTTTGAAAGTAACATGAAAATTGTCTCGCGTAGCGGTAGTAAATACTTGATAAAATGACAGGAAATCCATTTATAGGGTGGTACCAAATGGTTTATTTTGAAAGTTCTGAAAAATAGTTCTCCCGTAGGGTAGTAAAATAACTTGCATTAAATTTGTTGAAGGTTTCATTGGATACATGGATGAATCTTATGAAATGGTATTAGTCTACTAATCCGTCAAGAATGAAATCGGCCTAATCCCTAGTAAGATAAAGGTATATTGTTGCGAAACTATAGAGAATTGAGCAATTGGAATAGGAATGGAATAAACGATGGTTATGATTATCGCGAAGATAACAAAAGATAGGTATTACATTGGATAGGAAAGTGCTTAATACAACTAGGTTACACCAACGTACCTATGGAAAGTACAAAAGAAAGATACAACCCTAGAGGGCTCAACTACGGTTTATTAAAACATGAACTCCTTCTGGTTAAGCATTGTTGTTGTCTTTGATGTTGCTAATGTCCTGACGGTCTCTCTCCCAAACACGCACGCTATTCCTCGAGCTAATTCCTCTTGGTCCCCATGTCCTGATTTCCTTTTGGGCAATTGTTCCTAAAGTGTCCAACTTCTCCACAACCATAACATGTTGGCGGTGGATTCTGATTATTTCCCCCAGGAGCAGCCCTGCATCCCTTAGCCAGATGACCGATCTTCCCAAATTGAAACAAGGTTTAGGGCAATCCCCCGGGTTATGATGTGTTTGGCATTTGTTACACTTTGGTAGAGTACCGGCGTAACCTTTCTTTTCAGTCGGACCCGCAACATAGGCCCGTGCAGTTTCTTGTCTTTTGGGTGGTGGTTGGTTGGCGTTGTTACCTTGGGTGTCATCCCATTTCCTTTTGTTGTTGTTGTTCTGGTAATTGTTGGTGTTATTGTTGTAGTTACGGCTTCGGTTGAAGTTATTGTTGTTGTTGTTGGCGGGGGTCACTTTCTTCAGAACTTGAGCTATGAGTTTTTGAGACATCCTGATTGCCTCATCAAGAGTTTGCGGATCAAAAGAAATCACATCACCACGGATGCTTTCGGGCAATCCACCAATGAAATTCTCTACCAACTTTTCATCATCAGGCACCATAGATGGGCATAGAGCGGCTAACTCTTGGTACCTCCGAATATAAGTCTCAATGTCATTTCCCACGGTTACCAGATCATAGAACTCCACCTCTAACTTCTTCACTTCGGTTCGTGGGCAAAACTTCTTAGTTACCAACTTTTTGAACTCGTCCCATGTGACCTTGTAAGCATTCTCCATCCCTATGGGCTTTGCATAAGAGTTCCACCACGATAAGGCTTGATCGCGAAGTGTACTAACGGCAAACTTAACCTTGTAGTCATCCGGGCAATTGCATAAGATAAACACAGATTCAGTATGTTCGAACCATCGAACCATGGCAGTAGCCCCTTCAGTACCCTTATACAAAGTAGGATCTCCACTCTTGAAATCCTTGTAAGTGCATTTCTTCCCATTGGTTCCGTTGCTAGCTTCTCCCGATGTCCCTATCCGAGAAGCATCTTCGGCAGCTCTTGCGGCAACAGCGGCTCTTTCAATCTCTAGAGCTTCGGCTACACTATCCCTAACAAGCTTCCGGATAGCAGCCTGAGTCATTTCTGGGGTAGTCGTTGCAGCAGCCTTGGCTTTTGCTTTCCTAGGTGCCATAATTCTGGTAGATCACAACAGAATATATCAACAACAATCATACTAGAAATGATTATCGTACAAAATATATACAACCACAACATGTATATATATATCCACCACAAGTGTAAATACAACCACGATATGTACAACCACAACATGTACAACCTCAGCGTGTATAAATACAACCATGAGTACTCGTAATAGCAACGATCATTGTTCACTAGGTATACCACCACAACCATGCGTATATCCTCATAACACATGAATACAACACTTAAAAATTTTGGTCTACATTGACCGGTGTCATAGATAGCACAACCATACACATATAGTAAAGTCAATACTTGAGGATCTCGTTGTACAACAATCAAAATACCGCAAGCTTCTTTGAACTACGCCACACTTCCCGTGGCTAGGATGATAGTAAAAGCGAGTAAAGGTAAAAGCTAGAATGATGCCCTTTTTCAATGAATCCATGTTTGTGGCGTCATAAGATTAAGATGAGTCCTGAAGTGAGGTCTGGGGTTGTGCATCGATTCATGTCCGAGATAATGTAGATTCCAATCCATTCTTGAGGAATCTATTGATGTTCTTGTTGAGTCCGTGATCTTGGTGTTATCCACAAGATGTTATTTAATTCATGTCAAGTGAGAATGGGAAAAGGGAAATGACAATGGTCGTGCTGAAAGGCAAGGTTAGGCTCCCGAATCTCGAAGGTCTCGGTGTCATATCTGATTGGTGGGGTGTTGTTACGATGACCAATGATGAAATCCAACTCATCGGTTTAGAATGTGATGTAATCAAACTTGGTAATGAAAAGGGAGTTGTGAAGAGTTCTCTTGTGGTGGTGTAACATTGCTCAAAGCATCTTGTTGGTTCATTATGTCATGGAAGTATGAGTCGATTATACCTGAGATAGTATAGAGTCTTTGCGAGGAATGCCATTCTTTGGCGATTTGTTGTTGCTCTTGTTTGGTCTGTGGGGCATCCAAACCTTCATGTGTAGTCTCAATTAGTTAGAGATCATCATCTAACGATGAAGAGTAGTAGGTTGTCTAACAGTAAGGGCTCTCGAACTCTCATCAACCTTAATCTATAAGGTGGTGTAGTGTCCTTAGTGGTAGATGGTAATGGTGTATCAAACCATGTACGCTTCTCAAGCGGTAAGTTAAGTATGTGAGTAGAGTCCCTGAAATGTGATGGTATAAATGGGGTTCCATATGATGATGATGAAGTCGATGGTGATAATACTGAAGGAATCACTACCTTCTTTTACGCTATCTTGCGATGTCTAAGCGGTAAAACTGGAGTATGCACTATGGGACGACCAATAGTGGTATGAGTAGCTGATACTGGTGGTAATACATGAGTAGTGAGTGTTCTAATAGTGAGGGAATGAAGATATATTATCTTTCTTGCAATAAACATCCTAATAGGTCCATAAGGACTAAGCATGTACGTCTTATCAAATGGTATACTCTGTATGGGCTAAAGTAATAGGGACATCCCGATCGTCTTGCGACGTCGGAACATAAGAGTTGGATTCTGCGGAAACCGGAATAGTATGGGATGATGAATCTGTAGGTGCACGAGTAACCAAAGGTGGTGCAATAAGTGAAATCTGAGGAGTAGGTGCAACAATGGGAGTAGTAGAAGACATAGCGTCCTCGATGTAAACATCAGAAAATATAACAATAGTGCGGGAATTGGAAGACATATCTCTGTGGCAACAATGCAAAATGAAATGAATAACCCATGTAATGAATCCTCGCAAATAATAATGTGCACTTATGATGTAATGATGAGACGCTACCGTTGGGGTAGTTATAGTCTAGGGTATGAGGATAACCTAGTTCGCTATAACCATTGCTCTGGTACCAATCTGTCACACCCTGAATTTACCTGTTAATGGCAGCGGAATTGAATACCTTGGTGTGACTTTCATGGCGTCTCATACAATGGATATATTGAACGACCTAAAGTGTCGTTTTGAAAATACACGTTTGATCATAATTAAAAATCAGAGTTTACAAAACATAGGTCCCAAATGATGTTGCAAGTTTATAAAACAAAACTATAATCGATCAAACGGTTACATAAGTGCATAAAATGAAGTGATGCAAGTCGACCCCGCGACTCCAAGATGGTCCAATGCATGCCCACATGATAGCTATTAACCTGAAAATACATTGCTAAAAACGGTCAACATAAAGTTGGTGAGAGTTCATAGGTTTAATAAAATGAAGTTATACGATAGCCACAAGTATAAAGTGTATGACATAAGTCACATAAAAATGGTGTACAATAGACTTAAGCTCATGACCCCGACGCTGTGACTGAATTCTCTGGTGCCCCTGGGAGTGTTTTGCCAGACACTCAAATGAAAAGACATGAAATGCATCCGCTATCGGTTGTTGGTCAAAGCCAACACGGATGGAGGCGTCACCCTCGATAGATCTATCCACTCACTCTCGCTTACAGGTAAATTAACGGTTCATGATATAGGGGACTTTCATATGGCAACAAGGTAACTTAATCTATGTACAAGGAATTTGATACTAGGGCTCGCATATAAAAATGGTTGCAATGTATTCTCCCCCGTGGGATTTGAAATGAAATAATAAATTGAAAAACGGGGCTATGAAAACTCACCTGAAGTGATGATACAACAATGCTATGAAATCGGAATACTTGGAATAATTGAAATACTGGAACACTTGGAATACTTGGCAATAACAAGGCGCGAACACTAGCCGCTACCTAAAATGAATATGCATAATCTACTTAGATTATGAGGCAATGTAGTGCATGTACATGTATATGTAACCTATACCACTCGTCATTTGAAAATACTAGTTATCGTTGATATATAAAGTTTTTCCAAAACTTGGTATAAATATGTTAACTTGTTAACGTAAAACTAGTCGTGTAATAATGTGTATAAAACGTTAGTGTTGGTCTTGGCGTTTTGAAAACATTGAAATGTAATATGGTAGTCGCGTTAATAAGTCTTTGATTGTACGTGTTCCAACGGGTAAGAAATACGGTTCACCATAGTCGTTTCGTGAAAAATATAGTTTCTAGTACGTAAAATATATTCCATTAAAAAGCTGTCAAAATATAATAGGATTTATCGATGTTTAAACGCGTGTATCTTGGTCGTTATTAGCTCGTTTTTGACGTTCTTTATATCCGTGGTTTCGTAAAAATAAATGCTAACACATTTTTAGTAGCTTGGTTCATCTAGGTTTCGTCAAACGCCGCAAATAAGCCGTCGAATGCTACCAAACAGCATGCAGTTTTTCCGGAAAATAGTTTTCGTCGTTAAACTTGTAAAAATCATATCTCCTTCGTTATTAACTCGTTTTTATCCCCGTTTTCGGCCACGGCTTCGTCTCGGAATGTATTTTCTAAATATTTGGCCAAAAATTACCTCACACCTACTGAGTTTCCCACGTTCCACTTTTAATGACAGTAGGTTATGTATATTTGTTAAAACTTGATTTTCTAGTTATTAACTTGTCCAAAAATGTCACAAACAACAACCAATCATTCTAAAACTTACCATATATCTTTTTAAGGTGTCAAGGGTCCTAAGCATCATCATCCATGTAGATCTAACAAGGATCTAAGTATATAACACATCTAGGGCTTAAAAGTGGTGAAAAGTATAAATAGAGTGGTAAAGGCTAACATATGCATATAGATCTTGCATAAAAATGATATGAACATGATATTAACTTGGTAAAATTATGAAAATGAGTTTTGTACACTTACTTGAAAGATTAGTGAAGTTTTGATGGTGAAAACCTAAGAAATCCTTGAGTTTGTATTGCAAAACCCTTATAGGAAGACTAATAGGACTTGTTTATGTAATGATCTTGCAAAATTGATGATGTTTCCTTGTTTTTCTTGTGTAGGCCGAGCACCAAGGAGAAGAGGAAGAGAGGAAAGTCTTGAACTCTTGTGATATTATGAAAGAAGTATGTGAAGTGAAAAATGATATGTAAATGTGTGTGTTAGACAACAATTAGGTAGATAATAAATGAAAGATGGGAAGTTTGCAACTTTTGAGGTCTTGGGGGGGCTATGGCCGGCGCATCAAGGGAGCAGAGGGGGGGGGGGCCCTCTTTGGTGTAGTTCTTGAAATGATTATGTGTGTTTATGTATTGATTTAATTAGTTTTTGGTGCAATCGGGTACCGCGTTTGCTAGAAATAAAATTTAACGGAGTTAACCGGGACTTGACGAAGTCATAAAAATTACAAAAATATGTTGGGTACAAATATTGGGTGTTCGGGTAATTATTGTTTAGTTTTTATAAAAACCGTCGTAATTATATTAAATGTACGATATAAATTAAATAAATTCGCAAAATACCAGGTAAATGAATTTTATAATTTTCTTGACATTAAAATGAGTATAAAAATATGTCGGGACCATCGTGGGGATTGTCGGACGTGTTAGTCATATTTATTGATCGCGCGTTGACGTTTTAATTAAAAGTAATTATACGTAATACGTCGAATGTAACAAAAATATTAATTTGATAAACCTACGAGTGGTATAGTATGAAAATGGAAATCTGATGATATGCAGACTATTCCTAGTCCGTATGCAGTGTTCCTACTGATGATGCATGAATTTCGCAGTCAAACCAAACCGGTTACGCGAATATGAATACCCGTAAACTACGTTTACGCTGAAATGAATAATGAACATGAATAGTGATTCCCTCCCGGGGATGAATAGTGTCACATGAATAGTAAAATTCCTGAACGCTTCTCGAAGTCTCAAACTGACTCCAAAAACGATGAATAGTGAAATGATGAATAGTGATCGGTGAATAGTAAATGATGAATAGTAACTGATGAATAGTGAATTGTCGAGGTTAGGAAAGTGACCTGAAATCTCGGGTTGTTACAGTTGTAGTCGGAAGATTTGGGTGAGGATACATTTTTTGGGACATCTGACATGGAGAAATCCGAGGTATTAGGTAGGGAAGAATTTAGGTTGATATTTTCCCAAGTCATTTCTTGGCGTGAATTCTGTCCAAATTCAAATGTTGGTTGTCCACCAATCGGATTTCCATCTGAATAGGATTCGGTTGCTCTCCTAAGTTTCTGACGTGAAGGTGAGTGGGTAGGTGATGACGGAGGTGATTTCTGAGTGAGTTCTATGTCAATTTGAGGTTGTGATATTTGTACATAAGGATCTTCAGTATTTGGTGTAATATGATAGTTAGGTGATACAGGGGTAGTAGGAGAGGTAGTCTTAGCGATGTCTACTGGTATGGAAGACATGTTACTGTAGCAATCGAAAATAATACTTATGAGTATTTATACGTTCAAGATGTAACGTCGAGTGTGAAATAATGCAGTGTGTAATGTGTGAAGAGTATACATTAAGCATGTAAAGATTAGTACAAAATAATCTTAATAGGTAATGTATTGAGCATGGTAATCTGCAGACACGGAAGGCATAAGATGATAAGGTGTAAAATCATTTATTTTGAAAGTGTGGTTATAGTTCAATGTTTTAAAACATTTGGTTCTCTATAACCATAGGCTTGATACCAAACTGTAACACCCCCAAATTTGGTTAGTGGCAGCGGAAAAGTAATTAGGGTGTTACGGTGAGGATCGAAGTTAAAATTCCAGAAAACGGCCCGGAAGGGGCGTTTTGAAAGTTATATGTCATTCAAAATAATATTCTTGATACAAAAGCGAAATATTTGATTTGAAAATCCCATAAAAAGATGTGATAATTTGAAAAGAATGACATATTTGATTTTACACCATTTAAGTTATCAGAGTAAAAGATGCCCGCTCCGTGTCTTGTCCTGCTCCGTTAATTACCTGAGATAAACATGCTTAAAACGTCAACACAATGGTTGGTGAGTTCGTGGAGTTTTTAGAAAATAACTTTCTTTGAAAGGTGTATAGTGATTGTTGAAATAAATAATAGTTCTTCATTAATATAACAAGTCGTGTTGAATAAAATCCACAAGTGATTCATGTATGATCTCAAGCGATCATGAGTTTCAAGTTATAAATGAAGATGAGCTACGTTGTTATACGCTCGAAATGAAGTATCGGTCAACTTTTAAAGTAACGATATACTAAGCATTCTGGCTGTCTCTAATAGAATTCACGATTTAATCACATATGATAACAGTCAAAGTTCAAGTACAGGATTCATAATCATAGCACATAGTGAAAACATTAATCTAATGTCTGAAGTAAAGTAATGGTCTTCTGAATACAGCTGTATCCTAATATATATATGAAACATTCATATATTCTTCAAATTATATTGCCCTAAGCCTCATGACACGCAAAACGTTAACAATGTACCGTAAAACGGAGGTGTCCCATCAGGTTAGTGATGGGTTTATGGCCCTCATGAATAGGGGATTATGCCAATTTCCTATTTTTCTCAAATATAGTGCACCGCGACTAAATACGACTAACCATAAGGCATTCCGTCAAAGTATTTAGTGGGGTAGGTCGTCAGCCTCTCGCAGGTTTCGAAGCTGCTCACTATATTCGCGCTCACATCACGTGATTAATGGCTCATGATCGAGGGACTTTATGGCAATAAAGTGAACTTAGGCAATATAGGTGTTAGGGTTCATAAAATATACGTGTTCTGGTTTTGGCAATTCTTTCCAGAAAATGTAGAAATATCATAGTAAAGTTAACAGTTCATTCATTTGTTATATGAATGCATACAATGAGTCTCAGTATCATGTTACGTCAAGTAGTTCGAAGATGTTATGTTTCAAGTTCAGTGTTTAAGCTAAGCAAGCAATTTGCACATATAACGAACATGTATTCCTTTCAAGTATGATTTAATATGTAAAGTATAGTTGATAATTTTGAGCAAATCATGAGAGTTTTCAAGTAATATAAAACAGTTAAAGCATGTATCTCCCCCAAAAGAATTATTAAAAACAAGTGTTAAAAGTAGGGGCCACGACTCACCTGGAGCGTATCTGACAAGACGAAATTATAAGACCAAGTAAACGATCACGAAAACTTCTTCAATACGAGACCTGAGTATAAGCGAAGTCTAGAGTCTAACTTACTACTAATAACGAATGTGGAAAGGATAAATCGTATAACGATTTGATCGGTGATGTGAGTGTGTGTGATATGCTTAAAATGCCTCAAGTTAAAAATATGATATATCTATAATATTATCTCGGTTCTTATCTCAATCGACCCAAAATATTACTTTCTCAAAATATGCTGAAATAATATGCAAGTGAAGTTACTAATTTCTAATAACGAAACTTTAAATAATGCATAATTTAAAATGAAACATGCATATGAAATGAAGGGTGCAAAATGAAAAATAAACTAAGAATGTCAAGTGAAATTAATTAAGTCCTTGTCCTTTTCAGATTTTATACTTTTTAGTTTAACTGCGATTGCGTTACGTCGTTAGTCCTCGGTTAAGTCCAAAGTCCATAATAGTCCAAAATTTGTCCATATGTCCATATAAGGCTTGGAGTCCAATGATATGTCAATTTAAGTCCCTTATAACTGTTTTCACAGCTTCAGTCCTTGAGTTTCATGGTTTGGCAGTTTTGGTCCTTCCGGTTAGATCGCGTTGCATTTTTAGTCCTTTTTGCATAAAAATGACGGGAAAAATATTCTGAAAATTTCTATAACTTTATTAAGTTCATTTTAACTTATTTCAAGTGCTTATTCCAGAAAAGAGATTATTTTTGTACTAATGGGCCAGTTAACGAATCGGTCTAAGGCCCGTTAAGAATTTTAAAGGCGAGGGCGTGTAAACTGTTTTGGGTTTGAACTTGGGCTATTTTTGGGATCCTGAAAATATATCACATGGGCCTAATGGGCTGTTCTAACGCCAAAGCTTAATGGGCTTTAGCTTAGTCCATTATCGAAAAGGGTTTTTGGGTTATATTTTCTAAAAACGATTTAGTGTTTCTGTGACTAGTTTGGCTATCTTAAATGGTTGTAACTCGCTTGTTTTTACCAGGTTTTTAAACGAAAAGTGTAGTTAGTTACGTGGTGTAATAGGTCGTGTAAAGAGAGGGCAGGGTTATTAAATTATATCGTGAGATATGAAGTCATTTTGAAGGCTACTTGGGACTGTTTGTCTATGTATAAAACACTTAGCATATCTTAACTTTTCCCAGTTTTACTTATAGCGTGTGATGTAAGGTTTTCATACGTTCGAGTGATGTTTAAATGGGTCATGTAAGCATGCGTGTGGTATGCATGTGATTGTTAAAATCTCACAAGAGTAAGTTCGTCATTTTACATGTTTCTAAGTAGGTTACTGTGTGTTCAAAATATAAAGATGTGATACGTTCGAGTGAAGAATAAAGTAATGCATAGCGTGATATATTAAACATGCACTAGTAGTTTTAGGTGTGAGTAGTTTCTATCTTGTCCACAGTGAGGGTTGTGGATCTTATGTAGTTTACTCAGTTAATGTATACGTTCGATATACAATGAAATATGCATGTGACTCGTGTACGTGCTATGTGAGATGTGAGACGTGATATTAAGAGAGATTAAGGACACTTACTACACCTCTAGAAAGGTGGTGAAGAAAGCGGTGGGAGTCGAGTGAAGCACAAGAACGGAACAGTCTACTCGTTAAGCACTTGAAATACGTCCTAACATATTTCCTTCTTTGTTCAGTCGCTTCTAAGCGTATTATGGGTTTTTAGGGTAGTTAGAGAAAGTGAAATAAGTGAAGAGTAGGTAGGGCAAAATAGTTAAAGATGGGTAGGATATATATAGAGAGGAAGTTACCCACGTTGTGGAGCTATGGTTCTTTAACTTAACCATAGGTAGTTACTGTGGGTGAGCAGGGAATTGAGGTACATTCTCACATGTTTTCTGACTTCAAGATATTATAGAAAGATATGGACGAGTAGGTGAAATCTTATCTATTGTACTTGTGCTATATTTGTGTTCGGTTTATATTTTTAAGCGAGTGACAATTGAATTTACAAGCCACAAATATCTACTGGTGTCATAATGGTCCTTTTCGCATCGCAGAATGTTAATATTCTTGTTAGGAATTCGTAGGGACTAGCATGGTTCAAATTGGTTGCGTTTTGTGATTTTTATTTATGCGTTATGGGTAGAAATGGGGCGAGCGAAACAGCCTTGGTGATTTGCTATTCGAGGCTGGGATTTGGCGTGGGCCTAGCTCGGTGGGTGATGATTGAGGTGATGCAAAAATATGGGTGGGTCGTGTTTAGTTTTCGAGAGAACCCAAGTCGTTTTTGGAGGATGTTTGGCTGTCGAGTGCACATAAAATCATGAAATGGCAAATGGGTTTGGAAATTAGGCTGCGAGGTGGTGATGGCTGTCGATGGGCTGAGGTGAATTAAGGGCCGGTTAGGTTGTGTTGTGAATGGTAGTTAGTGAATTAATAGTGTAATTAGTGGAATAAGTAAAAATATGTTTAGAGTAAATTGTGTAGTTAGTGATAATTAAATAGTATTTAGTGAGATATGTAATTTGTGATTTATGAAATATAAATCCTTGTGAAGTGGTTACGTTTCATAATATAAGTCGTGGTCTAATGTTGACATTCGGTAATTTTTGTGATGTCGTAACGTGGTGAAATAATATATCCAGAAAAATTTTAAATTTACCCATAAAAATGGGTTTTGGCAAACAGTAACTCAAGGTTATGATTAATTAATGAGGATTACCACAGCGGATTTTCGTGGGATCCTACATATGTTATATATTAAAATCCAATTTATAAAGTAAATGTAAATTTGTTTATGCTCAAGAAGTACTGTAGATTTGCTGTGTATAACTTTAGCCAACATTTGGTCTCCCCTTTAGGAGATCATGTTAAATAATTTTAATTAACAATTGTCTTAATGACATTAGGGTTTAATTTCCATAAAGGAAAAGTTTTTTTGTTGTGCTGTCACCCTTTTCCTAGTGCTATTGATTTCCACTAATTGTGTTTTCCATCATTTACTAAAATCAAAACACTTGTTTCATAGCAAATAACGATTTAATTTGCTAAATGGTTATTGTAATATTTATTGAACATTTATTAATCTCTAAAATTACCATAATTGATCATCATTTTGATATTAATTAACTCCAACATTCTTTATATATAGAGCTAAACAAATGACAAGTGGGCAGAGATTAGCAAAACCCATACTTTTATTGAAAGGATTGGTTGGAAAAATAACTAGTGTACCAAATTAGGTAAGCGTTGTCGATAATCAGCGTTTTGAGAAAAGAAAAGAAAGTTAATATCATCATGATGAAGAAAATACAAAAGAAAATAAAGTTAACTTGGCTATTGTGGCATACAAAACAGTTTAGTATGATCCAATAGCTTCGAAACAGTATGCAACACTCACACAAATACAACAACTTCCCCTCACCACCAAAACACCCAATAAAATGTCGTCCGAAAGTAAAGAATTGATGTGTACCAAAAATGGAATTGACGCATATGGGAAGCATTAACAAACACACAGTGTAGATCTATTATCGATATTTTTTGTGACTGTTATAATGAACTTTAAAACCAGCCTTCATGTGCGTTGCTCAGTTGATTATGAACAAAAGGACTTTGCTAGGTTATACTTATTATTATGCTTTTATTTATTATTAAACCAATCTTAAAACAAAACTCCTATCGGGAATTTTTCATTTTAAAAAAATGAATTCATATCTTATTTGGTATTTTCTTTTAGGGGCAATTTCTTTTTAGTTTTTAGTAGGAAATTTCATATATACCCAAATATACTTTAAAAACATTGTATATTATACATTTAATACTTGCACTTCAAACTAACTAGGGCTTAGTTTCAGGTTAAAAGTGTAATTTTTTTTTAGAAAACGGAGGTCCCAACAAACACACCCACAAATCCATCATCAGGGGAAAAACAACACATCTTTTAACCTAATTCAATCGTTTTCTCAATCCCTTTCTTCATTCAACCCTTGATGTTCCTGCTGTTATTACTTCCTACTCCTTCCTTTTCTCTCTTTGAAGATTAAGTTGGATTCATGGACTGGTATTTTTTTATCCAATCCGATTGATTGAGATTTTGTGTTATATTAAAAACTTAATTTAATTGAGATTAATTGTTCTGTTTTACTTAAGATTAATTGTGTTATTCCAAATTTTATGTTATGTTACAAAGGATTTTGTTTTAATTTTTTGGGGTTCAGAATTTTTTTAATAACTTACAGTTGATTTTATGTTCTGTTACAAAGTTCTTTGTCAACTTCTGTGATGATACTTTAACGCGATGGTAAATAAATATCTATTATAACATTAAACTACCACTTAACACCAGCAGTATACTTGACTTGATCATGTGTCTGTTTACAGGATTGGTCATGAGGAATTGAGGATGCAAGTTGAAAAGAATAACATGATTCCAAATGTGAGCATGTATCCGATCATGTTAGAAGACCGTACTTTGTACCTCAACAGTTTGCTTCGGATGAAACAGGCTTTTCCACTTTTTCAAAGACAGTTAAGTGAAGTTAGTGATCGAAGGTGAGCTCTGTACCTGATAAAGAGTCTGTTTCTTCAGACGATGATTCTGAAAATAAGGATCATATCGAAGGCGAACATTCTGTAGAAGCAGAGTTGGTTTTTGAAAAAGACGACGAACATGCTTCTGAGATAAGAGAGCATCCGGAGATAACTTCTGAAGATGAGCAACCATTGTATCAAAGCGAGCATGTATCTGATAATGCTACTCATGGAAGCGATACCATTGAAGACGACAACATTGTGGACCTAATTCAAGTTCCGAGAGGAGATGTGGCTGAAATCATTGTTGGGAGTGTGACAAATGAAAAAGAAATAGCAAATGAAACATCTTCTATGAAGCTCATGTCTGATGAAATTCACGTGAATTTGGGTGATCAAGAATCACATGGCAATGTGTCGAGTTCTTCGTCATTGTATGAAGTGAGTGACCTGCAATGAGCCTTGATGTAAGTTCCTGTTTTTTTTTTTTTTTTTTAAAACTTTATTTATTTTTTAGGACTAGAATGTAAATTTTAGCAAAAAAATACAGATTCCGTGATACAATACGAATTTTTATTGTATTACAATTCTTAGAAACACATAAACCGACTTCACACCTTATATATACTCAATTCTCCATGTTTTTTATTTCATCATACGATTTCTCATTCAATAACAGCCAACAGATCTACAAAAATCTCTAGGTTTCTTTTTTCAATTTTGTAGAAACATCTTTTCCAACTTTTATATGATATAAGTGATATTAACATCTTTTCCAACTTTTTTCGATAATCCTTTTTTGAGAGACCGAGTTCTGTGAACTCGGCTCTTCCTTCTTCACACTAAAACAACCTGCAGTTGTAACATCTAATCTTCCTCTGCTAAACTATATGGGTAAGTAAATATCTCGAAAATAGTTTTAGCTCATTGATTGTTTCACTTTAACCATGTGAAGTGATAACGAGTTAAATGTTGTGAAATACAATAGTGTGGTATAATGATAGGCCGAAACAGAAAATGGATGTTGAACTCTTTTTAGTCATACTAAAGATGACTCATTTTGATGCTTGGCTTCTTAAGGATAGTTGCTAGATATAAAACAAGGCCAATACACCTCACGACAGGGTTCCATTATAAACTTTGTTTACTTTAGATAGTTGTCTTTCTGACCCATTTACTTATGTAGTCTAGAAAAGCAACCATTATAAACTATGTTTACTTGAGATAGTTGTCTTTCTGACCCATTTACTTATGTAGTCTAGAAAAGCATCAAGTAGATTGGCAGTTTTGAAGGGAAAACACATAACCAAGGAGACAATCTTTTTTAATGTAGTCATTGTGGTTTAAATGTATATTCTTATATGTGAACAAAAAACAAGTAGGGTTGGATCAGTTGGAAAACCCCTTGCCTCTCAACCGAGAGGTCAAGGGTTCGATCCTCACTCCCTACAAAAGGCCGGGGGTCCTTTTCTACCTCCGGTAGAACCGGAAGCAGCCTCTCTACCTTAGGTAGGGGTAAGGCTGTCTACGTCTCAACCTCCCCCATACACCGTCTTCGACGGTATTGGGACCCATAACCCGTGGAAGACGGTATTGGGAGTTACTTTACTTTACTTTACTTTTATATGTGAACAAACTAAAGTTAAGACATGTGTAGCTTAATTATCTCTGAGTACAAAGATAGATATTGCAACATATATTTATACAAGTTAATTGTGTCATTTATTATTGCTACAACTCAAATGGACCCATTTATAAGTAAATGGGTCGAGATTGTCACCTCTACTAGAAACCAAATTTATAGTTGTAGGATGATAACATCAGCTGAGAAGGCAACAAAAACTTTTGGTCGACATATTGTCATGTACTCGATAATTTTGAGTAGATATGTTATGACGAGAGCATTCCTTACTTATGATTCTGAATTAATCTGATTTAGGGAAATTTGGCAAAATTTCAGGAATGAAAATTCTAAGTATAAAGTACTCTGTAACCGTAATAAAGAAAATCTTCTATCTGTGTTCTCTGTTAAAAATAATAATTTATTATTTCTTTGTGTCCGTTAGGTATCATGATATGCATGGAAGCTTACATGAAAACTGTAGGTGATAAAATGGACGGGTCACGAGACAAAATGGGTACGGGTTGAGCCATGTACTTTTCTTAAATTTGGGTTGAAATGGGGTTGGTTGGATTTTATAAACAAGTAATTTCTGCTATAAGCCTATAATGTTTGTATCGGGTAGTTTATGTAGATTAATCTAAGCTTAGATTATGTATTTTTATTGTAGAGGCTGAAGTTAATCCACAACAATAAAGAATACAATGAGATTAAGTTAAAGATTGTTGCGCGGTAGGTACGCACACAACGGGGTGAAAAACTCGGCACTTAAACATCGGACTTCTTGAATGTACCTGACACGAAAACAATAGAAGCTGATATGTAAGTCCATGGTGGTGGTGGTAGGAGCGGAGGACTATTGAAAACAAAGAACGTGAGTGGTATTCATTCTCCGTAAATGTAATATCCTACAATTAGATATATTGTTATGGCTTAGTGAATTTTTACTCATCATGTTTAAGACCGCTTAATGTTTTATTGTCTTTTTTTAGCGTCTAATTATTTTTCGCTTCTAAAGGTGGTAAAATAAAATCAATCCAAATAAGATATTAGTGAGTTGTATCTGATGTTTTATTTTTTCTGTAACTCCCCTGCTTGTGATGCTTAAAAGGGTTCAAGCCGAAACTCCAAGAAGAGTGGAGAATAGCTGATTAGACGAATGGGGTGTGAGAAAAGTTGAGTTAAACTGTTTGGGTGGAGATGGGTTTGTGAAACAAAGGAGTGTAAAGGTACCAGAGACACGGAAGACTTTGTTTAATGTGGGCACGAACCTCGAAAAATGTGAGAGAGTACGCTTAAGAAACTATAATTGTACAGCTTATGGAAACTGAGATGTTAAATTAGGAGGAAGTTGGATGCTGATTTGGTTGATATCCAAATGTGTGGTAGAGATGTGCCTGATATATATGTAAGAATGGCGGAGTAAGTGTGAGTCCACTATATTTTATGCATTATGTATGTGTTAATTTCAGATTTACTTAACTTTATATTCAGTTTTCCTATGTGCAACAGCTAGAGAAGCTAAAACAAAGAGACGAGTAAGAATTATCGTATTCCCATAGTGGGAACGACTTTGATACCGGGACTATTTCTGTTTGTTTAAAGGATGGGGATATAGATGAATGATAATGCCCCTGTTTTCATGATACGTAGATAGATTGACAAAAGCTGTGGTTGCATCCTTTTTCACGCATGGAGTTCCATTTTCTAATAAATCAACCAGTGGCTCAATTGCTCCAGACCTCCTGATTTTCACCTTATTATTTTCAATAACCATGAGACTAAAAAGTGTTGCAGCGGAATTCTCTTTAGCCTTTGAGCTTCCGGTCTTGAGGATGTTAATAAGTGGTTTCAAACACACACTAAAAACACACACACACAGAGTAACTAATTAGGGTTTCAAACTTCAATGATGGATCGATCACGATCTAATAAACGATACTATTACGACAACAACCAAGACTACGACAATCACAATCACAAATGCTACAACGGCGGCGGCGGCGGTTACAACCACCACCGCCGCAACATCACCGGCGGCGGTGGCCGGAAAATGAGTGACACGTCATCACTAATTGTAACAACAAGCTACAGGATCCTATGTCACGATACTAAAGCAGGTAGTGTTATAGGCAAGTCAGGTAGTATAATTAAGGCTATTAGGCAGCATACAGGTGCTTGGATTAATGTGCATGAGCTGGTAGCGGGGGATGAGGAGCGAATTATCGAGATTTCGGACACGCGGAGGCGCGATCCGGATGGGAGAATGCCGAATTTTTCGCCTGCTGTTTAAGTGTTTGGCAAATTAGGTTATTTAAGGATTTAATATGTAAACTAATCATTAAGTGGTTATTTACTGTATTTGATCGCAGTAAGCAGATAAAACTGTTTAAAATAAGCAATCCCAAACACCTCCCAAGTTTCTAGTCTTCTCACATTGTAAAGTTTGGAACTTTGTGAATTGTGGTGTATAGAGAATTGTTTCTAGTGTTTAGGATTGCTTATTGAGACTGAGTATGCTTCTTGAAAGTAGTGTAACATGATGCAGTAGAAAGTGTTTAGGTCTGCTTATGCTTTAACAAAATACGATAGTCAAATATAAGCAGTTGTTTGAGTGTTGAGAGATTAGCTTATGAAAAGGGTTCAAGAGAGAATTTAAGCAGTTTGAATGAGAAACTTCTAAATTGCTTATTTTGCTGTCCAAATGAGTGGATAATTGTTATCACTTTGTTACTAATCAAGCAATGAGAACTGGTTATCTACTGTAACAAAATGCCATAAGCTGATAAAGAGTTTATAAGAAGCAATCCTGAACACCTCCCAAACTCTATGTCTTTTGCATTCTAAAGGGTTTTCAGAGTGCATGTTTGGAAGAACCTTGTAATGGAGTTGTTTTGAGGATGCTAACTTGTCTAAAAACCTATAGGTTGCATATAGTTTTGCCTTTTGTTGTCTTTTTGTTATCTTTGTTATTGTGCATTGTCCATGATGTCTGAAACTCTGAATGTTCTGAAAATTGTCTATATTGACGCGTATGTGCTTGTGCAGTCTATATACAAAATTAATTTAGATTTTGCATACATTTCCTGTTACATGCTGGATAGTCAAACCCAACTATCACATGATTGTCGTATCCCTGCCTGTGTTGGCTTGTTAGTAGAAGCTGACTTATCTTAGGAGCCTGCCTTGTCTTTTTGGATAGAATGGTAGACCATAGCAACAAAATAAAGCAGAGTTGTGAAAGAAGAGTGGCAACTTTTTCTATCTTCTGGTGTTTACTTTTTTGAAACTTTTAACCTTTTTTGACAAGGTGGTTCTAGACTAGGAAGTTGCATTATCAGATGGTCTCAATCAAGAATTGTTATTACCCTTTTGTTTTCATCAATGGTTAATATATAAAACTTTTTCAACAGGATGTTTGAATGATTATGCCTTATGGGTGGCGACATTGTTAATAAGCATGCTTTAAGGTTGCACAAGGTCTGAGTCACAGAGCAGAAGTTATGCGAAACATTGTCACTCATGTATATTAAGCGGCATTTCTTTGTTAATTGAACATTTAGCTGCTAGCTATTCTACTCATCAATTGGCTGTGTGGGTAGATCCATTGTGTCTTTATTAGTCATCTTGGATGCTTATTGTAGTTAAGTGGCTATGTTAAATCAGCTGAATAGCTATGTGAAAGGGTTGGCGGTGTATGGTCCACTAGAGCACTTTAGAACTCACATGTATAGGATATATTTAGGAGGGTTTTTTAATATATAGATTGGCAGATACTAATGCGAAAAGAAGGTTTTAATCACAATTAGGGAATATAATTTTTAAGTGGTAACTCTACAATATATCAATGGATCAAGGCTATAAGGCTATACACCATATACTGAACTTTGGGAGTGAATTTTGGACATGGGTAAAGAATTGAGTCCAACGTGTTGCAATATGTTTGGTTATGCTTGGGATATCAACGACCACAGCTATTTTCTTGATTAGTTTCATGGAGAGAAATAGTAGGCACATAAAGTATTTAGTGGAATAATTATAACGACAGCTTACCCCTAATTAATTAATTTAAAAACTCTTTAATAATATGATAAAATCGAACTAAATATCATATCTATTTTTAAAAGTGGATAATTAATTTCGGACAAACCAAAATGGAAGTGATTGTATTGTGCACTATGTTTTTGTTCAAGTGTCGTGTGTTTGTTTTACTTTTAACTACAGTGCAGTCGATCTGGTTGTGTATTGCGCTTTTTTATTTTATTAAGAGCACAAGGTATAATCTGGGGCCGTGGGGTGCTGCTGTGAAAAAAGTAATGCTACTTTAGCATTTTTTTCTATAATACTAGAATTTATCAATTAGCACAAAACAACTTGTCATCATATAAAAGTTGTGCTATGGTAAAAGTCCACACATAACCAAATAAAACACAAATTCAAAAAGAAAAAAAGAAAAATACAACGCGACCTTCGACGGCACAAGGGATAATATGGTGTTGGCGCCATGGAGGCTGGTGGGTGGCACGAGAGCCATAACGCACTGTACCGTAGGCTCTAAGTACGGTGTGACTGTGGGTGGTTGTGTGGTGTTGGAAAACATAATCCATTAATCTTTGTGTCAATAAAAAGGCTGCATAGTTTTCTGTTGGACTGCAATTCGCACCAGCAAATCAGAGAAACATAGCAGTTAGAATAGGCAGTTAAATTCGGTTATAGTTAGTTATTTATGGTTATTGTGAAAGGACACAACCTTTGGTTCAATTGAATCTTCATAACCTTTCACTCACACATTTTCATTATGTATAAATAGATTAGATTCCTATATTTGTAAAGTAACCCATTCACTTTATATATCAGATTATATTATGGGTTCACCCAATCTTCTCTCTTGTTTTTTTTTTTTTTGTTTTTTTTTTTTGATTCTATGATGATTAGCATGTTGTTGTTTGATTATTTCGATCCTGGAAACTCCCCTTAAAACCTGTGGAACATTTGGTTTTTTTACTTTTAGTAGTCATTGTTACAATTTTTTTTTTTTTTTTTTTTTTTTTTTTTTTTTTTTTGAACGACAACTAATTATCTCACAATTTATACATCATAATCATCTCACATGTTTTAAATAGGATTTGAACTCACAAATATTTGGTTGGAGAGTTTATCGCACAACAGAAAGTACGATTAGGAGGTTGATTTGATGAATGGAGTTTTAATGCAATGTGGAGATGAGGATGGTGAATGTAGTCACCAATACATCTAATCTTAGTTGTAAGTTTTTGGGTTTTTTATTTTCAGTCTCAATCTTTTAGAACAAAAGTATGTTCGAGTTTTATCATATTAGCCTATGTGTACCTTCTTTAACTGTTTCTCATTCAAATTGTCCATGAATTGAATGAATAAACTGTTTCCACATAGCTTGATATTTGGTATCCATTTCTGCCATCACTTGGCTAATAGACCAAGATTACAAGCATCTAAGAAACAATACCAACACCTCCTTCATTTAATGGAGCAAATTTGCGAAAAGAAATGTGTGTCAAAAGAAGTGGTTATGTACATTTAATACCATCATTATTTTCTTATATTAGATGATTGTAAGAATTTATAAAAATAGTCCTTTGTAAGTCAATTTTTGACTTATTAACGACTTACAAGAGAATAATTTCAGAAAAGACATAACTAACTTTTTCTTCAAGGATATATAAATGTATAAACATGTAAATAAATCAAAACAATTAAAGAAATAGTTTTGCAATTGGAGACAATATTACATGAGACTGATTATAAGGTGTTATGTAAAAGTAAAAAGGGATTTCTTTTTTATTTAAAATATCATATTTACTCAGATCATAACCACATAATGCATATGTACAATGCATGTAAAAGCATGTTTTGGATAGATATGAAATTTTTAATTTTTTTAGAGGATATACGAAATCGCCCAAAGTAAAAAGAATGAAAAAAATATACTCTCGTGTTATGTTGTAACAGTGTTGCGTATATAAGTTTTTAACATATATATGCGAATACTCTCACGCAAAACTCGAGATTTTGTGATGGGATAATAGAAGATAAATAAATGACCAGAAAAAGGAAATATAAAGGCATAAAAATGGAATCAGATTTTTTTTTAAATGTAACAATATATGATCTTAGCATAATCCAAAGTGAATCATGCACGTAAAATAAAAGATTGCATGAAAATTTATTCCATATATAAATCATCATCTTCATCTATATAATGACATCCCCTTCGACATCATCTTGTCACACAAACAACCTAAAAAACAATTAACCATCTTTTGTTTTGCAAATGATTTCGAAGCCAACTGTGTTGCTGTTTCCATGGTTAGGCCATGGACACATCTCACCTTTCCTTGAACTTGCCAAAGAACTCAATAACTCGGAACGTTTCAAAGTTTACATTTGCTCGACTCCTGCTAACCTTGTTTCCGTCAAGAAAACCTTGAGAAACGAGGGTCTTTTACTGTCTATCAGTGTCGTAGAACTTCTCCTTCCTGAGTTACCCGGCCTTCCATCTGATCTTCACTCCACCAATGGCCTCCCTGTCCATCTTATGCCTATTCTCAAACAAGCTTTTGATATGTCAAGCCCTAAGTTCATGGAGCTTTTGAAAAATTTAAGTCCCAATTTGCTCATTTATGACATACTTCAACCGTGGGCTCCTGCGGCTGCTTCTAGCCTTGGAATCCCTTCTGTGGTGTTCATCACTACTAGTGCTGCTGCCTCCATGTATCACTTTCACTTGAACGCCCCCAAAGATGATGTTGTGTTTCCATACGGTGACACGATTTACTATCATAAACATGAGAATGTGAAGGTAGCAAGTAGCGCCAAAGAAAAAGAAGAAGATATTGTCACAAAATGTGTTGCTAGTTCATCAAGTATCGTTCTCATCAAATCTTTCAAGGAGATCGAAGGTAAGTATGCTGATCACCTTTCTCTTTTGACTGATAAGAAGATTGTGCCAGTTGGTCCACTTGTTGCGGACCCTTATTGTCCTGATACGGAACAAAATACCATGATCATCAAGTGGCTTGATACAAAAGCCATTGGATCTACTGTTTTTGTTTCTTTTGGGAGTGAATATTTTCTTTCTAGTGCTGATTTGGAAGAAATAGCATACGGGCTCGAGATGAGCAATGTGAATTTCATTTGGGTGCTAAGGTTTCCCAAAGGTGATAGAGAAATAGATCTTTCAGAAGCTTTGCCATTAGGATTTCTTGAAAGGGTCAAAAATAGGGGTTTAGTGGTTAAAGGTTGTGCTCCACAATCTAAGATACTAAGACACAAAAATATAGGTGGATTTGTGAGTCATTGTGGTTGGAGTTCAGTCTTAGAAGCTATGAAATTTGGTGTGCCAATAGTAGCCATGCCTATGCATCTTGATCAGCCAATTAACGCTCGGTTGGTGGCTGAGGTTGGGGTTGGCTTGGAGGTGGTGAGAGAGGAAGGGAGTCTAATACGGAAGAATGTTGCTAAAGTTATTCAGCAAGTGGTGGTGAGCGAGCAAGGGGTAGCTGTGAAGGAGAAAGCAAAGACTTTGCAAGATATTTTAGAGAAAAAACGGAATAAGGAGATTAATGTGGTGGTGAGCGAGCTGCATCAACTATGCAAAAGTGCTGGTGTCCGAGGTGGGCTAACACTTCATAGGAGGACTAAAAGTGATGGATTTACTTATGGTACGTATTTAGCTTTTAATTATGATTTCAACCGCTAATTTGTTTTCTTTTTGTATAAGACATGCAGTATATTGCCCTGTGTTACTTATTATGTTGTTAGTTGATAAGCGCAATACCTTACATTTTCAAGTGGTGGTTTTTGTATATTCAGCTCATTCAGATTACTTATATGCTGATCAAGGAGATTTAAAGATAGAGGCTGATAAGTTTACTGAAAAGATTTATCAAGAGGTGAAAAAGCCACCAGCATCTTATCAAGAGGTGAAAAAGCCGCCAACATCTGATCATCAAGAGGTGAAAAAGCCGCCAGCGCCTCATTTGCCTCCCAAGAGGATGTGGAAGACTAAGTTTTAGTATGGGTTAAATTGTTACTATTACAAGTTTTGCAAACTATCTTGGTTTGTTTTTGAAAATATTTTTAACATGATTTTCAAAAAACAAACCCAATTATTAGTTTTTATTTTTATATGTTTTTGGTTGAACTTAACTACTGATGTTGAAAGATGTCCTTGAGGAAAAGGCTACCCTCTTTTTGTGTAGCCTAATCATCAAATATTTTAGATACAATATGGATATTATTAATCATTTTTTTAGCAGTAATATTCATGCTTTGCTTGTATGTTGATCTTTTATGTAGTCCTAATTTTCTAAGCTGTATGTTTGTAGTAGTTTCAAATGGTTACTAGTTATGTTTACATTATATGCTTCTCATTTTCTGTAAAATGTTATGTAATTTCGGTTTGATAATCACAGTGATTGCCAAACATCACTTTACGTTCTGAATGAGTGTAACCAGATAAGAGAATTTATCAGAATTTTATTGGAATGATATGCTTCTGATTATGGTTTCGTAAAGTTTGGAGCATTTTACAGATATTAGAGTTGTGACCATCAGGTATAAAGTTTGCGTTATACAGCACACTTTACCTGTTTTAAGTGTATCCGAAGGTAATTCTAGAAGTCCTACCCATTTAAACAGTTTAGCTCATTTAACTTTGACCCATCTGACACATGTCCAAAATCGTAACATTTGCATTATTCATTTTCATTGTAAGTAATCCCTTCACAAAATTGGGAGTACAGATATTTCTTGTACTTCAACTATGCTTTTTTTTCCTAATTACGATGACAGTTAACTTTTTCTTGCGGCTCTGGCAATGTTTAAAGTTGTGATTTCAAGCACTCTCATTATCGCATCAGTCCTAATTTGGAACCTTGAAACCAAGTACTATAACAAAAATAATCCATGGTCTATAACTGTTTTATTTTCTTTTGGGGCAATGACATGGTTTAAGCAAAAAGGAAGAAGTTTGTTACATATGCACACGTTTTGTTACTCCATTATTTTTGCAGTTTTGGTTCACATTCCAATAAATGTTCTTGTGATATTTGGACTTATTTTCGAATATTTCAAACTTATACGAAATAGACAAATACTGTTAACATTGGACTAAAACTTGACATGTCATTACGCAGATTAAAAATGTACACAATGTATAGCCAACGAGTGCTCAAAATTAGTACAAAAAGGCTCTTTTGCCGCAAAGAAACCTGCATTCTAAGATCCTCTACCACAATACAATTCTGCTTTTTGTTACATACTAACATGAACTAATTCGACATTAAAGTGAATAAAACTGTGAATACAGGTATTCTCGAATCTTGTAATACTCCTCGCATAGTGGACCTTCAATAACTATTTGTTGGATAGCAGCAGCACCGCCCTACATTGAGAAATTTGAAGATTAGGAATGTGAACTGGCTCATAAAATAAAGTTTAAGATCAGACTTCTATTTTGGAGTTTGATTGCTTTACGTACCTTCTGACTAGCATCACCAACTTTCCTCAGTGTCACATACTCCCCACAACGTAACGCCCCACCAGAAAATTCTACCTGAAACGGTTTATTGATGTATGCATTACATGAGCCACCATCATGGTCATAAACTTTTACATAAAAATATCTATGGAATAAGAAGACTCGGTGAGATTTAAAGGTGTAAATTTCGGCCCATATAATTATGGATGGACCGATATGGGGTATTTTATCTCAAGCAGGTTTAACAGGAAAATACCAATTGCTAAGTGCGGGCAGCCTCCTAAATCGTTATATAAATTTAGTTTGTGTAATCATATTTAAAGTTTTACTTATAAATTCATTATAATGACAAAGTGTAGGGGTCAACCCAACCAGCCTGACTTGTACTATCTTGTATTCTTGTTACTTGTTACCCATTTTGACCAGGAACACTTTTGACCTGTTACCCAAATACGTCAGTTTTGACACCTCTAATTTGATTGTATTGCAAAAGCACAACATATTACCTGGATACCCTTTCCAGCAAGAAATTGCTTAAAATCTGCCATTTTAAGATCTCCAACAAGTACTGATTTATGAGGAGGAGCTGTTGTAGAAATGGGGAGTGAAGACAACGTGCCACTCTCGGTCTTTTCTACCTCAGAATCAATCCAGGCTATTTCATAGTCTCCAAGCTATAGTTAAGGAAAAAGGAGGATAATTAGTCCAAAATTTTGACTTTTTAAACTAAGGATTAGTTATGTTTTAACTTTAAAAAATTGATGGCTAAACTTAATAGTACATAAATTTATAACGTCCATAGCTCAAATATGGATAAACTTTAACAATATATAAATTGAAAATTTAACGAATCTATCTGAATTTGAGTTTACTAGTTTGAATCACTAAAATCAAGTGTGGACACTGTTATAATAGAGTGAAGAAACAGAGAAACACTCACCTTCTTAAACAGAACATTGCTCATCAGTTTCTCAGAGAGTTGCACCTATTTTTCACATGAACAATCCTTCTCAGATGCGGATTTTAAGATATATGGTACAATAGAACATGCAATTAAACTTCTATGTACCTTATAAGCACATAAATCTGATGTGACATCAATTGTTTCTTCAATTTGAGGAGCATATACATGAGGACAAACATTCTTCAGGCAGTGTTGCTTCAGATGTTCAGTCGCCTCAGCTGAACCATGTACCAAAACCTATAAAGAAGATTTCAACACGAAAAAGTTAACATCAAGTATTTATAGTGCTAGTTAAAGAAGGAAGTAAAAGAACATTCATACAAGTTTCAATGGAGCAACATGGGCAAGAATTGATTTAATTGAACGCCCATCAGAACGCCCTTCAAAATCCATATATACTAACGCGCATTTGACTTGGACCTGCAACAGATAGAACACCAATATAACAGATTAACTAAAAGTTGAAGTCGTTAAGGCAAATTCAATCTGTTTAGGAGAACTAATATCATAATGTACTACTGTAGCTGTTGGTTTACTTTGGTTGTTCCCTGTATTTCCTGCAGTAACAGCAGTGTATTCCCAGTAAAAGAGGGTTAAGATAATCAATGACTATTAAGGTACCGGATATTCACTTGAAATCGTGGTATCACTTTCCAATAGAAACTATTCGACCCTATGCCCGGGTTACACGAATATCTCTATGGGATAAGACCAAGTGATGTTCTTAATTTTAGGCACAAATCAAGAACTAATTGCTTCAAGTGTTTAGTGTTTTTCTGTGTATCTTTCATGCTACTGAATATCTCTTATTATAAGAGATATACTCTCGATCCAGATTCATGGAACAATGTATATTTAATTCCCTATTAGATATAACATAATAATTTCCATAAAGTAGGAGCATGTGGTTATCAACTTTACAACTAGAATAAGCTTTTAGTAGTTAACCCACTTTCCAGCTGGAATATTCCTTCCAGCTAAGATTATTAGCAGTAGAGTTCTTGAACTAGCAACAGGTTGCTAATGCTAGCAACAGGTTGCTAATGCTAGCAACAGGTTGATAATGCTAGCAGCAGGATAATTTGTGCTAGCAACACCTTTAGCAACAGGTTGATAATGCTAGCAGCAGGATGATTTGTGCTAGCAACACCTTGTCTGAACTAGCAGTACCTTCGTACAACTACCAACACCATGTTCTACTTCAGCCATATTATGATGATACTAGCAGTACCATCATAATAACCAGCAATAGAACATCATAACCACATATCATGAGTCAGGGGGTTCATTGACCAAATGGGTGTACACTCCGTACTCTCCAAACCCATTACCAGGTTTAAACTCTACCCTCAAGTGCACTAAATTTTCCAACAATCCTCCCCAAATTTAGTTCACTTCCTTTGCATGAAAATTAGACATCAAACAAACATGTGCATAAATGAAAATATCTTGAAGATTGAATTCCCATCTTAGTACTTATACGTTTAAATATTCGAGAATCAGGGTGTTCTAAGAATTGAACCCTTCAACCCATTTGAATACCTGAAGATAAATACACACAATGTTTCAAACACTTAAAAGCACCCGACACTATACAAGCCATGTGTCCATATCCAATTCATAATGTTGTAAAAGCTAAAAGTCCAAAAGCTTCCTGAAGCGGCAAAACTTCAACATTTACATAGGTGGTTCATCTTTTAATCATGCCCCTGCAAAGCACTTTTTCAAAGAAAATTAACCATTAAGAAGTAAAGACTTCATCCTCCTTTTCAGCAGGTTCCGAGCACAACCTTGGGATGTAAATAAAACATGTGCTCCAGTCAACTAAATGTTCAGCTTTCCACATTGAACTCAGCTCCAAAGTTTCCTTAGGAGGGAGTTGGGTGTCTTAGCATTCAGTGACTAAAATGGACTTAAACCCATCCCTTTAGCAGACTTTAAAACCAAGTCTCTAACCAATCCCTTCGTCAAGTGATCAGCTAAGTTTTGTTGAGATCTAACAAACTCTATAGATACCACCCCATTCATGATAAGCTCACGAATCATGCTATGCCTGACACCTAAGTGTCTAGACTTCCCATTGTACATTTGGCTATAAGCCTTTGCCAATGTAGCTGCACTATCACACCGGATAGAAATAGGTGCTATAGGTTTAGGCCACAATGGAATCTCAAGAAGCAAGTTTTTCAACCATTCAGCTTCTTTACCAGCAGCAGCTAAGGCCACAAATTCAGATTCCATAGTTGAACTGGTGATGCAAGTTTGCTTCTTGGATGCCCAAGAAATTGCACCTCCACCAAGTAGGAATACCCAGCCACTAGTAGACGAATTGTCCTCAGTGTTACTGATCCAACTTGCATCTGTGTATCCTTCTAATACAGAAGGATAACCTGTATATGAAAGACTATAATCCATAGTTCTCTTCAAATACTTCAGTACCCTCTGAATTGCTTGCCAATGATGAGCACTAGGATTACTAGTATATCTGCTCAATTTTCCCACAGCAAATGCAATGTCAGGTCTAGTACAAGTCATGGCATACATCAAGCAGCCAATCACCCTAGAATACTCAAGTTGAGATACAGCCTTGCCTGTATTGGGCATGAGCTTCTCACTTGTATCCATAGGAGTACTCACTGGAGTACAATCAAAGTAATTAAATTTCCTCAACACTTTCTCAATGTAATGAGACTGTGAGATAGAAATTTTGTTACTTTCATGTTTAATCCTTATACCAAGGATAACATCTGCCTCCCCCATATCCTTCATAGAGAACCTTGATGACAAAAATGCCTTTGTCAGGTCAATTTGATTTTGGTCAGTGCCAAAGATCAACATGTCATCAACATATAGACAAATGATGACTCCTTTACCAGATTCATCAAATTTGCTATATACACATTTGTCAGATTGGTTAAGTGAATAACCACTAGACAAAACCACTTCATCAAATTTTTGATGCCATTGCTTAGGTGCCTGCTTTAGTCCATATAAGGACTTAATCAGTTTGCACACCTTGTTTTCATTGCCAGGCATGATGAAGCCTTGAGGTTGGTTCATATAAACCTCCTCATCCAATTCACCATTCAAGAAAGCTGTCTTCACATCCATCTGATGAATAATCAGATTGTGAATTGATGCCAAGGCAAACAACAATCTTATGGTACTGATACGAGCCACTGGGGCATAAGTATCAAAATAGTCAATCCCAGACTTTTGTTTAAAGCCTTGAATGACTAGTCTAGCCTTGAACTTTTCAATAGTTCCATCTACCTTCATTTTCTTTTTGAAAATCCATTTGCAACCCAAAGGTTTGCAACCAGGTGGTAGATCAGCCAACACCCAAGTGTTGTTGCCCATGATGGAGTCCATCTCATCATTTATTGCTTCTTTCCAGAAAGCAACATCTTGAGACTTCATTGCTTCATCAAATGTTTTTGGATCATCCTCAACATTAAAGCAATAGGAGTGTTGGTCATAGACCTCATCCCTTGTTCCTTCAATCAAATACAATTGAAATTCAGGTCCAAAAGATTTTGGAGTCCTAACCCTTGTGCTCCTTCTGAGCTCAGGTTCAGGTTGTTGTTCCACAACCTCATCAGGAACCTCATCAAAGATTTCTGACACACCAACATCATTGGTTCCATTAGGAATCCTCTGACTTGGTCTAGGGATTGATGAGAATCTATTCTCATCAAATATTGCATCCCTTGATTCAATTATGGAGTTAATTGAAACAGATTCATTAGGTTCAATAACATAGAACCTAAAAGCCTTGGAATGCTCAGCATATCCAACAAAGATGCATTCAATGCCTCTTTCACCCAAAGTTTTCACTTTTGGATCAGGGAGTCTTACAACAGCCCTACAACCCCAAACCTTGAGATAATTCAAGTTGGGTTTTCTTTTAGTCCAGAGTTCATAAGGGGTAGTCTTGTTTCTTTTGTTGGGAACCCTATTTAATAAATAGCAAGCTGTTAACATAGCTTCACCCCAGAACCCTTGACTCAGTCCAGAATAGGACAACATGGAATTAACCATCTCCTTTAGCACACGGTTTTTCCTTTCAGAAATTCCATTTTGCTGAGGAGTATAGGGGGCAGTCGTTTCATGGATTATACCAACAGACTGAAAATACAGAGTATCCATGTACTCACCTCCCCTATCAGTCCTTAATCTTTTGATCAGGGACTCTTGTTGCAATTCAACTTCAGTCTTAAATACTTTAAATTTATCTAATGCTTCATCCTTAGTATGCAATAGGTAAACATAACAATACCTAGAAGCATCATCAATAAAAGTCACAAAGTATTTCTTATTCCCCAAAGAGGGAGTAGCATGTAAATCACATAAGTCACTATGTATTAATTCCAACACATTAGTCTCACGTTTTACATCTTTAAATGGTTTCTTAGTTATCTTGTTCATCATACAAGTTTTACACTTTTCAGTGTCCATGTCAAATGCTGGGATTAACCCATCCTTAGACATATCTTGCATCCTTTTAAAGTGTACATGGCCAAGTCTAGCATGCCAAAGGGTTGTATCATTCCATTTATATGTCGACATAAAAGCAGAACTAACAACATCATGAACAATATTGAGTCTAAACATCTGATTACATAAATAACCAAAACCAATAAACACACCATGTTTAGATAACACAAATTTATCAGATTCAATTACTTGTTTGTAACCACAATTATTCAAAACACTACTAGAAACCAAGTTCTTCCTAATAACAGGAACATGTAAGACATTAAACAAAGAAACAATCTTTCCAGAACTAAACTTCAAATCAACACATCCTTTTCCATGCACCAGGGCTGTTGACTCATTTCCCATATGAAGAATAGAACCATCATTCATTGACTCGTAAGTCTTGAACCAGCTTCTATCTTTACACACATGAGTTGTTGCTCCAGAGTCAACCCACCACGCAACATCATCATCCTGCACAAAGTATAGCTCAGATATATATGTAACATAATAAATCTCAAAAGACTTATTAAATATATACTGACCTTTCAGGGTGTTGCTATTAACAATCCCAGATCCACTTGTGCTTGTTCCATTGGCTTTATTGCCAATCTTAACACCTTTACAATCCTTCCTGAAGTGTCCAGTTTTACCACACTTCCAACAAGTAGCTTTTAGCTTCTTGTTAGGATCTGTTTTGGTGTTATCATGATGCTTACGTTTGCCCTTGTTGCCAGCGTTCCTGGTGGAGTTGTTATGCTCCACCATGTTAACAACTGATGGACCAGCAGTAGTACTGCTATTCGGCTTGTCAATTTCATGTGCTTTGAGTGATTCCTCAATGCGCAAATGACTACCCAACTCAACAAGAGTTAATTCCTCCTTCTTATGTTTCAGCATGTGCTTGAAATCTTTCCAAGAAGGAGGTAATTTATCAATGATACACGAGACTGAAATAGCCTCATCCATGTTCATTTTGTGTTGTGTGAATCGACCAAGTATACTAAGAAGTTCATTGTATTGTTCCATGACAGGTCTAGAATCGACCATTTTGTAATTGTTAAAATTACTTACAAGGAACTTCTTACTTGAAGCATCCTCAGCCATGTATTTGGCTTCCAAGGAATCCCATAGTTCTTGAGAAGATTCAACATTTTGATAAAGATCAAATAAAGAATCAGACATACCATTGAGGATTAATCCTCTGCATACGTAGTCATCATTCTCCCATTTACTTCTGCTTCTAATCTGCTCCATAGTAGCAGCATCCCCATAATCTTTCGGAATGGATGTGGTTAGCACATACACCACATTCATGCTTGACAACAAGAAGTGCATCTTCTTTTGCCACCTCCTGAAATCAACACCTTCAAATTTTTCCAGCTTAGAAAAATTAGCAGCCATGTGCCTCATTGCTGCTGCCATTGATTATCACTAATTAGTTTCTATTGATTGTTGGTTTACTTTGGTTGTTCCCTGTATTTCCTGCAGTAACAGCAGTGTATTCCCAGTAAAAGAGGGTTAAGATAATCAATGACTATTAAGGTACCGGATATTCACTTGAAATCGTGGTATCACTTTCCAATAGAAACTATTCGACCCTATGCCCGGGTTACACGAATATCTCTATGGGATAAGACCAAGTGATGTTCTTAATTTTAGGCACAAATCAAGAACTAATTGCTTCAAGTGTTTAGTGTTTTTCTGTGTATCTTTCATGCTACTGAATATCTCTTATTATAAGAGATATACTCTCGATCCAGATTCATGGAACAATGTATATTTAATTCCCTATTAGATATAACATAATAATTTCCATAAAGTAGGAGCATGTGGTTATCAACTTTACAACTAGAATAAGCTTTTAGTGGTTAACCCACTTTCCAGCTGGAATATTCCTTCCAGCTAAGATTATTAGCAGTAGAGTTCTTGAACTAGCAACAGGTTGCTAATGCTAGCAACAGGTTGCTAATGCTAGAAAGTTGATATGCTAGCAGCAGGATAATTTGTGCTAGCAACACCTTTAGCAACAGGTTGATAATGCTAGCAGCAGGATGATTTGTGCTAGCAACACCTTGTCTGAACTAGCAGTACCTTCGTACAACTACCAACACCATGTTCTACTTCAGCCATATTATGATGATACTAGCAGTAACATCATAATAACCAGCAATAGAACATCATAACCACATATCATGAGTCAGGGGGTTCATTGACCAAATGGGTGTACACTCCGTACTCTCCAAACCCATTACCAGGTTTAAACTCTACCCTCAAGTGCACTAAATTTTCCAACAGTAGCATTTTAGGAAGAAAAAAAACAGAAATCGAAAAACTTACAGTAAGTTCAGATGATACAACTTTTGATGGAGTTGTGTCGAGCATTAAACTGGCAGTGTTTTCATCAAGTTTTCCATCAAGATCTTTACCCATCTACACCAACTATATGTATCACAAAAAAGATATATATAGACGATAAAACAGCATGAAATAAAATTGAACATACATGCATAGATCCCATGTCCATGTCCTCGTCTTTTATTACATAATCATCTGGATTAATAACTTCTCCAAAATCATCCCATTCAGAAGAATTGTCATAAAAAGGAAACATAGGGGCAACACTAGAAGTTGGAACAAATCCATCAATCAGTACGTCACGATATGCTTCCCCACGCACCCCAGCAGCTGCACACAGATTAGATTAATATTTTAATAATGAAGTTTCGTAATCATGCTCAATACAAATAAATATTCAAAAACATGAACAAAAAATGATGGTTAGTTTACCCAAGCCTACCACTGATTTTGCCACCTCTCATAAGGTTAAGAGGCGTTTGAAGTTAAAAAAGAACACATAACTTAAATGTGGAGCATTTTTCATCAAGTTTATCTTGAAACAGAAAACATGAAATGGTAACTCAAACTCAGCAGCAGACTAAAGGATAAAGATAAAATACCATCTACTTGAGCATGGCCATCAATGTTCATTGGATCAGCTTTGGTAACATCAGTTACGACGGCCTTTGATTCCTCTTCCTTGACAAGACTGGCTTTTAGAGCCTCCTCCTTTTTAATCTTTTCTTGTTCTTCTTCATATGCAGCTAACTCATCCCCGACCAATGGAACCCTCTTGGAAAGGGTAACTTTAACAGCTTTGGGAGGTGGGTCTGATTGAAGCATTCGTGCACGAGTACCAAACTACAATCACAACAGTGAGTAGTGAGAATCACTTTATGTGCCAGATAACCATGACCAATTGACATTTATACTTTTAACACAAAAGATAAAGGCTGTGGTTCAGAGACTGAATTAAAAATGTTAGCTGGTTCAAACCCGTTGAACCAGTGGCAGCTGGTGTTAGGAAGAGAAAATGAATAACAGAGGTAGCAGAATAGGGGTCAGGTGGAAAGATAAAAGATCAAAACAGGTTCGCAAAAGGGTGATTGGTAGGAGTCGGGTTGACCCACAAACATCTTCATTTTTTTTCATTAAATAATTAAGAGACAATACAGTTATTAACTACAAGACTAATAGAAGTTTTAAGAATAAAACAATTTTAGGACCGTGTCACATTGTGAGCATAAAAAATATACTTTGGGTGAACCTGTTCGACCTATTTGGCCCGTTTCCCTATACTTCACCTAGTTATTTGACTAGTTAGAAATAAACCACAACCCAAATCGACCCCATGAGCGTCTATGAATCAACTATAAGGCAGTCTAGCACATACCTGACCCCTCTCAGTAAAAAGAACAAGATTTCTTGGATCAGAAGCCCATTCTACAAATATATCATGCGAAAATCCCACTTCCAAACTGGCCATAGATGCTAGAACAATCTGAATAAGAAGTGCAGTCAATACCAATATAGGCTTAATTCAATAATAACACATACGCTAAACACGTACCCTCCATAATAGAAGTTTTACTTACCTTCGGGCCTTCTGGGACATTTTCCAGTTCACTCTTGCTGATCAAAAGAGTAATGTGCCTGCAATTGAATACATAAATTCCAAATTATGGTTATGTGTGAATTCATGTCATTGAAGTAAATCCAAACTAATAGACACTAATCGAGATATCTCATCAGATGAAAACTTCTTACTTCAGAAGGAAGGCATTATCACGAGTGTGTTCAAATGATTTTGCGATTGAATCGCTCATCCACTCGAGGAAGCTCTTGACATAATCAATTGTGCTTGATGATACATATGTCAGGAAGAAGATAGGATACGTCAAATGATGCTGTTCCCAGTACTGCAACATTGAAGATATTCATGGTATTAAAAAGAAGTACAAAAATATCAAATTCTTTATAGTACCCTTGAGAAAAGTTGAAATAAAAAATAGGCAGACTAACTTGTTCAAGTATCAAAAGCAACTCGAGTACTCGTCCAGCAGTATCCACGGGCAACAATACATTCCCGTTGGCTCTTAGAGTGTTCTGTATAGCATCTAAATTTCCAATCAAATACAAAATTCACACAGAAATATAATATTAGAATTAGTTTGCACATGTCACCATGTATACGCTACTTAAACAGCTATTGTGAAAAATTACCTATAAATTCTTGATCTCTTTGTCGTCTAGATGGTTGATTACTCAAAGCATTATAATTTGATTACTCAAAGCATTATATGCATCTGTTATGAGAACAGCGGGCCGAACAAAAGACTCTAAAACTGTTCCGTTTAAATGTCTGAAAAATCATAACAGCAAGTCAACACAATTGAAAAATATAACAAAAAAAAAAAAAAAACACAGATGCAGTTGGTATGGGGAAGACCTTTCTTTGCGATGATTGAAGTCAACTGCATAGATTACATCCTCACCGTCTTTAGTAATTTTCCAGACTGTACCTCCCAAGAGATGACCGCCCACATGAGGTGCAATCACGATACCCTCCCCTTTCCCTGACAAATGCATGCAATTAGTTAAAAACCATATACAAGTGGAAATGTGGAATAATTATACTCTCCTGACACTTTGGACACAAGCCATGTACGGGCTGTTGGGGGTAAAAGTGTAAAACCCTAAAATTGTGATATTAGAAAGAAAAATGCTCACCAGATAAATGACAATTCTGAGATTTCTTGTTGACATATGTTCTCGGTCCGGGGTTTCGGTTCGTAAAGAGGTTGATATTGGGCTTTGTGGTGAAAGGGACAAATCCTTACGTCCAGCTGATATGTTGCTTTACTCGTGGGACGGAGGTCTTGATGTATGTGCTGATTTGACTGGATCATCGCCCTTGACGCAAACTGCTATGGCGGATTTTGTGACGGGTCGTGCGGTAATTGAAGCTGCACAACGTAAACGCGTCAAGTATGAGGCTAAGTGCGCACATATTGGATATGGGTTCCTCCCCTTCTCTTTCTCTTCTTTTGGTGAACTTGAGAAGGATGCAGTAACCCTACTGAAATGAATTCGACAGTTCTCGACGACTCAAGACATTGGAGCACGTGTTGCTGCTCATATTTTTAGTCAGATTGTTTTTCTATAGCTAGAGGAGTGGGGGCCCAGTTAGTATCTCGGCTCCCTTCTAACTTCTTGTAAATCCTTTGAGTTTCTAATAAAGTGATGTTAATAATAATAATAATAATAATAATAATAATAATAATAATAATAATAATAATATAATAATAATAATATCGGCTCCCTACTAACTTTTTGTAAATCCTTTATGTTTATAATAATAATAATAATAATAATAATAATGTGATTTTAGGGGATGTTTGTTTAAGTTTATTTTTAGGCTTACAAGCTTACGCGGTTTCAGCTTATGTTTCATAAACCCGTCCTTTCCAGCTTATTTTGAAATTTTGGGGTGTTTGGTTGTTGTTTTTAGAGATAATAAATAATAATAATAATAATAATAATAATAATAATAATAATAATAATAATAATAATAATAATAATAATAATAATAATAATAATAATAATGTGATTTTAGGGGATGTTTGTTTAAGTTTATTTTTAGGCTTACGAGCTTACGCGGTTTCAGCTTATGTTTCATAAACCCGTTTCTAGCTTATTTTGAAATTTTGGGGTGTTTGTTTCGGCTTATGGATTATTGGGTTGTTGTTGTTTTTAGAGATAATAATAATAATAATAATGTGATTTTAGGGGATGTTTATTTATGTTTCTTTTTAGGCTTACGAGCTGACGTAGTTTTTTTTTTTTTTTTTTTTTTTTTTTTTTCAAACTTATGGGTTTATTTGATTTCGGCTTATATTTCATAAGCCTTAGTTTTCCGGCTTATTTTAAGACTTTTGGGCCTATATAAGTTTATCATATTATAATAAACTTATATAAGCCTACAAGTCTCAAAATAAGCCGGAAATTAAAGCTTATGGAATATAAGCTGAAACACAAATAAGCTCATAAGCCACATATAAGCTTAAACAAACACCCCCATAAGCTTATTATTATATAACAAAACTCATAAGTTTCAAAATAAGTCAAAAAAATGGGCTAATAAAACATAAGCCGAAACCACATAAGGTCGCAAGCTTAAACAAACACCTCCTAAGTTGGCATGCTAGTGGTTATTTGTGGTCTAATATAGCTTATGTGAGTCAAATTGTGTTGACCTCGAGCTCGACTCGAGTATATTGTGTATTTTTAGGAGTGTTTGTTTGCTTTTTGTTGGTATAAATCTTGATCTATGTTCGAGTTTGAGCTCGAGTCAGATGATATTGGTAATTTTTTATGTGTATTTTTAGGAATAATGATGTTGGTCAAACCATGTCAACCCCGAGCTAAAACTCAAGCTCAAATCAAGAATTAGCTCGACTCGACTTGTGTATTTTAAGATGGTATTGGAAATTGAATTAGCTCGACTCGACTTGTGTATTTTAAGATGGTATTGGAAATTTATGATGCGTATTTTAGGGGATGTTGGTTTAACTTGTCATGATGTTCATAATTAATTAGTGGTCTGTCTAATAGAGCTTATGCTAATCAAACCGTGTTAACCTTGAAAAATTCAGCTCGACTGAGTACTAATGTTGGAGTTCGAGCTCAACTCGAGTATTTTAGGATGATATAGGTTATTTATAATGTGTATTTTCTGGAATGTTGTTTGCTTTTGTTGGTATTAGTTTTGATTTATGTTAGTGGAAAATTGTTGAGTTTGGTGACTAAACATTTATGCAAAATGTCATTTAACTAAACAATTGAGCTCGACTCAAGTATTTTAGAATAATATTGTTGACTTTATTGGCATGATATTGCGTTAAGGCATGACTTCGATTTTTTTTATTCATTTTCTTATTGATTTCCAATTGGCTATTAATTGTAAGTTAGTTGTTTTACATTTGTGTCTACTAAAGTGTATCTTGGTTGAATTAATATCACTATAGGGGGAGTTTGGGTAAGCTTATTTTGAAGGCTTTTTCAGCTTATTGTGTTTTGATACAACTAACAAGTACTTATGAGTGTTTGGACTTTGGATAAACACTTGAAAGAAGAGAAGCCAACGCAAGCACTATCTCATGCATTGTGTTTTTGCAGTGCCTAAGTTAATAAACTGTTTTTATTGATAAGCATAAGCTAGCAAGTTTTTATGAAAAGTTGATTTTACAGTTTAATTGTTTTCTGTGGATCTTCTCCATTAGAAGTAAATCCTTCAAGTGGATGTTAATTAACTTTAGCAAGTGCATGCATTTGCAATTATATTATATTAAAGATATGGGAAATGTCTTTTAACTTGGCATGATATTGGTAATTTATGGTTTTATGACCTTTGTTTATCAAGCACAAGTTTATATATCGGAACTGTCTTTATGAACGGTCATAGCATCAACTCTATGAGTTTTCTGATTGATATTAGTTCATAAACTAAGTCTTTCTGTAATTCGCAAAACCCACAGTTAGCTCTTTAGCGGGAATATATTCTTGAAGATTTTGATAAATTGATGTGAGCAATACGACTTTGTGTTCTGAGATACAGTGTAAAGAAATTGAGAATAAAGTGATTAGGCAGGAATAATAACTACATGCTGAATTGTGTGATTATGTTGAGCATCTTTTCTAAGCTGCTTAATTGATTGTTTGTTAAGCTAAAATGTGTTAATAATGTTTATTGGTTGTCAATATGTTTAAAAAAGCCACCGGAGGGTTTTTTTTTTTTTTTTTTTTTTTTTTTTTTTTAAAATTAGTTGGTTAAAAACTCGTCATTGTAGGTTACATATACCACTTTTTTTTTTTTTTTTTTTTTTTTTTTTTTTTTTTTAATTACCACTTTTTTGCTTCATTAAATGTTGTAGTAAAATAACACAAATCCAATCATTTGACATTTAAATTGTGTTCCTTAATCCATACGTGTGTACCCCCTGGTTTTATGCATGTGTTAAACTACCAACAACTAGCTTCATTAAATTATATAAACCTCTTCTTGTCTTATTAGGCTAAAAATTATTTATCAATTTTAAAATTATTGTCTTTCAGATTAAAAAAAACATACGGTTAAAAAAAAAAAAGATACCACTATTCACCAATCAATATCATTTTCACCCCCTAAACACTCATTTAAATGATTGAAATAACAAGTGAATGATCATTTTGAACATCTCAAAATGCAAAGGTGGATAATAATTTTGAGAAGGAAATAGTATAAGTCACTTTTACTTTATTACTTTGGAGTATACAAATCGAAAAACAAAATATTTCCCTTTTGTGAAACGCTAGAATGTTTTAGCAAGATGTCGAACCTAAAGGAAAATGTCTTCTATTTTAGCAACTTCAAGAATCTTGTTTTGCATTGGCTAACCGAGATTACCCATTTTCTCAAGGGCTAATTCTGTGATTAACTCTGTCGCTCAAAGTGTAAACCTTTTCTAGACTCGTTTGTGTGCTTTTATTCAAATATACCGAGCGACTAACGAATTATTTACTTTTAATAAGAAGGCGACAGGTGTCACTAAAAAATTTCGCGCCCAATCATTTTTCTATGCCTTGTGTAAGGTACGTTTATGTGTACTTTTTGAGTGACCTATTTCCAACGACTTTTTTGAGCGACCTATTTATATATATATATATAATATATATATATATATATATATATATATTATATATATATATATATATATATATATATATTATATATATAATATATAGTGGGACTTTCATTTCAGAACCATCTTATCTGCGAGAACTGACAGAACCACCAAAAACATACATGCATGCCTTTTAAAATAAAATAAAAATAAATGCAAATCATCAATAATCGTAAGTATCCACCTATGTTCTTCAATATCATCATGAACTCATCCTCTTTTTTCACAAAAACCTTACACATGGCCGTAATATTGTCATTGCACGCTTTATAAGAACATACATGCACACTTTCAAAGAAAAATTTTGTATTTTCAATTTCTTATCAAATTCTTTAGAACAACCATGTTTTTTTAAAAACATATATGTTGTTTTTAGAACATATGTGCAAAAATACAATTATTAAAGGCGTGCATGTATGTTTTTTGTGGTTCTGTCAGTTCTCGCAAGAAAGTGCCCCCATATATATATATATATATATATATATATATATATATATATAATATATATATATATATATATATATGTTCAAGTGGTGAACAATAGGCACCAATCCAAAAGTGACAAGTGTCCTTTTCATTTTAAAGAAAATATAAATTAATTTTAATGTGTTTAAGGGCATAATCGGTATTTTCCCTAACAACCCTAATATTACTCTTCTCTCTCACATATAACAAAATCTCAACCCTCTTCCTAAAAGTGACAAGCTGTTATGAGACCGATTTGAGATGGTCAATCTTCTAAGAACTAGACAAGAGATAGATTTGATAAGGCCTTGGAGCGGGCAAGACTCCGAGAAATATGAGAGACAAGACTTGAAATTAAGTTTCTTTATCATTCATTTCATACTAATAACTAATGCAGAGATTACAATTTATAAGCAAAGATGCAAAATCCTATCATAACTAACTGAACCACTAATACTATGAAAAGGGAAATGTGATATAAAAGAGAACGTGCATGCATGAGACTTGCTAAAATGAAGGGACACATGATAGACCATAAAGCAATACTAAATAAAACTGCAATCTTGACCCATTCTTCATAGACTCGATTTGTGATATACATGTCAACCCGTATCAATACTCCCATCCACAAAAACGACCTTGTCCTCAAGGCCGAGGTTGCCATAGTCCACGGTGAATGGCTCCCAAGGTGGCTCGTGTTCGGCTTCCAGAAAAACAAAATTTGGCGGAGGACATTCGTGACCGACAAGAAATGTTTTCGGGGAACGAAAACACAGTTCCCGGTGGCAATAGGCTTGGATATCGGTGGTGGCAAGGCATTGCGATGGTAGTCCAACACTTTGGTTTTGTGTGCTAGGAATATCAGTTGATGGGTTTGTGCTGCTGATAATGTGTGGGGCGGTGCTGTGCCATTTGAAGGAATTCTCCGGTTGGATTCGTGCCGTATTGTGAGTCGAGTTGCTAGCAATGGTTTTTCCAGTTTTTGGGGTGAGAATTTGTTGCACATGGCTGTTCCGTGGTGGCGTTATGTTTGGTTGTGTATTTGGGTGCGACATGATAACGGTCGGTGTGTTGGTATCGCATTGATTAGTTTGAACGATGGGTGACATGAGGTGTAACGTTTGTCGTTGTTTTTCGATGATAATCTCGAGTTGAGAATTGTTAGCATCAATGGTAGTGATGAGTTTGGATATGGATGCCATGGACATTTCGAGTGATGGTATGTTACGTGTTGGAGGCATAGTACGAAGCAATGAAAGCACCATTGTTACGAGACCGATTTGACATGGTCAATCTCCTAAGAATTAGACAAGAGATAGATTTGATAAGGCCTTTGAGCGGGCAAGACTCCAAGAAATATAGAGAGACAAGACTTGAAACTAAGTTTCTTTATCATTCATTTCATACTAATTATTAATGCAGAGATTACAATTTATAAGCAAAGATGCAAAATGCTATCATAACTAACAGAACCACTAATACAATGAAAAGGGAAATGTGATATAAAAGAGAACGTGCATGCATGAGACTTGCTAAAATGAAGGGACACATGATAGACCATAAAGCAATACTAAATAAAACTGCAATTTATAAGGAAGGTTTATTGAAGGCGCAATTGGAGGTTCAAAAGAAAAAAGGACGAAGAGTATTTCAAGTTTATTGACGGGGAGGTCTACAATCGTGACATGAAGTTCGTTATGGACCTGTACGACAATATCCCAGACCCGGCTTTTAAGGTATTCGTCATCACTAGGAAATGCGAGATATGCGCCAAATACGGTAGGTCGTATAGTTTGTAGGATTTAATGTTTTTAAGTTAAGTTTTAATGTTTTTACGTTAGTAACTGTAACCTCTCGTAATTTTCCCTACGAATAATAAATGCTAATAAATGATTAATGAATCATTACGTTAATTAATAACCCTTTTCTACTGGTAACAATTTTTTTTGTTATGCATGCTATACTATTTTAATCACAACGATACTTGTGATTACCGTTTACCTAGAAACGATGCTTACACACGAGCCTTGATAGTCTAAAAATTGCGAATTATCTAAAACCATTAACGTTTAATACTTAACGTCTATATGTTTCGTCAAATTAACCAAACGTGATCAAATATATTCCCGAGCTCACAAAAATTATCACTAATACTCAGTAACTAATTTGGGCCTCGACCCGATACCTAAATGAACTGATGAAACCATTAGGCCTCAGCCCAATCTCTCGGCAAACCACAACAGGTCAAACGGACCCTTAATGTGTTTCTCTTTTCTCTTCTTAAACCCAGCCCACAAACAAGCCCATAATACAAACCAAGCCCAAAACTTATATATTTAATCCTTCGGTTTGGCTACTCGATGAGCCAACACTTTGGCCATTTTACGAACAAATTAACTTAACAACAATATAATAATTTTGCACAACCCAATACTCGACCTAGCTAAGAATCGAGGGAAACAAACATCTCACACTAACTCGAACATATACTCGCCTAAAATAAATCCAAACTCAACGCACTCGCCATATGATAAACACAACCTAAAATTCATATTTTGGCCTAGTCGATTTCTGTATCACTCCCAACTCGATTTAACATATATTTTGGCCAACCAATGAATTCGAACATACTCTTATCAAGTATACAAACTATTAAACGAGCTCTACATTATTTTAGAACACGTCGAAAATGTGTTAAGTGCATGAAATAACCGAACAAATCACAACTATAAACCAACACTTGGAAGCTTTCATTTGTCCTTTCTTCTTGAAGTTTACCGCCGGCAAGTGATACCACAAGCAACCATAATTTGGTTGATATCCACACTCAAACCTTGACTACTCACTGACACCTTACATCCTCATCATGCTTCATCATTGTCTCAACTCCTACACTCAACAAATAATAATAACGCAAACTATGGGAACTTTTGGCGTCTCCTCTTTGTTCGAACTATCACAAGGACGAATCATGCTTTCATATTGCATGTGCTAAGCCTAAAAACTTCACTATAAATGCATGCATGCATATCGGCTAAACACTCACACAAAAACATATCACATTTCCCACACAAATATAACTAAGTCTTACTAGTCCCATGGTCGAATAACTTGACACAAGTTGAAGGAGTTCTAGTCGAGCTAAGGAATCTCACAAACTCGTTCCTGTGTCTTTGGCGTATCAAGAATCTAGCCACGCAATTCGTTTGGCCTAACTCAGTCCCAACTCAGTTTTTCCCCTACCAATTTAGTGAAGTAAGCACGCGTTTAACTCTTTTCATTTCATTTTCTACATTGTTCGAACACACTCTTTTGTCACGTAATTATTTTCGTGAATTACTAGAAATAAATATGAACGTTTGAATGCCTATTATCACACGACTATATGTCACTTTGGTCACTTTCACGTTTTATTGAAACACTTAGAATTATTTTGGGTTTCAAAACTATTTTTCACATAGCCAAGTCACGATAACATTGACCTCGTATATGTTAAACGAGACACACAACACCTAAGTTTTATAGCTCGACCTAATAGTCGAGCTACCAAACTAACAAGTCAAATGTTTCTTTCGACTTAGAAAACTCATTTTGAACTTTATCAAACCCCAAAGTAAACCGCACTCACCACAGTTTTATAAAATTTATAAAACTTACGAGTAGGCTTATAAGCCCACTAAGCTCGTTATAAGCTTTTCGAATAAGCTGGCCTCGTAAGCTATGTTATTATGTTTTTATGACCCTAAAACAAGCCCGTGACTAAGCCCAAACCCAGACTAAGCCCATTAGATCGCAAGCCCATAAAGGAATACACATTTAGCCCGTTACAAGCCCATAAGCTGAAAAATAAGCTTTTGCAAAAATAAGCAATTTCTATAAGTCATAAAAGCTGTTTTAAACTTAGTTTTGAAGTAAAAATAGCGAAACTTGATTTTTATAAACTTTGGTCTTGTTTGGCAAAGAGTCGCTAACTAAAGGACTAAAACTGCGACTTTTTGAAACTTAAGATAAAATCTGCCATTTTGATAATATCTTGATAAAAACTGTAAATTTAAGAACTTTTGGGTATAATATGTAAATGTTAAATGTTTTGGACTGAAAGTGTAATAAAACTTAACCGAGGACTAACGGTGCAAACATTTTGACCGTTAGGGTATAAAGTGTAATTTTGCGAAACATAAATGTTATTTTAGAAATAATTATAAGTTTATATAAGTGTTTTATAAACTCGTCAATAAACGTTAACGACGTTATTTTTATATTCATAACTTATAAATACATATACATATATATATAAACTTAAACGTTGACGAAACATTGAAAATGTAACTTATCAACTAACTTTGATTTTCAACGACACTCTCCATAGCCAAACTCATATACCTCGACAAACGAACACATATCCAAGAGTCATATATATATATATATATATATATATATATATATCCAAGAGTCATATATATATATATAAAGCTTCACATTTTTTTTATATAACTTTATATTTTATATAACCTTGATCGTTTAAACACGCATGTTTTAAACCAAACAAACCTTAAACGCCATGATTCGTGATAAACCAAACTTAGACTATCAAACCACTAAAAACTTGCCATATATTATTTAGGTCGTGTGTTGAAGCCGTTTCCTTTCATCGTTTGAGTAACGATACTACTACCACTACTGTACTACCAAGGTGAGTTCATAGCCCACTCTTAAACTTTTAAACCCTTTTGTGGGGAGATACATGCTATAAACATGAGCACAAGCTTTTCAGTATGCTATGCCTGACGTTATTATTGCTTAAGTAGCTATTGCCAGAAGTCCCTCTATCATGAACCTTAATCACTTGCGAGTGAACGTAAATAGTTGTGAATAGATCTATTTGGGACTGACAATCCCCATTCGGGTCTGCTAGGATGAGCCACCCAAACGCACTTTATTTAAACAAACTTATGGGTTATTGGCAAATACCCATCCCGAGGGCCTCTATACCTTACATCATTCTTGATGCCTGTTAAACATTGCGTGTCATGAGCTTAATGCAATAACAACTTGATTTTAACTTGTTTAATTGTAATTCGATGCAATTAACACTTACACCTTGTGTTCAACTATTAAACTTAAACCTATGAATATCACTCAACTTTTGTTGACTTTTAGCATGTTTATCTCAGGTAACTAAAAACTGGAACTCAAGGCACGGAGTGGGCACCAAACCCGGCATGGGTGTTAAATAAATGTTTTATCATTCAAGTTTAAATAAACATGTTCAACTATGAAACATCTTTGTATCTTAAAACTCTTGTGTTTTGAATGATAAACTCAAAACGTCTTTTTTTTTTTTAGGTCGTTTTCTATGGTTATGACTGCGATCCACTACGTAACACCCAATTAAGTCTTCCGCTGTTGCTATCCGAATTTTGGGGGTGTTACAGATTGGCATCAGAGCTCATGGTTATAGAGAACCAGATGTATTTTAAACACTGGACTATAACTACATTTTCAAAATGGACCATTTTAACAGATAACCACCTTATGCCCTCCGTGCCTACACACTTCCAACATTTTAAAGAATGTTGCTTACTATATGAGTTCTTAACAAGCTTAACATGTTTATGATTATGTTAATAGCTTACATTTACTATTCGGGATATTTACAGTACTATGTCTTCAGAACCCCATCCTATCGCTGTATCTTCTGATTTAGAGAACGAGGATCCTATGCCTTTCACGTCAGACTTTGCTACGGCAGCTATACCGATGTCACCTGCCACTGACAGGTACATGAAAAGCCAGCAATTTCTACCGGCATCCGACACGGAGACTTCTCCTCCAGCATCACCAATCCCATCACCTGGTCCGACTCAGCAGCGTAAACGAGTGCGACAACTCCAGCCATATGAGCCAGAACCCTTTAACCAACTTTACCGACGCCCCGGAGAAGGTTTTGTTCGCAAGCACACTCCTCGGAAACGGGCACGTACCCCGCCAACTCTGAACATACCACCCCCAGCCCCACTCATACCAACTTCGACTCCAGTGATATTGTAATACCTGAAAATCTAGAACATGTAAAAAGACTAAAATGCCTTACAATTTTAATATTTAATTAAAGCTTATGTAAATAACAATTAAATTATAAAACCTTTGGAATTAAACCATATATGCAACAAAATAATTATAAGGCATCATTTAAAAATTTGTACATGACTTAAAAATGTTTGGACTCCCTAAAATTCATGTGTACCGAAATTTAAGTATAAATTATTTAAAAATTAAATTAAAAATATATTAATTATGGATATGTATCAAGAAAATAGGAAATACTCCATCAAAATTAAAATCCTATTTTGGTTACCTTCTTTGGCCGATTCTCAAGTCCCTTCCCCCCCTAAGACTCGGTAGTGTTTAAGGATATATATTTTGTGCATTTATTTTCCCTTTTTCCTCCATACCGAAACCCTAAACACCAAAATAATTCCTCCTTTGCTCATACGAATTTCTGGAAGTGAAGCATCATTTTTCCTGTGTTCTTGAGAATCTCAAGAAGCCTAGAAAAATAGCCTTACGAATTATAGAGGTGGGGTTGGCTTGGTGTCGAAAATTCTTCCTTTATTCCACGCGTAAGGTAATAATTCCAATTCAATTCATTCGATCATGGTAAAATTAATTCTCCATTTTTATTGTGTTCCTCACATCATATATACTCTGTGAAATATGATTCCAAGGTTTATTGATCGCGTTTGTGCTCGTGGAGAATTTTGGTGTCGTTTTTATCCAAACTGAGAGAACTAAATTCGTGCGACCTGTTCTACACGTCCTAAATCTTGTCTGGTATTTTTCCCACATCTCTTGAATCACATAAGGTCTAAATAAAATGATAGAATCGAACCATGCATGCACTTCGAATTATTTGAGAATTAAATCTTAAAAACGTTTTAAAACTCTAAATAATTGTGTACGAATTTTATGGGTGTGAGGCTAAATTTTCCTGAGCTCTATACGATCGATATAATCTGGGAAAAATATTGGTTCGAGTTTTAGAAGCCTAAAAATGTCGTGGTGAATTATTTGTACAATCGGGTTTAATGGAAATTAAAGAAAAGAAAGAAAATAAAATGAAACCCTAATGTAATCAATTAGGGCTAGGGTTCATGACATGAAATCTGATCATTAATGAGCGTTTAAGGTTGTTGGTAATCATGGGGTAATGATTTGGATTTGATATTAGGGTTTTGTTTGATTTTGTAAATTACCAATTTTAAGAATAAAAATATAAGGGGGTGTTTCATGAATTTTAAAACTCATTGGATATTTTTGTAAGGTGTTATAATCAGGGACTAATCATGTAAAAATATAAAATAAGGGCCATGTGTGTTAGTTTTGAAATTAAGAGGTTTAAAGAGTAAATATATATAATTATATTCCGAATTGAAATTAATTTAAATCAAGGGACTAAAAATGTAATTTCTGGAAATTTAAGGTTGTTTTGAGTAATAGAATATATTAAGGGGTAATGTGTAATTTTGGTAATTTAATGGCCTAATATGAAATTGTTATGAATTTATGAATTAAAATATAAGTTTGTAAAGTAAGGGGACTAAATGTGTAATTAAGTAAAACTAAAGGGTTATTTCGTACCACACATTAATTTGGAAGGTATATTCTGTAAATGATTAAATATAAGGATTAGTGGTGTAATTAAGGATATTATAAGAGTTAAATTGTAAGTTATGTAACTATAGGGTTTATTTTGTAACTTTGATAAATAAAGGGTGTAAAGTGTAAAATTTGAAATCTTATGGATTAAAGAGGTAATTCTGAATAAAGGATGTATTTACATGAGTAACTTATGATATTTTCATTTTAGACCCTTAACATGATATATTTACAATTAAAACCCTAAACTATGTAAACTTGTCATATTTAACCCTAAACTTTTATAACTTACTAAAATCAACCCTAATTCCATAATGATACTAAATTAATGACTTAACTAAATCATAATACTTAAATCTTACTAATTATAGAAATCTGCTAATTTTGGAAACTTTCTAAAAATGGAAACCTGCTAAAATAGAAAGTCACTTAATATGGAAAGTGGGATCATTAGTAATTATGTCTTTACTCCTCTAGGTGTGAAGAAGGAGTGATTGGTTGCTTGTCACTGTCTTATTCTGTGATTCTGCTATTTGGGTAATAAGGTACAGATATTCTGCCCTTCTTTAGTAAGGTGCCTTCGCCTCATTTCTGATTTCTGATTCACTGCCATGTTCCTTGTTTCTGTGAACCTTTGACATTGACCTACTGATACTGAACCTTTCTTATATTGAACCTACTGATATTGACCTTTCTGTTACTGAACCATCTGATATGAACTTTCTGATATACTGAACTGGATATTGACCTATGAAACTAAACTGAATACTGAATACTGCTACTTGACCACTGACCCACAGTTTGATACTACGAGCCATAACTAGTCATGAGGGTTTCATGACCATGTCATTGATGCACCGATGGCATGACTCTAGGGCAGGAGAGTGATGACCTGTTCCGTCCCTGACTGTATTTTATTTGGTGTGTTGGGAGGTTTATGGCCACCTGGGGCGTATGGATGCATCCTAGAACTGTTACTGTTACTGATTACTGATTTCTGTATTACTGGTGACTGATGGTGTGTGCGATACACGTCTTTCACATACTGGGAGCTGATCACTCCACTTACTGTTTGAGGACTCCCCTTATAATTACTGGTTTACTGAGAGGTCTCCCCTCTATATGATTATATGGTTACATGATTATACTGATACTGTTACTGTTACTGGGCTCGTAGAGGATTTCTGTTTTCCTACACCTTTACTCTTTATCTTTCATTACTGCTACTTCATACTGATGCTTAACTCTGATTTATTCATACTGTTATTGTTATTCCTCATTCTACTGTTTGTTATCGTTATATCTGTTCACTGAGCTCGTGTAGCTCAGCCGCGTTTCTTTTCCCGCGGCAGGTAATTAAGCTAGGAGCTGGGGTATGGCTTTTGGGAAGAGTGCACCTGAGTGAAGCTTTGTCTTATTAGCTTATTTACCACATGGATTTCTTAGACTTTTGTCATGCCATTGTTTGGGCTTTTGAACTTATGTACTTCATTTACTTTCTGCTTTACTTTTGGTATAAGTCATGTTGACTTACTCTGTTTGGTTATTTAAGACTTCCGCTGTTTTGATTTATGGATGTTATGTTATTCTGATATGAAACCATATATTTGTGATATCTTTACCCTTGACGGGTCGGGGTGTTACAATTTATGGTATCAGAGACAGGTTTCCGAAACCCGTTGGCTTAGGCCTTTGACCTGTGAGGATTGGGTAGACATTAGGTTTCCTTTCGCGTACTCCTTTTCTTTATTCTGCTCTGTCATATTTTGCTTGATCTTACTAATCGTCTTCATAATTCTATAGATGGTTAACACTCGTCACCAGGAGTATAACAGTGGAGGAGATGCTGAAATCCCCAATCTGGAGGCTATGGTGGCTAATGCTATAGCCAATCTGCTACCGGGCCTTAACACTGATGCGGTGATCAACCGGCTTATCAGTGGTGGAGCTAGTTCATCTGGGGGTGCTAGCAGTTCTTCTGGTGGTGGGGGTCGACCCACTACCATTAATGGGTGGCTTGAGAGTTTCAATAAACTCAAGCCGTTGTCCTTCAGTTCTGCTGCTACTCCTCACACGGCAGAAGACTGGATTACCCACATGGAGAAACTGTTTGAGGTGCTTGGTTGTGAGGATGAGTTTAAGACTCGTCTGGCTGTGTTTAAGCTTGAAGGTGATGCGCTTAATTGGTGGAAGGCGCACAAGGCAGCTAAAGGAGGTGATCTGTATGTTCTTGGTTGTACTTGGGCTGATTTTCGCACTACATTCTATAATCGGTACTTCCCTGACTCGGAGCAGCAGAGGTTTATTCGGGAGTACAACACTATCTCTCAGCTAGATTCTGAGAATGCAGGGCAATACCTGGAGCGATTTCAGAGATTGGTCAGTTTCGTGGGTCCCGCTGCTGGAGATGCAAGGAGTCAAGCAAAGCAGTTCAAGTGGGGACTCAAAAGGTTAGTAACCTGTATAAAGTTGATGTTGGATACCAATAGACACTAATACACTTTTCAATTCGCCATTGTGTTAGGTGGGTGCTCGATCGCATACTCAATGATCAGTTTGAAGATCCGTCAGCATGTTGCGATGCAGCTCGCAACATCGAGATCTTTCATGAGGGCGTTGGTTACAAGCGTAACCGTGATGGTGACAGAGTTCAGCAGCCGAGTCAGAGTCGGGACAACAAGGGGTATTCTGGTAGGAACTTTGATCAGCGAGGTCAGTCAGATCGTGGACGTGACCATCAGGGTCAGTCAGATCGTGGACGTGACCATCAGGGTCAGTCTGGCAGGAACTATGATCAGAGGAGGCCGGATACGAGGGGCCAAAATTCCAGGTACACTAGTAGGCAGGGAGATGATCGCTCGGGACGCAACAACAGTCAGAAACAGTGGAGGGATCAGTCTACCAGGGGACATCAGCAGAGCAGGACTTCGGGATCTGGTTCTCAGGGAGGTTCATCTGAGGGTTCATATTCTTTTCCTATTTGCACTACTTGTGGGAAACGTCATGCTGGGGCTTGTCGTGTGGCTACTGGGGCATGTTTTAGATGCGGGTCTACAGAGCATAGAGTGAAAGACTGCCCTAAACACCCGGAGACAACCGGGAACTATCTGAAACCTCCTCCACCACCTAATACGGGACGTGTGTTTTCTTTGACTCGGGATCAGGCGGCCAGGTCTTCAGGTACGATTACGGGCGTTTTATATATTGGTGATTGTACTATTTTCACGCTTTTTGATACTGGAGCTACACACTCGATTATATCTCTGAATCTGGTTAAGAAACTTAAAATATTACCAACACCATTGATTAACCAAATATCCCTCTCCACTCCAATGAAACTCAGTACTCTTATTGATCATGAATATGTAAATTGTCCTCTGCGATTCGATGACCGGATTCGTTTGGCAAATTTGCTTCCTCTAGACATGGTTGATTTCGACGTTATCCTGGGCATGGATTGGTTATCTTTTCATAGAGCCACCATTGACTGTCATGCTCGAAAAGTAATTTTTGGTGATCTAACTCAGCCTGAATTTGTCTTTCATGAAACACGCTCTCTGAAATCTGTGAAAATTATCTCTGCTTTGAAAGCAAGGACTCTAATATCTCATGGTTGCCAAGGTTATTTGGCCTCTGTTAAAGATTCTTCTGTCGAGGGTCCTGATATTAATACTGTTCATATTGTTCGGGAGTTTTCTGATGTTTTTCCTGAAAAACTTCCTGGTCTCCCTCCGGCCAGAGAGGTTGAATTTACTATCGATCTGATTCCCGGCGCTGAGCCTATCTCTAAGGCTCCGTACCGGATGGCACCGGTGGAACTTAAGGAGTTAAAGGAGCAGCTAGAAGAGCTATTGGACTGTGGATTTATTCGCCCGAGTGTGTCACCATGGGGTGCTCCTGTACTTTTTGTAAAGAAGAAAGATGGGTCTATGCGGTTGTGTATCGATTACCGGGAGCTAAACCGCATCACCATTCGAAACCGTTATCCGCTACCTCGCATTGATGACTTGTTCGATCAGTTGCAGGGAGCTAAAGTATTCTCCAAAATTGACTTGCGATCTGGTTATCACCAGTTGCGGGTTAAAGAGCAGGACGTTTCTAAGACTGCTTTCCGCACCCGGTATGGACATTATGAGTTTTTGGTTATGCCTTTTGGGTTAACAAATGCTCCTGCAGTATTTATGGACTTAATGAACCGGGTTTTCCATGAATTTCTTGATAAATTCGTCATCGTTTTCATTGACGATATTCTGGTATATTCTAAGTCGGCGGAAGAGCACGAGCAGCATTTGCGTACTGTTTTGGGTATTCTGAGGCAGCAGAAATTATACGCTAAATTTTCTAAGTGTGAGTTCTGGTTGGACCAAGTTGCTTTCCTTGGTCACATCGTGTCTGCGGATGGGATTACCATGGATCCAGCTAAGGTTGAGGCTATCACAAAATGGCCAAGACCTACCACGGTGACCGAAGTCAGGAGTTTTCTGGGGTTAGCTGGCTACTACCGACGTTTTGTCGAGGGGTTCTCGAAGTTGGCTTTACCGTTGACTCAGTTGATGAGAAAAGGTGAAAAGTTTGTGTGGACGGATGAGCGTGAGCAGAGCTTTGAGGAGTTGAAACGACGACTAGTGTCTGCACCTATTTTGACTTTACCGTCGGGTTCGGGAGGATTTCAGATTTATAGTGACGCTTCCAAAAAGGGTTTAGGTTGTGTTCTCATGCAAAACGGGAAAGTAATTGCCTATGCTTCAAGGCAGTTAAAACCCTATGAGGAAAATTACCCGACCCATGATCTAGAGTTGGCAGCTGTGGTATTTGCGTTGAAAATCTGGAGACATTACTTATACGGTGAATCATGTGATATCTTCACGGATCATAAGAGTCTCAAATACATATTTACCCAGAAGGAGCTCAACATGAGGCAGAGGAGATGGTTGGAGCTTCTTAAGGATTATGACACTAATATCCAGTATCATCCCGGCAAGGCGAATGTTGTTGCCGATGCACTCAGCAGGAAATCGGGTATGGTTGCCAGTATGAATATTGAGCCTCGTATTCTTCAGGATTTAGAGCGGTTAGAGGTTGAGCTATGTGTAAGGGGCGTCAGTGGTTACTGGGCAAGTTTGAAGGTGGAATCAAACTTGATGCTGCGGATTAAGGAAGCCCAGAAGGACGATGGTGAACTCTGGGCTATTGTGCAGAATGTCGAGGAAGGTAAGCAGTCTGAGTTTCGGGTCGGGTCGATGATAGTGGTATTGTATGGTATGGGGATCGATTATGTGTTCCTAATGACCCTGATCTACGTGAGGCTTTGTTGACTGAAGCTCATAGTTCTCCTTTTTCTATCCATCCTGGTTCTACCAAGATGTATCGGGATCTGAAGCAACACTTCTGGTGGAATGGCATGAAGCAGGATGTGGCATCGTTTGTAGCTAGATGTATGACCTGTCAGCAGGTCAAGATTGAACACCAGAGGGCTAGTGGGTTATTGCAGCCTTTGGAGATTCCAGTTTGGAAATGGGATGAAATATCTATGGATTTTGTTTGTGGGTTACCGTTGACTCGTAGGAAACATGATGCGATTTGGGTGGTCGTTGATCGGCTAACTAAATCCGCTCATTTCTTACCCATCCGTATGAGCTATAGTGTTAGTAAGTTGTCAGAGATTTTCACGCAGGAGAGTGTTAGATTGCATGGCACTCCTTCATCTATCGTTTCTGATCGAGATCCTCGTTTTACTTCGCGCTTCTGGAAGGGATTGCATAAAGTTTGGGGTACTCGTCTTAAATTCAGTACCGCTTTTCATCCCCAAACTGATGGTCAGTCAGAGAGGACCATCCAGACATTAGAGGATATGTTACGGGCGTGTGCGTTGGAATGGACGGGTAGCTGGGACGATTATCTGTGTTTGGTAGAGTTCGCTTATAATAACAGTTGGCACGCGAGCATTGATATGGCACCTTTTGAGATGTTATATGGGCGGAAGTGCAGAGCACCGGTATGTTGGAATGAAGTAGGGGAACGTCTCCTTGAGGGTCCCGAGATGGTTGAGGTCACAAATGAAAAGGTTGCCGTAGCTAAGGAGAAATTGAGAGAGGCACGAGCGCGTCAAAAGAGTTATGCGGATAAGCACCGTCGGGATCTAGAGTTTAATGTCGGCGATCGGGTATTCCTGAAAGTATCTCCGTTCCGAGGCGTCAAACGTTTTGGTATTAAGGGCAAGCTCAGCCCTCGGTTTATTGGACCTTTTGAAATTCTGGAACGTATCGGAGAAGTTTCGTATCGTCTAGCTTTACCACCGCAGTTGGCTCATGTGCATAACGTATTCCATGTATCTCTTTTGAGGGGATACAACTATCATCCTCTACATGTGGCTTCTTATCCGTTTGATCAAATCCAGCCCGATATGTCTTTATCTGAAGAACCGGAAGCGGTTTTAGAGCGTCAGGAGCGCGTTATGAGGAATAAAGTCATTCCATTTGTAAAGATTCTTTGGCGGAATCACCCAGCGCGTGAGGCAACCTGGGAGACCGAAGAGTCAATACGAGCAAGTTATCCACATTTCATGTTCTGATCTGGTATGTCCTGTTTCGTTTCTGTCCTATTTTTTCTTCTATGTCCTTGCAAATTTCGAGGACGAAATTTTTCTGTTAGTGGGGAAGAAGTTGTAATACCTGAAAATCTAGAACATGTAAAAAGACTAAAATGCCTTACAATTTTAATATTTAATTAAAGCTTATGTAAATAACAATTAAATTATAAAACCTTTGGAATTAAACCATATATGCAACAAAATAATTATAAGGCATCATTTAAAAATTTGTACATGACTTAAAAATGTTTGGACTCCCTAAAATTCATGTGTACCGAAATTTAAGTATAAATTATTTAAAAATTAAATTAAAAATATATTAATTATGGATATGTATCAAGAAAATAGGAAATACTCCATCAAAATTAAAATCCTGTTTTGGTTACCTTCTTTGGCCGATTCTCTAGTCCCTTTCCCCCCTAAGACTCGGTAGTGTTTAAGGATATATATTTTGTGCATTTATTTTCCCTTTTTCCTCCATACCGAAACCCTAAACACCAAAATAATTCCTCCTTTGCTCATACGAATTTCTGGAAGTGAAGCATCATTTTTCCTGTGTTCTTGAGCATCTCAAGAAGCCTAGAAAAATAGCCTTACGAATTATAGAGGTGGGGTTAGCTTGGTGTCGAAAATTCTTCCTTTATTCCACGCGTAAGGTAATAATTCCAATTCAATTCATTCGATCATGGTAAAATTCATTCTCCATTTTTCTTGTGTTCCTCACATCATATATACTCTGTGAAAAATGATTCCAAGGTTTATTGATCGCGTTTGTGCTCATGGAGAATTTTGGTGTCGTTTTTATCCAAACCGAGAGAACTAAATTCGTGCTACCTGTTCTACACGTCCTAAATATTGTCTGGTATTTTTCCCACATCTCTTGCATCACATAAGGTCTAAATAAAATGATAGAATCGAACCATGCATGCACTTAGAATTATTTGAGAATTAAATCTTAAAAACTGTTAAAACTCTAAATAATTGTGTACCAATTTTCTGGGTGTGAGGCTAAATTTTTCTGAGCTCTATACGATACATATAATCTGGGAAAAATATTGGTTCGAGTTTTAGAAGCCTAAAAATGTCGTGGTGAATTATTTGTACAATCGGGTTTAATGGAAATTAAAGAAAAGAAAGAAAATAAAATGAAACCCTAATGTAATCGATTAGGGCTAGGGTTCATGACATGAAATCTGATCATTAATGAGCATTTAAGGTTGTTGGTAATCATGAGGTAATGATTTGGATTTGATATTAGGGTTTTGTTTGATTTTGTAAATTACCGATTTTAAGAATAAAAATATAAGGGGGTGTTTTGTGAATTTTAAAACTCATGGGATATTTTTGTAAGGTGTTATAATCAGGGACTAATCATGTAAAAATATAAAATAAGGGCCATGTGTGTTAGTTTTGAAATTAAGAGGCTTAAAGAGTAAATATATATAATTATATTCCGAATTGAAATTAATTTAAATCAAGGGACTAAAAATGTAATTTCTGGAAATTTAAGGTTGTTTTGATAATAGAATATATTCAAGGGGTAATGTGTAATTTTGGTAATTTAATGGCCTAATATGTAATTGTTATGAATTTATGATTTAAAATATAAGTTTGTAAACTAAGGGGACTAAATGTGTAATTAAGTGAAACTAAAGGGTTATTTCGTACCACACATTAATTTGGAAGGTATATTCTGTAAATGATTAAATATAAGGATTAGTGGTGTAATTAAGGATATTATAAGGGTTAAATTGTAAGTTATGTAACTATAGGGTTTATTTTGTAACTTTGATAAATAAAGGGTGTAAAGTGTAAAATATGAAATCTTATGGATTAAAGAGGTAATTCTGAATAAAGGATGTATTTACATGAGTAACTTATGATATTTTCATTTTAGACCCTTAACATGATATATTTACAATTAAAACCCTAAACTATGTAAACTTGTCATATTTAACCCTAAACTTTTATAACTTACTAAAATCAACCCTAATTCCATAATGATACTAAATTAATGACTTAACTAAATCATAATACTTAAATCTTACTAATTATAGAAATCTGCTAATTTTGGAAACTTTCTAAAAATGGAAACCTGCTAAAATAGAAAGTCACTTAATATGGAAAGTGGGATCATTATTAGTTATGTCTTTACTCCTCTAGGTGTGAAGAAGGAGTGATTGGTTGCTTGTCACTGTCTTATTCTGTGATTCTGCTATTTGGGTAATAAGGTACAGATATTCTGCCCTTCTTTAGTAAGGTGCCTTCGCCTCATTTCTGATTTCTGATTCACTGCCATGTTCCTTGTTTCTGTGAACCTTTGACATTGACCTACTGATACTGAACCTTTCTTATATTGAACCTACTGATATTGACCTTTCTGTTACTGAACCATCTGATATGAACTTTCTGATATACTGAACTGGATATTGACCTATGAAACTAAACTGAATACTGAATACTGCTACTTGACCACTGACCCACAGTTTGATACTACGAGCCATAACTAGTCATGAGGGTTTCATGACCATGTCATTGATGCACCGATGGCATGACTCTAGGGCAGGAGAGTGATGACCTGTTCCGTCCCTGACTGTATTTTATTTGGTGTGTTGGGAGGTTTATGGCCACCTGGGGCGTATGGATGCATCCTAGAACTGTTACTGTTACTGATTACTGATTTCTGTATTGCTGGTGACTGATGGTGTGTGCGATACACGTCTTTCACATACTGGGAGCTGATCACTCCACTTACTGTTTGAGGACTCCCCTCATAATTACTGGTTTACTGAGAGGTCTCCCCTCTATATGATTATATGGTTACATGATTATACTGATACTGTTACTGTTACTGGGCTCGTAGAGGATTTCTGTTTTCCTACACCTTTACTCTTTATCTTTCATTACTGCTACTTCATACTGATGCTTAACTCTGATTTATTCATACTGTTATTGTTATTCCTCATTCTACTGTTTGTTATCGTTATATCTGTTCACTGAGCTCGTGTAGCTCAGCCGCGTTTCTTTTCCCGCGGCAGGTAATTAAGCTAGGAGCTGGGGTATGGCTTTTGGGAAGAGTGCACCTGAGTGAAGCTTTGTCTTATTAGCTTATTTACCACATGGATTTCTTAGACTTTTGTCAGGCCATTGTTTGGGCTTTTGAACTTATGTACTTCATTTACTTTCTGCTTTACTTTTGGTATAAGTCATGTTGACTTACTCTGTTTGGTTATTTAAGACTTCCGCTGTTTTGATTTATGGATGTTATGTTATTCTGATATGAAACCATATATTTGTGATATCTTTACCCTTGACGGGTCGGGGTGTTACAGATATCATCACCCCTAGCTCCTGAGCATTCCAGGACACCCTCACTTACACCACCATCTTCAGTTCCACCACCTGCTATCTGCTATCAGCGGACCACTACTGTTCCATTACCATCTTCTACTTCACCACATGTTTCTCCACCACCAACTACTCTCAGTGAGCCTCTGCTACCTTGCAAGAGGGCATACCACTTGGTTCCATCTTCATCAGACCCCTATGTCTAGGCCATAGCTGAGGCTGCAGATTACCCTAGGAAACGCAAGAGGGTTGATGCTCGCCGATGGTCTTACTTGCTACCGATCATCCGTCATTGGAGATCCCAGGAGGGAGCCCCAACAGCCACGAAACTAGGAGAGAGTTCGGCTACTGCTGCTTCGAGGATCCTTCCGGTTACCGGAGAACCCCTTCATCACACCATACCATTACTGGCAGCCAGATTAGTCAGACATGAGGATCGTCTTGATGACATTGTAGACATTCTTGATGACTTACCACTCGAGCAGGTTGAGACTCTTGGAGAAGAGGTGGAAATCCTCGTGATAGGCCAATTGGCAATGGAGACAGCTTTCGATCAGATGGGTACTTATTTAGAGGAAGCCATTGAGACTATTTCTGTACTAGGAGATGCTACTGCTTCGATGCAGACAGTGATTGAGATACTAGACTCTGAGCTTGACCGAGTTAGCTCTCAGGTTCTGAATCTTAGACTTATGGTTATGGATTCCCAAGCTAGGGAAAGGGCTCGAGACCAGACAGTGGAGACTTTGATGACTGTGATTGCAGATCTTCAGCGCCGCCTAGATGGTGCACCAGGAGGACCATAGATCAGAGATGTGTCAGTATAACTAAGAGATATCTTAGCCTACCAATATTGTATTAATAAAGAATCTTGTATCCTTATGTTTTGTAAAACAATCGGACAAGTTATTAATCTTATGTTGTGTGGATGTATTACATTGATGTCGATTTATGTATTCCATGGTTGTTTCTTACATTCATATGCATTACGATTTGCCCATATAATATTGACTCGTGAAATGTTGGGTCATACAGTTAAATTCAATAAATTGTGTTCTCATGTGTGTTGTGATTTGATTCAGACATGTCATGAATTGATTTATGATGTAGTATTGATGTAGACATGAACCAAATTATCACTCACATAAACCCAGATATTGTGATTAATATTATGACTATAACCCATATTCAAATACCTTACTATTTATTCTAACTTAACGTGATCATTATGAGATTTCTAAATATATGCTTTTTGCAATATCGATAGAATTATGGCACGTACAAGGAAAACAACCTCGGCCGCAACTGCAATGACTACACCTACCATGACTCCGGAAGCTATTCGGAAGGCAATCGCTGACGGTGTGAATGCAGTCTTGGCAGAACAGGTAGCAGCAAATGCTCGCAACAGTGGCACTAGCCTACCCACAGGAGAAAGTGTGATAGCTGCAAACCGCAATTGTACCTACAAGGATTTCATGAGTTGCCAACCAACTTTCTTCAAAGGTACGGAAGGAGTAACGGAACTTGCTCACTGGTTCAAACGAGCTGAAACTGTTTTTCAGAGAAGCGGCTGTACTGAGGATAACAAAGTTACTTTCGCTACTGGAACTCTCATGCAAGATGCTTTGTTATGGTGGAATGCTACTGTCAAAGCCATGGGAATGACAGCAGCCTACCAGCTCCCTTGGACTGAGTTTAAGACCAAGATGCTAAAGAAATACTGTCCCCGTTCTGAACTAAGAAAATTGGAAGATGAATTCCATCAGTTGGTAGTAAAAGGAGTTGACCTTAAAACATACAACAGGAGGTTCCAAGAGCTTAAAATACTATGTCCTACTGTTGTACCCGATTTCGAAAAAGAACTGGAGAAGTATGTCGAAGGACTTCCCCGTAGCATTGAGGGAGATGTCACTTCATCAAACCCGCCAACTCTGGAGGCAGCCATTGAACTTGCTCAAAAACTACTAGACCGAGAGGTTAAGTGCAAAAATGAGCTCAAGAGGAAGCTCGATGACAAAAGAACCACTCACCACAACAGTAACAGCAACCACAACAGCAACAATAACAACCATCACCGCAACAACAACAACCATAGAAACAACAACCCATACCACCACAACCGAAACAACCGTCATCATCAACAAAACCAAAGACAGGAAACCGCCAGGGCCTATGCTGCTACTGAAGGCAGAGAATACCAAGGTCAAAAACCCCAGTGTAACAGCCTAACAGGTGCAAGCTACACCACAATGGGCCTTGCATAACCAAATGCACGAAATGCCAGAAGGTGGGTCATCAGACAAAGGATTGCAGGAGTCCCGCTACTGGTAGCAACCTACAACCTGTAACTCCAACCTGCTATTCTTGCGGAGAAGTAGGTCATTTCAAGAACCGTTGTCCAAAAGGGAATGGTCAGCAAAACAATGCTCGAGGGAGAGCATATGTGCTAAAGGAAGAAGATGCACCACTGAACCCTGACGTTGTTACGGGTACGTTCTTACTCAATCAAAATAGTGCTAGAGTATTATTTGATTCTGGAGCAGATAGAAGTTTTGTTATTTATAAACATATAAAAGTATTAAAAGTGGGGCTATGAATCACACCTTAGTCACAGAGAAAACGAGTTAAACAATCAGATGGTACGGCACATCAAATGAACCTCAGCACAACCTAATTAATTAAATGACATAACTCAGAAATAATACTCGTAATGAGGTAATAAATAATACTCGTATAAAAGGTTTTAGTTTCAATGGCGTTTGAAAGAAAAGTATGTTTAAGTCTCGTGTGGAAGGCAAAAGGGTAAAGAGATAGTACATCGACGAACACGAACGAACACTTGTGAAAGACGAGAGAAGAAAAAGAAAAGAATATAAAGAAGAATAAAATCAGAAAAGAATACATAAACAAATAAACAAATAAACGACAACAATAGATAGTTTCGGCTTTTCCCCGTTTTCCCAAAATAGATATTATGCTCGTTAAAACATAAGAGTTTTGAAAGATTTTGGAATATTTAATAAACCATAAATAGTTTAAGTTCACAAAACATTTTATGAAATTTCGGCATGAATTGCTCGTTTATAAAACATTTCCAGAAAGGGTTGTGGTGGGAGCGGTGAGCTCAAAAACTCCAGAAAGGTGTAAAAACAGCCGATCTAACGATTCGGTAAACAAAATGACTCGCCGGAAAATTTTCCGGTGGCCAGAAAATATGAAGGTGGCCGGACGGTGTGGGATGCCGGCGGCCTAGAGAGAGAGAAAAGAGAGAAGAGAGAGTGAATAGTGATATGAGATTTATTATTATTTGAGTTTTTATATTTTTGAGGAAGGGTGTAAAGTGAAAATAGAAAAGTGAGGGGGTGTAATGAAAATAGGGGGTGGAGGGACCATAGTTGCCAATGTGGTTAAACTTTTGATAAAAACACTGCGAGATTTGACATACCAAACGGACTCGAAAATTAACGAAACTTGCGCCATTGTTCACGAAATAATTTTGCCAATCAAAATAAGTATAAACATGCAATACTTTCAAAAATCAATATTTTTGACAAATACGATACGTTTTGTGCTTTCTAGGTTGTGCCGGTTCGCTAATAGGGACAATATTCTTGTTTCTCGCAATATTTCTCGTTTCTCAAGCCCAAACAAGTTCAATAAAAAGTTTAAGTTCTCAGGTAATGCAAAGTTTTAAAATAGTTGACTAGAAAGGTTTTGGAAAATTACCGGAGGTTACACTGGAGGCTACCAAGGCCGGCAAGAAGTCGGAGAAAAAGAGGGTAACCATTGATGCCCCCGAGAAGCCCCAGAAGAGAAAGAGGCTTGCTCCGCTTTCCCATAAGGAGACCGCGGCTGGGTCGGGTATGTCTGGCTTCTTTTTTTCTTCTTTTTATTTATTTATTTATTTGTTTGCCGCGTATGTTGCTTGTATTGATGTACTTATTGTCGTTATTTTCAGGTGGTCCTTCCGCGGAAGATCCTCCTGTGCTTGAGCTTCAGGATGAGTCTGGCGATGGGTTGGAGCGCTCTGGTCCCTACACTAATGCTAACATCATGAAGAACACCACTGTTGTTTCTTCTGATTCTGCTACTCCCGCCCATCAAGATTATGAGGGAAAGGCCTCCGAGACTTCTTATCCGGACCCTATTGAGTCCGTCAACCGTGAGTCTCCCAGCCAGTTTGTTGTTCCCGTTACACAATTAGAATTAACTACAAAGTTAAGCTAATCATGTTCCATGACTGAGTAATGTATTGATTAACAAAGCAAAATAAGTAAAACGTAAAAGTTAAACACAAGAGTTTTTCAACGTTTAAATTCTTATTAGAAGTTAATCGAAAGAATCTATACCCAAGTGTTCGCGGAAAAAACACTTGGGATTGAAATGACAAAGTATGGTATGGTCTCCTCACTAAACATAAGCTATGCTTAAGTGGCAACTATGAATGAACCACTGAGCTATCTCGGGGACTAGGTTGCTCTTTGGGGGAGAAAAGTGGTTTTGTGAATGTCTAAGCATTAAGTGCACAAAACTTATCCACTTTTCTCCCTTATGATCCTATTTATACACAAGTATAAAAGAGCACATGTGACTAAAAAGACAAAAAGAATGACCTAACTAATCAGGACAAATATTGATGTATTTTGTCCCTGTTACAAGAACCTATTTTGGGTATAAGACAAATATGCTTTCTGAGTGATGACACTGCTCTTGTTCTCAAGCCTTTCAGGGAAAGTTTAACTTTGGCCTGATAAGGACTTCTCCTTATCTTTTCAAACTCTTCCCGCCTTGTCCCGCCTTTCTTTCAGACTTCAAGTTCTTCAGTCTTGGTCTTCAGTCTTCATCTTCATTCTTTATAGTTGTTGAGGAGACTGGGGTTCAGTGAGTTATTGTCATCACTCACTGAACCCATTATCTTCTTCTTTGGCTTAGGTGACACTCAGGGAGTTCCGCCTCACTGAATTGTGAATCTTTCTTCTTAGACTTGTCCTAAGCATCCTGAAGATAACTCACTGAGTGACTGTTCACTTAGTGACCTGAGATTTTTTAAGGTTGTTCAACACTTAGGATAATTTGTATTCAAATCCTTGTTTCAGGACACTTGGGTACTAAATGGACCCTACAATCTCCCACTATTTAGATATAAATTAACCTAAGTGTTTTGATCAGTGTAAGTGAGCAAATGGGCTTCTTCTTACACTGAATATACTAGAAAGCTATTAAAGAACAATGATATAACAAAACGTGGGCCAACATTTTATTCATTTCATTACATCAGTCCTATCATCTAAACAAAATACTCAGGGATATGTACTCAGGCTTCCATAATTTCCATGAGTTTCAACTTAGCCTTCTTAGACACCAACTTCTCCTTGTCGGGTCTTTCATTCATCATCTTGTCCATCAGCCTTATAAAATCTTCATTTTCAGGGCTCTTCACGTGAAGTGCCATCAACTTGTATGCCAGAAGAGTTGTAGTTTCCACCAGATGAATATCACTGATTCTTTGAAAAGCCTGTTGGCCAAAATCATCGACGAAGAAGATACCAAACTCAGGAAGCTTGATTACTTTGTTGGGTACAAACTTGACTACTTCATGAGGAATCCTGTTGCAGTGAAGAGCAGCTATGAATTGTTCAGGTTCTTGGCCTATAGCTTTCCTCTTCTTCCCATTCTTCTGAGTTGGTTTAGGGATTGTAAGTCCCTGAGAAGCAAGTGCCTTTTCATGATCAATTCCCAAGCTCTTGGACACCCTTTCCAGTTCCTCATATTTGTTGCTCAGGGGAGCCAGAAGATCGGGAACGCACCTGTTCTGCTTCTTCCTCAGGATGGGCCCCATCATGTCCCATTCCTTGATCCCATATTCTGAGAACTTAAAGGGTTTGTTCTTCTCAGCATTCCTTGGTCCTCTGTGAACAGTGATGGCTATGGGATCAGTGTTGGCATGAATGGTCATGTCAGTTATGGGACCTTTACCCTTTGTCTTCGTCATGTACCAGACATACTTCTCATAATTTTTCCTCTTCCTTTCAGTATTAAGCTTGACCTTAAGATTGTGTTATTTGATTCGGTCAGCCTGAAGTTTGAGGAATTGTTCCCCCCTGATAACCTGTTCAGTTTCCCTGATGACTTCCTTGGCCACTTCAGCAATCACTGGCCTACTGAGGCTTTCAGTCTTGTGCCTTTCCTCTTCATCCAAAATAGCGGCCACTTCTTCTTTGGTGCCCTTGAATTTTCTCCCATCATCTAAGATGATTTCCAAGAGTGCATCTGGGTCAGGACGCACGATTCTTGGTGCTTTTACCAATTTTGGAGGAGAATCATCAGTCTCCATGATTCCCTCCCCTTTTTTAGTGGGATGGGGTGTACTGAAGGAGGCTTCAGAGAACTCTGTTGTTGTTTTTGATTCGGTTGGAATGGGAGTGGTAGTACAACAATAAGGGATGAGAAAGTTGAGGTTCCTGACATGAAACTTTGTAGAGGAACTGCTTCAGTGATACTGGGTTCTGGTACTGAATCTTCAGGTTTCTCCCCCTCAACAGATGCTTGAGCTTCAGTGTAAGCATTTATTGACTGAGGAGCTGGGGGAACTTGAGAAGTCTGAAGAATGGACAGGATGGTGGAGACCATATTCTTGATATCAGTGGTCTCGTTCTTCAGGGTGGATATGTCAGCGGCCATGGTGACTTGAGCATTCGAGAGTTTAGTGACCTTGGTGGTGTATTGACTGACCAACTCATTATGTTTAGTGGAGAGCTGGTAAAAGGATGATGAAATTTCCTTCAGGCATCCCTGGGTATCAGACACTGACTTCTGAATGGCGTCTTGCTGAGACCTGAGAGGTGCAAGATCCACCTCTTTGAGGAGCTTGAGAAGCTCAGTAATGTTGGAGGATGTGGTCTTCTGAGTATCCATGAACTCATTCAGCTTGGTAAGGAGAGCAGGGTCATCTTTGAATTCTTTCTGAATGGCACTGAGAGTCTGCAGCACATTGTGGAATTGTGTGTCTTGTTCAAAGACCAGTTGCTGAACAGAGGTCCTCAGGTCACTGATATGTTTATTTGTGGAAGTAGTGACTTGATGAAGTTTACCATGAGCGCCTTCAATAGCAACCCTGAAGTTAGCATATGAGGCTGCTGCGTTAGTGTGTTGATCCCATTGTTCTTTTGTAATCCCACTGAAGAGGGCAGTGTTGGATTTTCTGAGGAACTTTACCAGCTGCCTTTCAGTAAGAGGGAGAATGTTGTCATACTTCTGCATATATTCAGGAGTTGCAGGAGCAGAGTCTGTGGAGTCTGAAGAGTTGCCTGATGATGATGATGATGATGATGTAGGGTTGTGATGGGGTTCTTGTTCCTCAGGAGGAGGAGATGATGATGGATGTTCAGTGTGCTGAGGAGAGTTGTAAGTCTCAGTCTCCATGTCATCCCCAGCAGCAAAAACTTTGTCATCTCCAAAATCAACCATCTCCTCTTTTGACTCTTCATTTATCAGCATCTGGAGATCAGCAAGAGTTGGAACCAGGTGTGTATCCGGCTCCCCCTCAAAAGAGGGCTCACCTTCGTTGTGGCAGGTCCTGACCCCTTTATTCCGGCAGACATGGTTTTATCTGCCTGGTCTTTAGGGCCAGTTCCCGAGAGACTCGTTTTGCCATGTGGGGGGGGGGGTGTAGGTTCCATATCAGCGGGTGGTTGCATGCCCCTTGAGTCTTTGTCCCCTGAGGTGCCTTCAGGTACTAGTGGGATTTCTTCAGTACCATTACTAGGCAATGAGGTGTGGAGGTCCCCCTTTCCATCAGGGTTGTACTGCCCTGACGAAGATATAAGGACCGTTACTGTAACACCCCAACCCGACAGGGGTAGAAGTGTCACATTATGGTGACATATCAAAGCAAACACAAGCATAAGACTAAATAATATAATATGAATTTCAATGATTACAAGGGAAAATCTGAAGATACAAGGTTACAATGAGAATTACAATAGTACTAAGTCTAAATAATCTCTTCTAGTCATCTCTAATCCGGAGTGGCTATCAAGGTATAGCCTTCTAAGTCCAAGATACTCTCCACTCATACCCAGCTTCCTACTAAAACCTGCCGCAGGAAAAGAAATGCGGCTGAGCTTAAAAAGCCCAGTGAACAGATATAGAGGTAACAAGCAGTAATAATGGAATAGTGAAGTAAGGGAAACAATGCAAGGTATAATAAGAGTTAGGGAAAAAGTAAAAGATTATAAGGTAAAGAAAACAGTAATCCACCACGAGCCCAAGTCAAGTCAAGTATCAAGTAACCAAGTAGCCATGTATCCGGAGGGGTGACCTCGGGATACCAAGTATAATGTGAGGGGATGCCTCAAGGGTAGTCACCAAGTATATAACAAGTAATATCATGATAAATCCATCGAAACAAGTAACAAATCTAGGATGCATCCATACGCCCCAGTAGGCCAAGTTCTTCCTCTACGTAACAAGTCAAGTCAGGGACGGGATAGGTCATCACTCTCCTACCCTAGAGTCAAGTCATCGGTGCATCAATGACAAGGACATGAAACCCTCATGCCTAGTATACAAGTGGTGGCTCGTAGTCTCAAACTGTGGATCAAGGGTCAAATCAAGTATCAAGTGTCCAAGTTCAAGTTTCATATCAAGTGGTTCAAGTCAAGTTTCCATTTCAAGTATATCATATCAAGGTTTATATCAAGGTTCAAGTCAAAGTTCAAATCAAGAATCATAGCATAGGGTTTATAGCAAAGGTTTAAATCAAAGTTCAAATAGATCATATCAAAGGTTCATAATCAAATGCTTTCGTAGGTTCATAGTAAAGATTTAATTCAAAGGTTTCATATCAAACGTGTATTTAGAAGTAATCTTTCAATGAGTGACTTTCATAAAATGATATTTAGTAAAGTCTTTCATAAAGATAGTCTTAAAAGTAGTTTTCATAAAACTTTTAGTAAAATTACATTTAAAAGTGGTATCGCATCGTGCTCAACAACATCGTTTTAAAATAGCTTTTCTCAAAACATTTTCATATATAATTAAGAAAGGTTTTCGCATCCAGTTATAATATCAAATGAACCTTCAAGGTATCCAAGGATTTGAATATTCATGTCACAGGGTGACGAATGAATTATATCAAGTATCAAGGGAACATAGCAAGGTTCAATTTATCAAGGGGAGCATAGCAAGGTTCACAAATCAAGGGGAGCATAGCAAGGTTCACAAATCAAGGGGAGCATAGCAAGGTTCAAGGGAGTAAGATAGACAAGAGAGAGAGAGTGAGTTCATGAGAAACCTGTGAGAAGGTCAAAATATCTGTACCTTATTCGGAACGCAAACAACACAAGGTAGCAAACACTGAAAAGAATCATATCACTCCTTCTTCACACCTAAAGGAGTAGAAGACGGTATTACAAGTGGTTCCTATAACTCGGATTACTAATTTTAGTTTATCTTTCCATTTTAGGTAACTTTCCAAATTTAGCAACTTTCCATATTTAGTAACTTTTCATTTATAGTAAGTTTCCACTTTAAGTAAGTTTACTCGTTTTAAGTAACTTTCTATTTTTAGCAGGTTTCCAAGATTAGTGAGTTTTCATTTTTAGAAGGTTTCCTTATTTAGCAAGTTTCCATAATTAGCAGGTTTCCATAATTAGAAAGATTTAAATATCATAATTTAGGTTAAGTCATTAATTAAGTATTATTATGGGAAATAGGGTTTATTTTAGCAAGTTATATTAGTTTAGGGTTAAATATGACAACTTTCTATATTTTAGGGTTTTAAATGCAAATATGCCAAAGATAAAGGTCTAAATTGAAAATATTACAAGTTATTCATTTTAATCCATAAGTTTCCCATAATTACAATTCCAATCCTTTAATGTTAACAATTTTACAAGTTAGACCCTTTAATTAATTAAATTACAATTTAAACCTTATAATTAATTAAATTACAATTTAATCCTTATAATATTCATATTTACACATTAAGCCTTCAATTATCCAAAATTACACATTACACCCCTTACATTAATATTTATACGAATTACCTTCCGTTTTACATAATTTACAAAACAAGCCCCTCTATTTTATAAATTTTCAAATCGGTTTAATAATTAAATAATTTACCATTTAAACCTTTTAGTTACAAAATTTACATATAATACCCCCATCTTATATTTCATTCGATTGACCCCTGGTCCAAAGTATCTCACAAAACAACCCACAAGTTTATAAAATTACAAAACACACCCTTTTCTTTTTAAAACCTTAATCGGTTACTTCTAAAAACAACCAAAACAAGCCCTAATTTTTCCAAAGCCTACACACCATCATTACATCATTATTACAAGCATTTATTACCAGGAAAATTCTTTACAAACCCTAACCCTAATCGTATAACATTTTTCCTTTTTATTTACCTTTCCTTTTTATTCGGCCGATTACAAATTAATTCCCAAACACGAATCTAAGCCTTGAAAATTAGGTTACTGATTTTTCTAGTGTTATCTAGCATGAATAGGACCTGAGAAAAATAGGCTTGAAGGACACAAAATTCGTAATAGCCGATTCACAATTTATATGGTTTTAGGGTTTTATATCATGTTTTAATTCAAACGATCTGGGTAGCATGCATGGATCATGATAACCATTTTATATGGATCATATATGATGTAAAGGGAGTAATAAAAATACCAGATAGTGTTTATGATGATCGGATGAGGCGCGGGAAAAAGTACCTCTTGGCTAAGAATAAACTCGAGCAAAAATCAAAACCAAGCGAACCAAGCCTCTAATATTAAAACTCCTATTTTTCTAGCCTCCTTCTAACTCCAATGTATCCAATAAAAATTCCAAGAATTTTGTAGGAATTGGTGGTGGCCGATTTGGGATTTTGGTTTGGTATTTAGGGTTTTAAGAACTATAAAAGGGAAAATAAATAGAAACCGTGTATATTGATGAGGGGATGGCATGGATTTCGGCCCAAGGAGTGTAAGAAGATAAATTTCCTGATTTTCAAAGATTTCCTCTCAATTTGTAGTGCTTATCCTTTATTTAGTTGATTTTAATTATTTAACAAGAAAAAATAACTATATATATATAAGTATTTTGGCCCATATAATTTTTAATGATGTGACAAGTATTTTTAGGACATTTAGAATATTAAAATGTTCATGCAAAAATTATCATACTTCATATGTTGCTAGTTACCAAGTGTTTAGGATTTATTTGATGTTTTATTTAATTATTAACTGAAATTTTAAGTTACAAGGGTATTTTGGTAATTTTGCATGTTTTGAAATTTTGGGTTTTACAGTTACTCCCTGAGACCCTGATTGTGATTGATCAGAGCCATAAACGGGAAGTTGAATGTTGAGGTCCCCCTTTCCACCAAAGTTGTGCTGCCTTGATGACTATTTAGGGACGAGTCCTCCCTGAGACTCTGATTGTGATTTGTCAAAGCCGTAAACGGGATGTGAGAGGGTGTGGGTCCCCTTCTCATCAGAGTAGTGCTGCTTTACTGAGGATATAGGACCCTGTTCTCCCTTAGGCAAAGGTGGTGATTGACGAATGCCTTCATCGGGAAGTGGGGGCTGGATGGTTCGTGACCCCACTGACTTGTATATGCCAGCAGAGTCTCGAGGAGCAGGTGTAAAACCCTAAATTCTAAATACCTAATTTTACGTCTAATTTGAAATTTTCCTAAGTTATGGATACATTAATTATAAAACCGAAAGTAACTAAACGAATTTACCGTTAATCCAAATAATTAGAACAAAACATCATCATGAAATTTTTGAACATATTTGAAGTCCAAAATATTTCTGAAACATAAAATAAATACGAGGCACCAATTGCGTTACATGAATTATTGTTTCGGGCCGTATATCTTTTGTTACGCTACAACAACCCAGCCAAGGACCCTATGAACTTAGCCCACACACCAAGTTTGGCCCTCTTGGCCCAATTCAAAAACCACAAAGCCGGATCTTCTTCCTTCCTCCTCCATTCTTACGACATCTAGAACAAAAATAAAAATAAAATAAAATAAACCCTAAAACCTAAAAACAAAAATTCGGCCGCCCCATTTTTCTTCTTGTTCTTCCTGTTCGATTCAAGCACAAGCAATGTAGTACAAAGGTGATTAGCAGGAGGTGATCGTGGGTTGTTCTAGTTCGAAGAGTATTGGAGCCGTGTGGTGTGTTGTGGTTCTTGATCTTGTTCCTACAATCCGATCACATCAAGGGTAACGTATCATCTTGTTTTTGTCTTACTCGTTTTGATTACCTTCTTTAATCGTATAACATGCTGCTAAAAAAAGCTTATATGAATCGGCTTAATGCTTATACACATATACGAATAAGTTTGTCACATAAAATCATAAGAACATCACATAAAATCATGAATTAGGGTTAGGGTTAGATGGAAATTTCGTGGGTAATCCTTGTGGTATTTTCAGAACATGTTAATATGGTGTTAAAATACAGATCTTATGAATTATGAGGGTCGTGGATGTGTTTGGGTGCGTTAACAATCGTTATAGTGGTCTAAAGGAAACCCTAAAATCTGGACATCATGTATACCTAAAATTGGGTCGAATTGATTTGGGTGGATCTTGATGATATCAACGTATTTTTAAGTGATTCTTAGGTCTAAAATCGAGTTCTGGAAAAGAGCTTTCTGAATATGTAAGCCATATAATTTTTGGAGGTCGGGAGAATGTCTCTTCTGATTTTACAAGTTCAAGTGTTAAAACTGTATTTTGGGAGTCTGAAAATCAGTCCACTTTGCCGATTTTTCATTTATAAACTATGAGGAGTTGGGTCATGAAACTTTCCAGTATTTAACTTCTATATGCCTAGTAATGTCATGAATATTTGGGGATTTTTCTGGGATGGTCTGGTGGGTCAACAAAGTGGATACTTTCTGGGTACTGCAGCAGATACGTTTTCTAAGTAGTCTGAGTTGGAGTATTTTTTCGTGTGGGGTTAAACTAACTAATAAATTCTGGGAAAATTCATGTGGGTTGTAAAGACATTGAAGTATCTGTGAGAATTTTTGTGGAATTTATCTTTGATTTCTGATGTGGTAGAAAAAATTCGTCAAGTTGTGACCTGTTCATAGTTAAAAGCTGATAAGGATTAAAAGGCTAAATAAGGGTATTTATGTATTATTAAACTTATGGGTTGAACTTATCATTTTCTAAACTAAAGGGCTTAACTTGTGAAACCATGTAACTTTATGATACTTACATTTCATACCCTAATCTTACAATAATTGCACTATAATCCCTAAACTTGTTATATTTGCATAATAAACCCTAAAACTTGTGAAACCTACGTTATTAACCCTAAACTTATATAAGTATCATTATGAACCTTAAACTATTAAGATTGTCACGTTTGATACCTTAATTTGATTAAATGATAACTTTGGATATTAATGACTAATGTTTCTCAATATGGAAACTTACTCCTTATAGAAACTTACTAATTCGGGAAACCTGCTAAAAATGGAAAGTTACTTAAAATGGTTAAATTACTTAAAGAGGAAACTTACTATTTTTGAAAAGTTACTATTTTTGGAAAGCTGCTATAATAGGAAAGTTACTAAAAATGAGTAATCTGACTTAAAATAAGTTATTAATAAGATGATCATGAATTCGTGTAGATTCGCTGAAGATGGAGTTTGCTTCCGATCTTTATGTTTCTAGTTGTGTTTGCACTTGCGGTCTAAGGTACAGATATTCTAACCTTATCTCTTAAGGTTTCTCATGATTCGTACACATCTTTTAGATATTAGCTTTGACTATGATGCCGTTGATCTGAGCCTTCTTATTATGGCTTTCTTATTGGGTCTATGCCTTTGCTATGCTCCCTTAGATTGTAAACCATTGATATTATAACTGGATGTGAAAACCTTTCTTAATTATATCATGGAAATGTTTTGAGAAAAACTATTTTAAAATGATGTTTATGAGCACGATGCGTTACCACTTTTATATGGAATTTTACTAACTTTTATGAAAACTACTTTTACGAACTACCTTTATGAAAACCGTTATTAAAGATCATTTTTATGAAAACCATTATTAAGAGATTTCTTTAAATGAACATTTGATAGAAAACTTTGACTATGAACCTTTGCTATGAAACTTATGGACCTTTGATATAATATGACTTTTAAACCTTATAGTTTGATACCCGAGCCACTTTGTTTCCTAGTCATGGGGGTTCCATGGACGTGTCATTGATGCACCTCTGACATGACTCTAGGGCGGTGGAGTGATGTTCCGTCCCGTCCCTTTATGTTATGTATTATGAGCTCAATTATTAATATATATACTTGGCCACTAATATCTTTGCAGGGACGTATGGATGCATCCTAGATTTGCTTTGTATATGTATATGATATGATATGATATGATTTAATTTGGTGATTGATGCTGTGTGCAATACACGTCCTTCACATATTTGAGAGGTCGCTCCTCTATGGTTACTATGATATTTGATTTGATTTGTTTGGGCTCGTGGTAGATTATTGACCTTTCCTTTCCTTTATTTTCCTTACTTGATATCAAATTGTTATACTTTATGCTTTTCCCAGTGCACCATATTTTATTCTTTGTTCCTTACCTTTTGTTTCGTTTATATATATCTGTTCACTGGGCTTTTTAAGCTCAGCCGCATTTCTTTTCCTGCGGCAGGTTTTAGTAGGAAGCTGGGTTATGAGTGGAGAGCACTTTGGACTTAGAAGACTATACTTTGATAGCTATCCTGGATTAGAGATGACTAGAAGTGTTTATATTTTTAGACTTAATAGTTATTGTTGTTCTCCTTTGTAACCTTGTAAATTCAGATTTTCCCCCTTGTAACCTTTGAAATTCATTTGTATTATTTAAGTCATATGCTTGTGTTTGCTTTGATATGTCACCATAACGTAATACTTCTACCCTTATCGGGTTGGGTTGTTACAATTATGGTATCAGAGACCTGGCTGCGACTTGTAGTACATTAAACCTTGACCTGTGAAGTTTGGACCCCTAAGTTTCCACTATAGGCGCTCATAAGACAACCGTTGAGAATTTGCTTTAGGATCTCCCCATAGGAACATAAGTTATAACCGGTGAGGAATGGGTAGACTAGGACATCTATGTAAGTAGCATTGCTTCCGCATCACTCTGAATCATGCCTCTACCTTTAGATATGCCTTATAAGAACATTTGTCTCAGAAGCTAGAAAGTTTTGCAACCTAAGTTTAGTAACCAAGTAAGATTGGAATACCTCGGGAACTACATGGATACCTTACACCATTTAAGTTTCACTTTCTAATTCTAATCTCCATTTTTCCAAATTGTTGATGAACAGTTTGATACTTTTCCGACCATCCCGAAGGTCATTCGACCACAATGTGTTTGACACATTTTATGAATTCTTTACTCATGCCGGATATGAAATATATCATCTGATACTACTTGAATATGCACAACCACAGATATAGGAAGTTTTGTTCCCACCCTTTGAATGATGAACCTTGTCTGCCAACCAGTTCCTTTGGAAGGATATGATGTAAATACTATCTCAGTACGGAATTGTTAACTGAGCATGATGATGCTGATAACTAATATTCCATACATCTCACTTTTGACGGTTATACGATGTTCGTATTACCAATGATATACACCCTACCTGCCACTTAGGCTAAAAGGCTAAACAAAATTCCAATACCTTGAACTGTTCGCTTATCTTTCTCAACCACTTAAATCTGTTAAGATTAATGTTGCTATGGAAGCACATACTCCGACCTCATTTGATTGTCAAGTTTTTCCTGACACCCATTAGTATCCACCCTTGGAAGCTCTGGCATTGGAAATATTTTGGTGTACAAAAATTTTTCGGTGTTCTCTGATGAACCTCTTGGTATTCCCTCCAGCTTGGGAAGTAGAGACATTGAACTGATCTCAGTTGGCGAAACCATTGTGCCATAGGAGTTGAAGGAGCAGACGGAATATGATTTTGTTCACCTTAGTGTTTCTCTTGTGATGCTCCAAGAAGGAAGAGAGAAGTATGCGACGACGTATCGACTATCGTAAACTTAACCGTATCACTATCCGTAATCATTATTCATTTCCGCGTGTCAATGATTGATTTGGTCTATCTTGAAACTCCGTATCAGACGGCCTCATTTAAGTTTGAAGGTGATGCGCGTGATGTGTCGTTGCGGTTTAGCAGTATTAATGCCTACTCAAGTTTTAAATTTATATTTAGCCGACTTATCAATAACACACACACTTAACGAGCAGTGTACCCGGTCAGTATGAATATAATGGTAAGTAGAGTGTCGATCACTAAGAGTGGAACGTATTATCTAGTTATTCTAATCAGTATTTTAATATCCTAAGTTAGCTATACAACCTAATCTAACGCAAGGGGGTTCAGTCTGAGAGACTGGCACGTTTTGGTTATAATTAAATGTAAACTAAACTAATGAGCACGAATCAGCGACTAGCACACACGTACACAGATAGATATTTGAGACTGTAAGAAGACCTGTCCCGATAGTTAAGTAGCTTGCCACTTGTTTTATTGCTAGTTTTATATGAAGTGTATGTAATTAAACCTTTCTCGTTGGCTCTAATCTTATCGGCGAGTAAACTCTTAATGATTACTTATGACTATCCCACTTACCTATCTTCCTACTTTTCTACAGACGATAGAATGCATAGGTGATAAAATAAACAGGCGAGGAAAGAGGCATGGCGACCCGATCAATGCTCAGCTAGACACAGAGGTTATCAATGCACTAATAAAAGTTACCAAAGACATTAACATATAAACTTTAATCGATGGGAAAGCAATATTAAGGGGGGTGCATTATTTTTCGTAGTCAAATGTCACAAGCCCATCAATCCTGATGGATTAAAGAGTACTATTACAATAAAACAAAACTACTTAATGAATTAAATACATGCAGGACCTTCTTACAGCTCTAATATCTTCGATTGTGGTGTGTCTTGTGGTGCTTGGTCGTCTGAATTCGACTCCTCCCTTCAGGGTTAGTTGGTTCGGTTCTTGGCAAAGGGCTCTCAAAATTCGTCAGACTTTGGGATATTTATAGTTTCTGTCTGAGAGGTAGATGCGGCGCATAGAGTTTCCAGATGCGGCGCATCGACTTAACTTCGCGTGGGGTCCAAGAATAATATATTCAGGAATATTCGTACACCGCCTTCAGATGCGGCGTATCTTGTTCTTTGTATGCGGCGCATGTATCTTGGATCGTAACTGATGAAATCTTGAGACTTAAGGTAATGCGTCCTATCTGTTGAGAGAGATACGGCGCATCTTCTGAGCTCCAGCAGACTTTTGACATCTTGCTTGTTTTGCTCCGTTATTAGTCCAAAATGCCAAGTTTCATCAAATGCTTGTTTTAACCTGAGAATCACTAAAGTAAACGTAAATGCATCGATTCTCATAAATAATATAATAAAACAAGTCAAATAAATAGGATAAATGATGATAATAAAATGTACTTATTTGAGTTCATCAAATATCCCCCCACTTGAACTTTACTTGTCCCCAAGTAAACCTTAGATTAAATCATATGAAAATGTATCCTAAAAGATATTAGGATTTATTTTTATAGTTAAGCATGTATTCGTTTTTGTCATAATCACACAACCAAACACTTAACGAAGTAGAAAACAAAATGATTTTCAATGTAAAACAATTCTAAATCGTTTAGTTGCTCAGTCGTGACGAATATTCTATCATAGGCTTGGCAAATATACACATCTCCCCCACTAAAGCTAAGGAATAACAAGTCTAAAGCGGTAAAAAGGGTTTGTTGGTTAAGGGTTGATCATTCTTTTCAATCTCTATCGATCTCAAATTCCAGAAAAGGCGACAAAATCACAAATACATGACCGAATCCACGACCACGATACTTGCAATTGCTCAAATCCTTAACTCGAATAGGCTAAAGATAGGACCAAGTAATCTTTACCAATAATATTATATCAAAAAGGCCGACAAAATCATAAATACATAGCCGAATCCACGACTACGATACTAAAGATTGCTCAAATCCCTAATCTCAATAAATCAAAGGTTTAGATGGAGAATGATATAGGGTATGGATAATATTTGGGATATAAATTGGTGTAAAATAAAAATAAACAAACAAAACAGATAAATTAAAATCCTAGATGTGGTTAATCACTATCCCAACCATCCCATGAATAAGACTCATATCATTGAATAACTCACGCTTTAACACTTGAAACACACGCTTTAGGTAGACACGAATTATACTCAATAAAATCTTAATCAAAGAATAACCTTAGTTGGCGTTCCCATAACGGCCAACTCCCATTCAATCCATAGATATAATATACAACAACAAATAGTGGTGATATCGCCCACTTAATACAAAACTTTACATAAGTTGGTTAAAACAAACTCCAACTTTTTCTTTTTCTTTTTCTTTTCTCTTTTTTTGATTTTTTTTTTACTTCAACTACTAACATAAATATGGATGTGTAAAATTTCACAACTTTTCTATTACTATTTTTCCGGATAATTTTTCCATACTTTTCATACTTTCAGAAATAACTGTAATAGTGAAAGTAGTAAACACACGAAAAACAAGACTTAAAATATACAATATCTACTTTCACTCCAATTGCATCGTGCAATTTCCCGACCTAACCATAGATAATGAATTACGCACGCGAACACAGGTAATGTAAGGAAACACACTTTGCCTAAAGCAATTAACCACGGATTTTAATCTACAGGGTAGGCTAAGGTGTAAAGGTGTAACGAAACATTATAACAAAGGTGTAAGAAACGAAAGGAATGGCTCTGAGTGTTATTCTAGGGGTATCTTACTCTAAAAGTGAGAGTAACAAAGGGTTTATACGGGGGTTAACTAACCAATGTAGCTAGTTAATATCACAAAACATATAAAGGCTATTTGGGTGTAATCCTAGAAATTTACCAATTTAGACAAGTCATTCCAATTATATAAATAATACTTATTATGGTGGTCTCGAATAGTATACAAGCCAAGTTCTAAAGTTTACAAGTCACCGGCACACTAAAGTTTTAATATTTTCAAAGAATAGAGTTATGTGTGCGGATATGTAATTTAGACTTTAAACAAAAACATGCTAAAAAATTTTAAATTTTGATATATTAAGGGCAATTTAGCATATTTTGAAAAAGTTTAGGACAAGTAAGTGTTCTAATTCTCCTATCCCTCCACTTAAGTTGAACAACGTCCTCGTTGTTCTTGTCTAAGGTTAAAAATTGGAAAATAAAAAGAATTAGAACAGAAAAACTCCCCTGAGATTTGTTTGGAATGATTCTCCATTATTCGAGTAAGAGCAAAAATCATCGTTCTTGTGGATGAAAAACTTTTAAGCTTCAAAAATGATGTATCCACAATAACCGCAGGAATCTATAATACCATTAAGACTAAAAACACACCTGAGTTAAGAAGTTCAAACTTGCATAATACATTAGTAGTTAGTAAAAATAAAACGTAAAAAATAAAATTGAAAATCATCAGGTCAGTCGATACGCCGTATCCTATGGGAAAGGATACGCCGTATCGAGCCTGGAATAAACACGGATCAGAATAAAAGATGCGTCGCATCCTTAACCAGGGATGCGCCGCATTAAATAAACTGACAAAAAGTTTTAAAGTCAAAAATAAAAATGCAGAAAAATAAAATAAGTTATGATATGACCGATGCAGGTGATGCGTCGCATCTCAGGATCGAGATGCGCCGTATCTTTTGCAGGTCTGACAGACTCGACATAAAATAAAATAAAAGATAAATCTTCCGGGTTGTCTCCCGGTCAGCACTTGTCTTTATTCCAGAGTCTTCAAGTTAGACTCACGTTCAGCTCCTCAAATTGATTCATCGGGTTCAAACTCCACCACCTCGTTCTCAGTTTCCTCAATCTTATTATCAAAGTATTTTTTAACTCGTTGCCCGTTTACCTTGAATATATAACCATTTTTATCGCATATTTCAATAGTCCCATATGGATAAACTTTCTTGACAACGAACGGGCCCGTCCATCTTGATTTAAGTTTACCTGGATACATCTTTAATCGAGAGTGAAATAGCAGCACTTTCTCTCCAATAGTAAATATTTTATCCCCATGTAACCTCGAGTCATGCCATCTTTTAGTCCTTTCTTTGTAGATCTTAGTATTTCTGTAGGCCTCGTCTCTTAGTTCATAGAGTTCATTGAGTTCCATGAAATGGTTTTTCGTTGCGGCGTCCATATCCATGTTACATTTCTTCAAAGCCCAATATGCATTTTGTTCTATTTCGACCGGTAGGTGGCATGCCTTCCCGTATACAAGACGAAACGGAGTGCATCCTGTTGGAGTCTTATAGGCTGTACGAAATGCCCATAAAGCGGTTTGCCCGAAACAGGTTTGCCCGAGGATACTGAGTGTGATTTCTCAGTGCCTTCCGTTGGCGGTTGTTCTTTGGCCAATTGGGTCACAACTGTGGGTGTCTCAGCGGGCTTGGCCATTTTTTGCCTTCTTTTTTAGGCTTTGAGGTAGAGGTCTCAGTGTCGAGTGGTTTGGGTTCCCTTTATTTTTCTTCTTCTCCTTCTTGTAAGGAGAAGGCACTGGTGATATTACGTCTGCGCCCTGAATGACCATCAACATGTATGTGGTCAGGGCAACGGGTGTAACCTCAGTGAGGTCTCTCGAGTAGTTTGCCTTATGTAAGACATCAGGGTCAGATCCCTGGACATTGGGTCTAACATACTCGAAGCCTAGTAGGTCTTGAAGCACACAATAAATGAACTTAGGGTAAGACATGTGTCTTTTCCTGGATTTCCCTGATAGCTTGACAATGAGGTCTTTAAAGATTATTTCTCCAATATCTATTTTTCTACCCTCCAGGAGGCTGAACACTATCATTTATTGAGCAGTGTTTAATTGCTCCGTGGAGGACTTGTTTCCACCAAGGACCTGAATGACAAAGGTCATCAGTATCCTCTAGGCTGCAGGAAACTAGGTTTTGATGATGGAGGCTTTTGCCAAAAATTTCCTTGGGGCCACATCAGGGTGTTTGTCATCATGTGGCCCAAGTAAAAGCAATTATGCTTTTACTTCACTCTCAGTGGGTTGAGGGGCAAACTTCTCAGTGTAATCAAGGCCTGTGGCTTTGATAAAGGTTTGGTAATCAAGGGAGAGGGTTTTCCTCCCATTGTTTACTAAAAAGGTGATGATGGAGTCCTTAGTGACATCAGGGTTGGTGATCACTACTGTCTACCAGAAATCCCTTAAGTAGTCATGGTAGATGCCTAGTGGTGTATTGGTGAATGCCATAGAGAAGAATCAATTTTGCAAGTATTTCACCATATCCTTATTGGCCAAAAATTTTTTCCGGATAGGTAAAATTCCTTACGACATTATTCTTGGTCAAATCTATGCCCTCTAGTTAGAATTCCATATTAGGGGCGCAGGTAATAGCTTTAGAAGCAGCCATTGTAAAAGACGATATTGGTTTGGTAAGGAAAAAAGGTCTTGGTTTAGAGGTTAAGAACACACACACTAGTTTTTTGAAAAAAAGGCAAGAGTTTGATTATAATTTCAAAGCGTGTGTGTGTTATTGTTTATGTAGGTATTTATAGGGAAGTGGAGAGGAGGTGGTTTTTGCACTATAGCGAATTTTTCTTAAAAATTTAAAAACTGTTTTGTATAAATGTTTGTTATCCGCATTAAATGCCATCTTTCCACTTTCCCGGGTTTTGTGCAACTGCCAAGGTGAACAGTTGTGCCGTCTGCAAAAGTGTATTTTGCAGAGTGACATCACCACATATAATATCAAAGGATATTATTTGTGAGGAAAGGCATTAAATGCCAAGTGGGATATGTGGTGATGAAGTGGGGGCCCAAGATGTGGATGCCAGAAGGTAAAAGAACATATATTCCTATATTAAATAGGTGTTCAGTTACCAACATCGGACATTTACTAACTAAATACTTAGAGCATTAATTATAGCATTGAATGTCATTTATTTAGTCTTGAGGCCCCTGAATGACTTTTCATTCAGTGTGAGGGTGTTCAGGGAAGGTTATTCAGTGATCTTATTCACTGAGAGATTCGTTGAGTTAGGGACCTGGGGTTATCAGAATTTGCACTTAGTTGGATGGATTCAATCAGTGGATTGATTCTCAATATCCAACATTTCCAATTCAGCTTTCAGTCTTGTGAAAGTTGGTTCATCCAATGGTTTGGTGAATATATCAGCTAGCTGATATTCAGTGGGAATGAAGTGTAATTCAATATCACCATTCATGACATGGTCCCTGATGAAATGATATTTGATATCAATGTATTTGGTTCTCTGATGAAGAACAGGGTTGTTTGAGATAGCAATTGCACTTGTGTTATCACAAAAGATGGGAACTATCTTATAATGGATGTCATAGTCACTGAGTTGACTTTGCATCCATAGCACATTTGCACAACAACTGGCTGCTGCAACATATTCAGCTTTTGCTGAGGACATGGCAACTTATTGTTGCTTCTTAGCACTCCAATAGACTAGTTTACCACCAAGGAATTAGCATGAGCCTGAAGTGCTTTTCCTGTCCATGTTGCACCCTGCATAGTCAGAGTCTGAGTACCCTTTGAGATCAAAGCCTGACCATTTAGGATAGTAAAATCCAAGACTTGGAGTACCTTTCAGGTACCTGAGGATCCTTTTTACAGCTGTGAGATGTGATTCTCTTGGGTCAGAATGGTATCTGGCACACAAACAGACTGAGAAATTGGATATCAGGCCTTGATACAAGTAGGTACATGAGTGACCCAATCATTATTCTAAATAGAGTTTGATTGACTGGTTTACCAGCAAGGTCAGGACCTAGGTTGTTTGGAGGAACCATGGGAGTTTTCACTAAGGCACAGTCACTGAGCTCATACTTTTTCAGTAGGCTTCTAGTGTACTTCTCTTGACTTCTAGAGGTTCCCTTATCAGTCTGCTTGATTTGCAGTCCAAGGAAGTAAGTGAGTTCTCCCATCATGCTCATTTCAAATTTCTTTGCCATCAGTTTTTCAAACTGTTTGCAAAGTTTAAAACTTGTTGAGCCAAACATGATGTCATCCACATACACTTGAACAAGAATGACATCTTCTTTTGTCCTATAGATAAACAATGTGTTGTCTATCTTGCCTTTGACAAATTTGTTTTGGATGAGGAAGGCTGAAAGAGTTTCATACCATGCCCTAGGAGCTTGTTTCAATCCATAAAGGGCTTTGTCAAGCTTGCAGTCATAGTCAGGAAACTCACTGCTTTCAAATCCAGGAGGTTGTTGAACATAAACTTCTTTTTTCAGTGATCCATTGAGGAAGGAACTTTTTACATCCATTTTATATACTTTGAAGTTCATGTAGGTTGCAAATGTAAGGAAGATCCTGATGGCTTCCATTCTTGCCACTGGTGCAAATGTTTCTTCATAGTCAATGCCTTCTTATTGATTATAACCTTTGGCAACAAGTCTGGCCTTGTTTTTAATGACTATGCCATTTTCATCAGTTTTGTTTTTGAACACCCATTTCATGCCAATGACTGAAACATCCTGAGGACATTTGACCAAGGTCATTACCTTGTTTCTGTCAAATTATTCCAGTTCATCATGCATAGCCTGAACCCAACTAGGATGTTTCAGTGCTTCTTTGACACTTTTAGGTTCAATGGTGGAGATGAAGTCCACAAATAGGCATTCATTGGCTGAGGCTGCCATTAGTTTAGCATCCATGCTTCTAGTAAGCATTCCTTCAGTAGGCTCTCCAATTATGTTGACAAGTTCTATATCTTTAGACCTAGTCCAACTATCCTGAGGTCTTGGATATTGATTAGAACTTGTGGAGGCCTGATTGAGTGGAGGTGTAGGTTCTGGTGCAGAAACTTGAAGATCTTCAGGATCTTGAGTATCTGACTGACTTGGTTGATCACTGAGATTGATTGGTTCCTGAGCACTTTGTTCAGACTGATTGATTTCATCAGTACCTATTTGTGCTTCAACAAACTCAGTGATGGTTGGGTAAGGAAGGTTGTGTGGGATGATGTAGTAGGAAATATCAGCATCTGCTTGATATTGAGTGGAAGGATTATTGTCAGGATGATATTTATCAGGAGGATATCTTGATGAATCATCAATTCCTACCTCTTCCAGTGAGGTGTTTGAGAATCTGATTGCTTCAGCACTCTCATCAAAGGTGACATGGAATGTTTCCTTAGTTTGTTGTCTCCTTGTATTGAACACCCTGAATGCTTTAGAGACAAGGGAGTATCCTAGAAAACATCCATCATCAGCTTTTGCATCAAATTTCCCTAAGTGATCCTTGTAGTTATGAATAAACACAGGGCACCCAAAGACATGAAAATAGTTGATGTCAGGGATTCTTCCTTTGAATAAATCATAAGGAGTTTTTCTATGTCTCTTGACAATGATGGATCTGCTTTGAGTATAATAGGCAGTTGATGAGGCGAAAAGTGTACCGCTTTTAGGGGGTTATTTAAGCCCTAAATCGTATTTATTTGATCAAATATTACCCTAAATCGTTCCTTTTTTCATTTTAGGTACTTTGGAGAAGAAATCTAGAAAAGGACGCATTTTGGACGTTTTTGGAGCATAAAAGTGAAGAAAACGACAAAGTCCCAAATCGGCTGAAAAAGTACATGTGACGGCGTCAAGGTCCTATGTGACGCCGTCGACCCCTGACGCGCCAGAGAGCATTTTGGAGGATTAAAGCGGGACGGCGTCAAGAAGGCTATCAAGAAACCCTAAACACGGCGAGGTGACGGCGTCAAGGACTATAACGTGACGCCGTCAGATCTGTTTTTCTATATATATTCACATAATTTTTAGTCATTAGTGTGCAACTTTGTGAGGAGAAACCCTAAAGACGATTTTCTGCAACTTTTAAGGGTTTTTATACCCTTGGATATCCCATGTTCAATTGAAGATAAGTAATAAATTAATCATTCAATATGTCTATGTATTGTTTGATTCTATCTTGTTCTTGTCTTTTGTTTAACATGCTAGGCTAGATTTATCTTGTGTTTGCTTAGATCTAATGAAACCTATCTATTGATTATTAGTTGTTGGTGTGTTATTAGTTGTATTGGATGATTGTTCATCGATGTTAGGCTTAAGAAAACTGGCTAACCTCCTATACGGTAACTTGCTTGAACGTCTTAAGAAACATGAACCAATGCGTACAAAGGTTTTTATGGTTGTATTTAATGCATGAGCGAATTCTAGTGATCCCATGTTAGGAGCTTCTTAGCCGGCTCGACATAGGAGTGAAGTAGGAGCTTATAGAGTTGGGGAAGTACGTACGCCACCCCACGACTGGTATTAAGGAATACACCCGTCATCCACGTAATTAATACACACTAATCAACCGGTAAAAGATAGTTAGGGAGTAAGGAAATCTAAGTAAACACATTTCTTTCCATATAAGTTCCACAACCTTTTTCTTTTTAGTTATTTTATTTTATTTGCATTTGTAGTTATTTGGGTTAGTTGACTAGCAACTAATTCCGCCCACTCCTTCAAACCCGAGATTTTACTTGCTTTTCATAAAATATAAAAATACAAAAAGAATCTTCCCTCACCCTTAGACCTATTAGAGTAGCTTTTCAATCCTAACGACACTATTCCCCTAGAGAACGATCAATCCCCCGGTACTTGCCACTACACTATACTACATCGGTCAGGTACACTGCCTGGTGGGGATTGCAAGCTTCTCGAGATCCCTCGAGAGGTAAAACCTGTTGTAAGGTCGCAAAACCACGCATCAAGTTTTTGGCGCCGCTGCCGGGGAATAGTTATTGTTTAGGTTGAATTTTTATTTTATTAGGTCTACTCACTAGATTCCTTTCTAGTGAGATTTTTATTTTATTTTTCTAGGTTTTCTTTAGTCTATCTATTTTCTTCGTTTCTTTGTTCGTAACCATTACCATCCGACATCATGGAAGGTGGTAATATCCTCGATCCCAACAACCCACCACCACAACAACACCCACCTCCTAGAGCCCGTACCTTAGGAGACTACTCCCGTCCTAGCCACCATGGCTATCGAAACACCATTGAGCTCACTCAAGGAGCCAATGTCACTCCCTTGCGATCCGACACCATCCGGTTGGTGCAAAGCGGATGCGCATTCCATGGACTTCGTTCCGAAGATCCTAATCAACATCTCAAGGACTTTCTCAAAATTGTTGATTCCATAGACCTTGATGTTGCTACTCGAGAGACGACCCGAATGCGTCTCTTTCAATTCTCTCTGCGGGACCAAGCTAGTCATTGGCTAGAGCGTCTACCCGCAGGATCCAGCACCTCTTGGGATGATCTCACCACTCGTTTCCTTGCTCAGTTTTTCCCACCGGGAAGAACTACCAAGCTAAGGAATGATATCTTGATGTTCCAACAACGTCAAGGCGAAACCCTCTACGAGGCATGGACTCGATTCAAGGACTTACTCCAAAAAGTCCCTCACCATGGCATAGAACTTTGGCTCCAAGTCCAAATCTTCTACGACCACATCAATCTCTCCACAAGGCAAACCATTGACCAATCGGCCGGTGGTAAGCTACGTGATCTAAGTGCGGAACAATCATGGGCTCTCCTAGAAGATCTTGCTCTTTATGACAACGAAAGTTGGAGTGATCCCCGTGATTTGAATAAAACGGTCAAGGCAATATCCTTGCCTTCGAACAATTCAAGCACTTCTGACCGTAGGATCATAGAACTTGAAGACCAAATCAAGTTTCTTATGAAATCCTACGAGGCTCCTAAACCTTCAAGCCAAGTGAACAAAATCACTTCTCCGTGTAAATTATGCGGTGGTCCCCACGACACTCATGATTGCATGGAACTCCCGAAACAGGATTTCAAAGAATTCGCATCCTCGCGAATCGATAAGGTGGGAGATAAGTGGCTCACCACTAATTATGGACCCAAGAATTCCGAAGATAGGTATGAAGCATGGAAGAGTAAGCCAAATTTTAGTTGGAACCAAACTCGAAGCGTATCATTCAATGACTCTCCACCACTCACCTGGTCTGAACATTATCCTCATCAGCATACGCATAAACAACAAAATCGCGAGGAATCACTGCAAAAATTCATTCTCTCTCAAGAGACACAGCTCTCCAAACTTGAGAGTCAATTCAGACAACAGCAAGTTGATATGAACAACAAGGTTGATAACCTGTTAAGGGATATCAATGATCGCATTGCTGGCAGGTCAACTTGTAAGTCGGCACGAGTCAATGAGATCAAATCCGTCACGGTGACTCACCAAACACCCCCTCCTGTAAAAATCAAGCACCCTAGTAAATTCTTCAAACACATATCACAAAACAAAAAAGAAACTGGAGATACTCATACCCCTTCAAAGCCACTCCACTTCGTGAACACCATTACAACAATACCTATTCCTAAACCAAACCTGGACCAAAAATCAACCGAGAATGTGGATAATGGAATGGAGGGTGAAGTTCCCGAGAAGAGCCCCGAGGCGCCCGGCGACTATCTATACCCACCAAAGAACTCTAGTACAAAAGAGTTGAGTGATGAGGAGGGCTCGAAAGAGAAATCCGAAATGCCTCATGGGCTCCCGGGAATGCTAGACCGCCCCCTGGTGGAGGAACTTGAGAGGGGCACAACAAAGCTGTCCATGAGATTTGGAGAGAGAATAGAAGATGGCGCTCCCAGGGTCTTTAAGATATCTTGCACCACTAGGAAGAAGTTTATAAAAGATGCCTACATAAACCCCAACTCTTCTATGAATGCAATATCCCTTTCTCTATATAACGAAGCCTTCACCAAACAAGTCAAATATGAAGGGTTTAATATCATCGGAGTAATAAGAAGGGTACCAATTGTGATAGAAAAGTTCCTTTTTCATATCGAGCTAACCGTATTTAATAACATGAACTCGATCATCAGCCCATCCTTGACTAGCCTTGTTCTAGGCAAACCATTCATAAAAACAACGGGAGTGATACTCGATGAGGATGATAGTAGTGCATTATTTACCAATGGTGTCAGGAAAGTGATTTTTCGAGATGGCAGTAATGAAGTGTATGAGTATCAACCATCAGCAATTTGCAACACATGGGGGCTACACGGTAGAAGGCCTGGCCGAATTAAGCGACATGATCAGAATAATCTCAAAATACCTTGCATGATTGGTCACAAGCATTTTCATAATGTTTACATTGACACATGTTTACCCAAAAATGTGATGTCCTTGTTTCATTATAACAACATCTTTAGATGGGGGATGATTAATAAAGGGAAGGATGACATTGACATAGATGATGATGTACAGGTGTTTGTAGGAAATATGACATTCACTATGAGCTTCGCAATCGTCGATAATATCGAAAAGTACATCAATCCCAGGTTATCACAAGTTGTTCTTGGGGCACCTTTTTGCAAGGCCACAAGCTTGGTTGTAGACGAGCTCAATGGGATCATGACTTTCACCGATGGGATTAGGGAAATCTCATACCAAACGCCCTACAAGATGAGAGAATTCAAGGAGATTGATTATGGAGGGCTCGATGGGTTAAGTTCCCAACTCGTGTTATGTGATGATGATGTGAGAAGAGGATGTAAGGACACTTTTGACCTATCGAGTGGATTCTTTAAGCATGTTAAGGAGCTTAGTTCTAAATACCAAAAGAATCCTTTTGATCTTGAGGACCCGAAATACCTTTACTATGAAAGTGATTCTGATAGAGAATCAAAGGGGAACCTAGAAATCGCGACCAATGATGGAATCACGTAATGTACGTGACTTTGAGTCTAGCTACAAGACTCGTTAATAAAGAAAAGCGCTTCTTGGGAGGCAACCCAAGCTTTATTTGCTTTGTGTGTTTATTTGTTTGTTTGTTTGATTTTATTTGCTTCCGTATGTATGTTTAATTTTTATTATTATTGATTCATGTTCGAAACTAAATTGTGAAAATGCTTTATCTTGTTTTTAACTTCGTCTTAACTACATATAAAGGTATTTTGCAAAAGATAAGTGTAAGGGAAATCCAAATCGGTTTATTAGAACAAATGAACATGAATCATAACAATATTAAATTAACATACATATTAGTAATTGTTTGAGTCAAATGCTTGTATCGAGTCATAATGATATTTTGCAGGATTTCCAGGAAATAAGGATTGAGTTTTTCCAGAAATTTTCCGGAAACTTAACATGAAAAATCTGTCAGATCATTTCTGACGGCGTCAGGTCTTAATTTTCTGAAATTTTTGAAAGTTTTGTTTTTCTGCCGGAATCATAAAATGCTTTATTAAATCTCTAACTTATAAACTCCAGGAATCTGCAAAATATTCATTCCACAAGCATTATATCCTTATACAGATTTATCCCGCCGATGTTATGCAGGTTTTCGTGTTTGTTTTCTCAGGTTTAACAGGTTATTTTGGACAAGAAGATGATTTATATTTCGGAAGGGAAGCTTTCAACGTTCATTTTCTTGGAGGAGGATTTAACCATGTTACCGGATTATCCACATCGAACGAATCAGGGGAGTATTTGATTTCATTCTTTTACCTTATTTACTTTTACATCTTGTTATTTGAACATTGGGGACAATGTTCATCTTAAGTGTAAGGGGGGGGGGGGGGTAAAAGTACGATACCTTTGATAATGCAATTGCACTTGATTTTTTGTTTTGTTTAATGGTAGATGTGTAATAAAACTGAGAGAAATACCTGTTAGGGCAATTTTAGTGCCAAATTTAAATTTTTTTTACAACATTTAGGAGTGAAACTTTGGTCTTAATGAGCGTCTCACGGATAGGAGTTATATGACTAGCACAAAACCGTACCACTAAAAAAATTTTCCACCCCCAAATTTGTGAGGTTCGCCCCTAGAATTGGTAGGAAAAGCATTTATTCTATGATGTGTGTACCAGTAGCACTTAGATTCTAGAACTTGCGTTAGGACCATTCCGAGGCCACAAGTGAGACTACATTCGTGTAGTTAGATTTACTACATGATAAGAGGCATTAGGATTAACCCATTGTTTTACACCTGTGTTTTTGTTATAATTACATTGGCTACATTGGTCAAGTAATTCTCCCACACCCTTTGCGTTGTACTCATTTTTAGTACACGATACCCCTAGTACACCCCTCAGAGCCTATCTTTTCGTTTCTAACTTTAAGCATTTTACTTAAAGTAAGAATTTGTTTACACCCCACTTAAATGTACACCCAAATCGCCTTAGCCTACCTTGTATGCACTCATTTTTAGTGCATTATTGTGACAACATTTGTTTAAACCCCAAGTTAATTATCTAATTGATTACATGGTTGCTAAGTCGAGTCATATCCTTGTACATATTGTTTTGTGACGATTGGGACTCATGGGTAAAGTACTAGTGTAATGGAGTAATGGGGAAGAACAACATTATTACCCCCATATGTGCTAAATATTTTAAAAGTGCTCCAAGTGTTTCGATTATCTTAATTCGAGTCATTAGAATAGTAATTGTAAAGTTATGTAAATGTTCAAGTGTAAGGGGAGAACCGAGGCCCCTACGATGTATTATTTTGGATGGTAGGGCAAGAGTGTATGCAAAAAAAAAAAAAAAAAAAAAAAATGAGAAAAAGAAAAGTAGAAAAAACATACGGACTACCATCCCGTTTCCTTTTATGTTTATTTTATGTTTTTGTTAGTTTGTTATTAGCTTAAGTCGAGTCTAGTCTTGGCTTAGCAACATTGTATAGTACATGTAATTGATCAAGATCTTTAACTCGCCACCAGTAAAATATCCTTTATCCAACAAAACCGTGTTTATCATATCCCTACACCTAACATTATAACCTGTTTAAAAGCCCTCTTTGATAGTTTATCTTAGGTGCTTACGCCTAGTGGAGGAGGTTTTTGATCCTTTCCCAAGCCTATGGTAATCTATTTGCTATGACAGGTAGTGAGAGATATTATTCATTTCCATTTATGAGATATACTTTTATGACACCTGAGAGATGTGAGTATCTAAACACTACTTGTGAGGTGCTAGTTTGTAATCTCCGTGCTTATTATGATTAAAGTGGAACGACTATTTGTTGTAATTACTTTTATATTAGCGTTAAATGATCCCTAACTTGTATTTTGATTAGAATAAAAGCGCATTTGCTTGAGGACAAGCAAATCTCAAGTGTAAGGGTATTTGATGAGGCGAAAAGTGTACTGCTTTTAGGGGGTCATTTAAGCCCTAAATCGTATTTATTTGATCAAATATTGCCCTAAATCGTTCCTTTTGTCATTTTAGGTACTTTGGAGAAGAAATCTGGAAAAGGACGCATTTTGGACGTTTTTGGAGCATAAAAGTGAAGAAAACGACAAAGTCCCAAAATCGGCTGAAAAAGTACATGTGACGGCGTCAAGGTCCTATGTGACGCCGTCGACCCCTGACGCGCCAGAGAGCATTTTAGAGGATTAAAGCGGGACGGCGTCAAGAAGGCTATCAAGAAACCCTAAACACAGCGAGGTGACGGCGTCAAGGACTATAACGTGACGCCGTCAGATATGTTTTTCTATATATATTCCTATAATTTTTAGTCATTAGTGTGCAACTTTGTGAGGAGAAACCCTAAAGATGATTTTCTGCCACTTTTAAGGGTTTTTATACCCTTGGATCTCCCATGTTCAATTGAAGATAAGTAATAAATTAATCATTCAATATGTCTATGTATTGTTTGATTCTATCTTGTTCTTGTCTTTTGTTTAACATGCTAGGCTAGATTTATCTTGTGTTTGCTTAGATCTAATGAAACCTATCTATTGATTATTATTTGTTGGTGTGTTATTAGTTGTATTGGATGATTGTTCATCGATGTTAGGCTTAAGAAAACTGGCTAACCTCCTATACGGTAACTTGCTTGAACGTCTTAAGAAACATGAACCAATGCGTACAAAGGTTTTTATGGTTGTATTTAATGCATGAGCGAATTATAGTGATCCCATGTTAGGAGCTTCTTAGCCGGCTCGACATAGGAGTTGATGATGTACCCTCCGAACGGGTCGAAGGACTCCCCTTCGAGCCTGTAGAAAGCCCTCTCTTCGGAGGCCCAGGTTAATCTCCTTAACACGTTTCATTGGCGTAAAACCATTCGCCTGCGAATGGTTACCATGTGGGAATCCGCCAATCGAAGCCCTAAGCCCTTCGGGGTATTCCTGACGAAGGGACTAACACGAAGGAGCATCCAGACCTGGTCAAACCCACGTCTCCTCTTCCCTTTGGCTTCCCGCCAAAACAGAGATCGTGGGCTACAAAGCCCTAGCGGTTACCACTTTCCATGGGACGCCCCCATGATCTCCGAACTTTGTGCAACCGCCCACTATGTCCTATTTCTCACCTATAAATAGCATAGTCGGGCCAAGAACAATGTAAGTAATTTCGAGTTAACCTTACTCTCCAAATTTACGACCTACATTACCATCACACATACTTACTCGCACGCCGGAGGTGGTTCGCAGGGTCCAACCCCTGCGCAATCACTTAACGTAGTGTCTTTGTATTTCTTATTCTCAGGTTAAGAACAAGCTTGGCGCAATCTCAACACCCCATTATTCCTTTGATCTCCATCGAAGGCTTGGTTGACGAATATTTGTTCAATCAGTGGCGCCATCCGTGGGACCGCTACAATTGGTCTCGTTAATTCCGAGCTTTTAACCTACCAACCAAGTTCACTATTATTCCAGCATGGACCAAGGAAGAGAAGATTCTCCCCCACCGGGTTTCTCTACCTTAACACCAATACCAACCGATGATCCTAACAACCTTCCCCCAATAACCGCTTCCACTTTCACAACACGTTCTCATCCAGAAATCACAACCAACAATCATGCTTCGACATCAGCCAACCCAGAACCTGTCATTAGCCCAGCCTTTGTCGAAGCCAACCACGAAGTGTTGGAAAACCTTTTAAGGGCTCGTAACAGACAAGTCAGGAATGCTGAGGTACGCAGGGAGTTGGAATACTCGAGTGAAGAGTACGATGAAGAAATGGAGATGGAACCTAGGCCTCCGACCCAAGGACCAACCCTATCTGCCTTAAGGATTGGTTCTCCAATGGGCCGAAGGCTAAGCAAAAGATCTGTTGGTTTCGAAGGAGTACCTGAGAGGGCTCCGACAAGAAGAGAAGGGGCGGTTGCCGAAGGCTCTAACGGTAGGAGTCAGCTTAGGGAAGAAAGGGGGGTGACTTTGCCTCCATTGCTAGCCGCTCACCTTGGAAGAACTGAAACTGGGATTCCGTTGCAGCCTTCTCACGCTTCAGGCGTAGAAGGCAATCCGTCTACAATTAATATGGGAGGAAATCTTCCTCCCAATGGTATGTACCCCTCGTTCCAAACTCAGTCCTATCCTCAAAATTTATATCCTCCAGTAAATGGACAGCCTAATAACCCAAGCTTCCCTCAAAATTATGGGAGCATGCCCTTCGGCCCTCCTATGGCTTACCCTCCGTACGCCATGGGAAACAGTTACCCATTTGCCATGAACACACCTTATCAGTCCTACCCAGGCCAGACTCCTATGGGAATGCCCCCAAACAGCAATCCATACAATACAGTCCCCATTTACGCACCACCTTATAATTGTCTATATTCAGACCCTATGGGTTCAGCTACACCCTTCGTTAGATGGATAGAAGATTACCCATTGCCTGATGGGTTGAAAATGCCTTCACATGTCGGGACTTATGATGGGAAGGGGATCCGGACAATTTCTTACACTTGTTCGAAGGGGCTATCAAAATGCAAAAGTGGGTTATGCCGGTGGCCTGTCACATGTTTACATACACCCTTCGGGATTCCGCTCGTATTTGGTGGAATGGACAAAAGCCCGGTAGCATCGTCAATCTTGATGATCTCAAAGCTAAGTTCCGGTCCCATTTCAGTCAGCAAAAGAAATTCACAAGGACCCATTTAACGGTGCACAACATCAAGCAAAAAGATAACGAAAGCACCAGGGCCTTCGTTACTAGGTACACCGATGAGACTTTGCAAATTTTGGGCCTTCATGAAGATCAACGTATTTCTGGTTTCGTACATGGCCTTCGGAATCGGAGTTTGGTGGAATTCTTGTCCACCGACCTTCCGACAACTTACAAGGGGCTGACTGAGAAGACGTACACTTGGATCGAAGCCAAAGAGGTATCCACTAATGGGGCTCCGATAGATAAGGATAGCAACAACAAGTTTTCAAAGCATTCCACGTGGGAAGGGTCCAAGAACAAGAACAAGAACAGAGATAGGTTCTCTCCGTACAACAAAGGCCCCAACCATGGTTTGTTGAACAACCTAACGAAGTCTCCCAAGGAAATACTTGCTACGGAGAGGGCGGCCAAAGCCTTCGAAGCGCCTCCACGCATGACAAGTAAGGGTAAAAACAGGGATACCAGCAAGTACTGTCACTTCCACGAAGACAACGGCCATGATACGAACAGTTGCAGGGAATTAAAGAAACAAATTGAAGAGGCCGTAAGATCTGGGCAGTTAGCACACCTGGTAAAGGGAATCAAGAAAGGCAAAGAAAAGATGACTGACACTCAAATGGCCAAGGATACTAATCCTACCGAAGCCCCTATACTAATGATACATCGAGACGAAACCTCTTTGAAAAGGAAGGTGCCGGAGTCGAAAGCAAACAAGATAAGAGAAATAACGTTTTCCCCTATCTCAGGCAGGATCCCTTCGAACGATCCGGTGGTTATCAAAGTCCTAATCTTTAGCCAAAAAATAGGGGGAGCTTACATGGACTGCGGAAGCCCTTGCGAAGTCATATATGAACATTGCTTTCGAAAGCTCTCGTCGGCGGTCAGGTCTCGAAAGGTTGATTCGAAGAAGCCTTTAGTAGGGTTCTCTGGCGAACGCTCGTGGCCCCTAGGGGAAGTTCCGCTGGAAATAACAATCGGAGAAGGCAGGATCGCAAGGACAGAAACCCTCATGTTTACTATCGTAAGGTCCAACTCTCCTTACAACTTGTTGATAGGGAGGACCGCCATGCAAAAGATGGGTATAGTAGTCTCCACTATACATGCAGCGGTAAAGTTTCACACACCCAACGGAATAGGGACGGTATTCTCTGAGCACAGTCCGAAGGATAGCGAGAAAGAGACGGTATTCTCTGAGCACAGTCCGAATGACGTTATTGGAAGTGCGGGTGAGGAAGAAGATATCGTCACAAAAAAGCGTCGTGCAGAACGAAGAGTGGTAAGCAAAAAGCAATATCCAAATAGTTCCACGGCGGAATTGGAGAAGCCACACAAATCCGAAGGGAAGGTCTTTGAGGGGATACGTCCTAGAAGCACCAGAACTCCTCCGACGCCGAGAGCTGATGACAAGCTCTATAACAAGAAATATCGACTCAAGGGATCCAAACCCACCAAGTCGACAGAGCAAGAAGTCAAGACCAATCCTTCGAAATTCAAAGCAGCTATTGGCCTGCCGGCCCAAGGATCATTGAAAAAACGTGATAATCCAAGCTCCGCCAAGAGTCAGACTTTCGCGGAAGTCCTCAACGAAACGCCTTCCGGTCACAACCAAATCGAGGAAACTCCCCGAGCAGTAACGGAGGAATGGAAGTTATTTACTGACGGAGCCTCAAGCTCCGATGGTTTCGGAACAGGGTTAATCCTAATAAATCCGGAGGGGAAGGAGTACAGTTATGCGCTACGTTTTGAATTCAAAGCCACGAAAGATGAAGCAGAGTACGAAGCCTTGCTTGCTGGCCTTCGACTCGCAAAGGGTATCGAGGTTCGTAACCTCTCCATTTTCGTAAGCTCGCTTTTAGTGCTGGTCAAATCAAGGGTTCTCGCAGAGCAAGGCAGCCAATAATCAAAGAGTACTTGAGCGAAGTTAAAAAAGTCCTTCAGGGTTTCGAACGATACAAAGTGACAAATGTCCACATAAGCCAAAATAAGAAGACGGAGGTCCTAGTCAAATTAGCATCGACTGCTCTTGCTCATCTGCCCAGTGAGGTTTTAGTAGAGGAGTTGGCCACCAGGTCAATTGCAAGATGTGAAACATTTGATAAAGGCTCCAGCTGGATAGAACCAGTCAAAATGTATTTGATAAGCGGCGTTTTGCCCGATAAATCAAAGTCGGCACGAAGAATCAAAGTCAAAAGTCCACAGTACAGGCTCATAGGCAATAATCTCTACAAAAGGCGTCTTTCATCTCCTTGGCTCCGTTGTATCGAGTTAAAGCAGGCTTCGATCATTCTCTACAAGGCTCACGAAGAATCCTGTGGAAGACACACAAGTCCTAGAGACATCGCCGCGAAGGTAACAAAATGGGGTTATTACTGGCCAACCGTACTGGAAGATGCAAGGGAAGCGATCAGAACATGCACGATATGTCAGACACACTCCAAAGCCCGTAAACCATTAGAGTATGATGCGACATCTAGCATGGCTTTAAGACCTTTCGTTCAATGGGGAGTCAACATAATCGGACCCTTACCATTGACTCCCGGAGGGGTACAATTCTTGGTCATAGCCATCGATCATTTCACCAAGTGGGTCGAGGCCAAGCCGTTGGCATCAACAAAAGGAAGGGATGTGGAAGAGTTCATGTGGGAACACATAATTTTCAGATTTGGAATTCCACAAGTTATCACCTCTTACGAAGGGCCACACTTTGCCGAAGGAGTGTTCCCTTCTTTCTGTAAAAGCCTGAATGTGAAGCAAAGATTCGTTTGTGTTGACAAGGATATTGTCACCGAAATTGAGACGAAGCTAGGGCAATATCAGCATAAATGGGCAGACAAACTTCCCAAAGCCTTGAGGGCATATAGGAAGTTGTCCTTCGAGTAAAAGCAAACGAAGCCAAATGAAAGAGCCCAGCGTCAAAGAAGAATTAATGTGACAAAAAGACGCGGAAGCTCGAAGGGTGTCGTGAACAAGTTTGGACATGATACAAACTCTCGTAAGTCTTACATATAAGAACTTACCTTTCTTTAAAAGCATTTAGTTGTTTTCAATTTCATGTAACGTAGTCTTCTCACATGGGAAAAAAGCATTAATGGTAGGTGTCTAGTGTTCATTTTTTCAAATGATGTAATCCTCCCTACCCACTTAATGATATAGCATGTTTCCCTCAAAATCTCTTGTTTCGTTTTATACAACATAGATTTATCCAGCCAAGTACTTTACAAGTTTCAATGTCGAAGGATGAAGCAAGACACATGTCTTGTATAACATTAACATCCATTACAATTCACATTAGCTTTCCTATGAAGTCTTAGGGTATTTGAAGCCCTCTGTAACTTAAGGATAAAGACGGAGTGGGTCGCGACCCTCTGTCGCAGTCAAATTATACGATTGCATAAAATCTTGGTCCAAAATACACACAATAAGGTTATAACCTTAGGTTGTATGTTTACGTTCTAGTAAGGAGCGTAAGAGAAGATAAGCATGGCATTAAAAAAGGAGAATATTCCTACAAATTAAGAGTCATAAAGGCCACGCACAGGCGCAGCCATTTTCAAAAAAGGACAATTGTTCAAAGTTATGGGCCGAAGCCCAGACAAACCATTCAAACAGGCACTAGCCTGATAAAAGCACGATAAATTGTCTTAAAGAAAGGCATCAGCCTTTAGGCACAAACAAATTGTTTCAAAAGGGTACACGCCACCCTTACAGACTAAATTACTGCCAACATGGCAGCCTTCATTTGTTGATGGAAGAGTTTGGGTCTTCTTGATGAGTCGCAGACTTGGGTTTCTCAGACACGGTTCTTTTAGTTGGAGACGGAGGCTGTATACTCTTGGGTTTTTTAGAAAGGAGATCTTCGATGGAGGCTGAAGGATCTTTGGTTGCTTCGGCAAGAAAGGGGTAAACTGCAGTGGTGAAGGCATTACCAGCTTCATCGTACTCCTGAACGGAATTTGGACGATAGTATGGCACATCTGAAAGCACAACGGGTTTCTTAGTTTTGGCAATCTCTTCCAAGGTTGTGCACTTACCATGAAATATAGCTGCATTCACCAGTTTACCCACAACCACTCCCACCTCATCGCTATGATATAGCTCCATAGCAATATAGGGAACAACCTTCGATACAACCTCAGCCCTATCTTTTTTCAACCTTTGCCATTCAAGCTTCAAACTATCAACCTCCTGACAACGTTTAGCATCCTGCTCCACTAATTTGGCTCTCTCAGTCTCCAACCCAGTACACTTAGACTCCAGGGCACTCACCTGGTTCTGATAGCCTACAACCTTAGCCTCCTCAAGAATCAACCTACCACATTCTGACTGTGACTCCTTAAGCTGTTTTTCAAGACCATCAATCCTGTCTTGAAGAGCCTCATACCTTGGATGTTTCTCGAAGTTCTCCGTGGCTTCGTCACATCTCTTCTCCAATTCAGCATAATTTTTCTCCCTCTCCTTTTCTCTGGCAACAACAGCAGCAACCTCCTCCTTCGCTTCCTGGACCCTATTAAGCAATCCCCTGGTGCGAAAGCTCAGATGACTGTCCAGCATTGCTTGTCGGATGTAACTTTTGTCGTTGAGATCGCAAAGTTCTTCAATGGACATTTCATTCATTTTCTTCCTCCATGAGGCAGGAGTAACATTCTCAACAAGCAAACGGCAGGAGAGAGAGTTGGGCAATTCCTTCGTATCTGGCAAACCTTTAAGACGAAAGCAATATAAGCCAAATATGCAATATTACGGAAAGGAAGAAAGACTGGAAGAATTTTCACTTACCATATATGTCATCTTCATCAACAAGTCCTTCCGGAGCATACATAATGGTCTTCCCACGAGACTTCTCGGTTTTTTGCTTGGTGGTTCTGGAAGTAGGAGTAGGAATGTTCAATTTTCTCTTGGGGGCAGCCTTTGCAGCCTTGGCACTAGTACCCTTTCTAGTCCGAACTCTATCAGCGATGCCGGAGGACCCCACAATCCTGAGCTGATCACCTCCGGAAGGGGTATCATCAGAATCACCAATGTCCTCCACTACCTGGGGGGCTTCCTCAGTACCAACTGCTTCGACTGGGGGGAGCACAGCAAGAGGCTTCGGTGGAGAGACATCAACATCATTATTATTAACAGAGATGGAAGGAGATCCCACTCCGTAACTTGTATTTTGAGGGTCCCTTGGCATAAAGCTAACTTCCTTAGCACCTCCAGCCACAACAAAGTTACGAAAAGCCATTCCTGCACAGACAAAGGAAAAGAGATGAATATCAGCAGGTAAGTTATTTATTTATGAAATAAGAAATTATACATACTTTCTCCTTCACAAATAATTTCAGGAAGCAATGGAGACTCTGCCCAACTCTTAGCAATGCCAGCCATGAATAAGATGGGCTCAGGAAACGTTTGTACGTCCACTGGATGACGTGCAAGACGTTGATACATAAGTTCACTTCTCACCTCATAAGGTAATGGGTCATTGTATCGTTTCTCATCAAACCTATTCCCTTCGGCCAACAACTCAGGATACTCGGAGGGTATGATGGTACTCTCAATATAAAAAAATTGACCTTTCCAATTTCGAATATTTGAAAAAGGTTTAGTCAATAGGTGTGGGACATCATACTCACTCCTTTTTGCAATAGTTACCCAATCTCCACCAGGGTAGAGATTGCAAAAGCCTCTAAACACAGTCAATGAAGGCTCAAAACCATACGCTTTGCACATCACAATATAAGTTGTCAACTTGGCTAAACCAAATGGATTAAACCTTGAAATGTGCACCTTGTAATATTGCAAAAACTCCAAAATAAGAGGGTGGATGGGAATCCTAAAGTTTGATTGTGTAAACGCATGCACATACAAGCCTACAAATCCTTTCGGAGCATCAAAAATACTTTGCTTTTTACTGGGAAGCATGATTTTATATTCCAAGGGTATGGGGTAATCATTCAGAAAATCAGACAATGCTTGTTTCGACAAGGTACAAGTTTGTTCTTTAATTATTCGTTTTGCAGCCATACTCATAAATAACGTAAGGAGAGCAAAGAAAGATGGCGGAATTTTACCTTTTAGATTCCAATGGAAGCACAATGACACAGAGTTGTGTATATTTTGGGCGGAGGTAAAAGTATTCTAGGGTTTAACGTATCGAAGATTAAATACTCATGAAATCTTTGATCATAACCGAACACGTGTACACTTTCTTTACTATCTAAGCGGATTTCAAATGGATTCTAAATTTGAAATGACGTTTTGCGACTACCAAAGAAGTGGCAATTAAGGGTTTGCAAGTGGCCGGATAATGATGATTTGCATTTAATGCGGAATTCAGTTAGACGCTTTTCTTTTTATTTTTTAGAATTAGAAGGATAGAGTACTGCTTATTGCGTTTGAATTTATTTAAAGCACTTATCTTCATTTAATCCGAATTTGTGATAAATGGGATAGAGTGTATAAGGTTTTTTGAGTCGAATGCAATTTATACTCGTACGTATATATCACTTTCGACTGGGGGGCTTGATGATGTACCCTCCGAACGGGTCGAAGGACTCCCCTTCGAACCTGTAGGAAGCCCTCTCTTCGGAGGCCCAGGTTAATCTCCTTAACACGTTTCATTGGCGTAAAACCATTCGCCTACGAATGGTTACCATGTGGGAATCCGCCAATCGAAGCCCTAAGCCCTTCGGGGTATTCCTGACGAAGGGACTAACACGAAGGAGCATCCAGACCTGGTCAAACCCACGTCTCCTCTTCCCTTTGGCTTCCCGCCAAAACAGAGATCGTGGGCTACAAAGCCCTAGCGGTTACCACTTTCCATGGGACGCCCCCATGATCTCCGAACTTTGTGCAACCGCCCACTATGTCCTATTTCTCACCTATAAATAGCATAGTCGGGCCAAGAACAATGTAAGTAATTTCGAGTTAACCTTACTCTCCAAATTTACGACCTACATTACCATCACACATACTTACTCGCACGCCGGAGGTGGTTCGCAGGGTCCAACCCCTGCGCAATCACTTAACGTAGTGTCTTTGTATTTCTTATTCTCAGGTTAAGAACAAGCTTGGCGCAATCTCAACACCCCATTATTCCTTTGATCACCATCGAAGGCTTGGTTGACGAATATTTGTTCAATCAGGAGTGAAGTAGGAGCTTGTAGAGTTGGGGAAGTACGTACGCCACCCCACGATTGGTATTAAGGAATACACCCGTCATCCACGCAATTAATACACACTAATCAACCGGTAAAAGATAGTTAGGGAGTAAGGAAATCTAAGTAAACACATTTCTCTCCATATAAGTTCCACAACTTTTTCTTTTTAGTTATTTTATTTTATTTGCATTTGTAGTTATTTGGGTTAGTTGACTAGCAACTAATTCCGCCCACTCCTTCAAACCCGAGATTTTACTTGCTTTTCATAAAATATAAAAATACAAAAAGAATCTTCCCTCACCCTTAGACCTATTAGAGTAGTTTTTCAATCCTAACGACACTATTCCCCTAGAGAACGATCAATCCCCCGGTACTTGCCACTACACTATACTACATCGGTCAGGTACACTGCCTGGTGGGGATTGCAAGCTTCTCGAGATCCCTCGAGAGGTAAAACCTGTTGTAAGGTCGCAAAACCACGCATCAGCAGTTTTGACTGCTTCAATCTAAAAGTGTTTGGATAGGACTGATACATTTAGCATTGTCCTAGCAGCCTCAATGAGTGTTCTATTCTTCCTTTCAGCAACACCATTTTGTTCAGGTGTGTAAGGAGAGGAGAAATTTTGAGAAATTCCTTTCTCATCACAGAAACATTCATGTTCATGGTTTTTGAATTCAGTCCCATTGTCAGTCATGATTTGTTTGACTTTTATGTCATTTTGGTTTTCAATGTTCCTAACAAAGGACATGATTGTTCCAGCTGCCTGACTCTTTTTGATCAAGAAGTAAACCCAAGTGTATATTGAGTATTCATCCACAATGACCAAAGTATACTTCTCATGGTTAATGGACCTAGGACTGATGGGCCCAAAGAGATCCATATGGAGAAGATGTAGGCAGCTTTTGATGGAGAAGTTTTGTTTGGTTTTAAAGGATGCTCTATGATGTTTACCTTTTTCACAGGCAGAGCAGGGTTTATCCTTTGAAAACACAAGTGATGGTAAGCCAAGGACCTTATTTTGTTTGACAAGATTGTTTATGTTTTTGAAGTTCAGATGGGAGAGTCTCTTATGCCAAAGCCAGTTTAGAGTTTCAGTGACTTTAGAAAAGAGCAAGTTCCATTCTGAGTTAGAGTAGACATATCTAACACATAAACATCTTGTCTTCTTGGTGCAATAAGAACTACTTCCTTATTTGCATTAAAGATGGTACCTTGCTTATCATCAAACTGAACTATGTATTTTGCATCACATAGTTGACTGACACTGATAAGATTGTACTTAAGACCATTGACATAAGCTATCCTAGTAAAAACTATTCCACTACAGTTAACTGAACCATAACCTTCAGTGAGACATGATGAATTGTCAGCAAATACCACCTTAGGTCCAGGTTCCTCAACGTATTTGTGCAGATATTCCTTCACACCAGTCATGCTTCTTGAACATCCACTATCTAGATGCCAAACAGGCTCCCTGGCATGTCTCTGTACAAATAGTAAACTGTCAGTTTTTTCTAGGACCCCTCTTCTTGGAGGGCTTGGCTTTAATGGCCTTTTTAAAAGTTACAATAGATGCATGGTCAGTGGTGGTATGGACTGAGCTTCCACAGATTTTGCATTTGATTGCAGAAGTGGACTCAGTAGACTGAGAGGATGACTTGGTGATTCCTCTTCTAGCCTGAATGACCTTTTCATGTCCGGAAGTGTCATGAGTGGGATCTCCACATATGTCACAACTAGGGTCCATTAGACAATCATCAGGAAGGTGGTCATTGAAGCCACAATGTGGGCAAGGTGAAAAAGGCTTAGCCTTTTATCTCTGCTTCTGCTTAGAATCAAAGGGATACTTAAAAGCCTGTGCTTTAAAGTTTGCAGCATTGGATGAGACTGTGTATGACAAGTGATCAGAAGTCCTGTGATCTTCCTTTTTGCATATCATGCAAAAGAGGATTCTATAGCAATCATCAGTGGAATGATTTGTATAGTTACACAGCTCACATCTTTGCTGAGGTTTTTAGGGTTTTGGTTTGGAGGTGCTTGAGGAAGTTGATTTGAGTTCCTTAATATTGGATTGAGGAGGTTTCTCAAAAGATTCAATCTTCTCACTCAGCTACCTGACAAGATCATCCAACTGATCATATTTTGAATCAGGGCTTTCAGTTTTCACATCAGTTAGGACTAAAGTTGTTTAGTCATCAGTAGGAACTGAGACTTCAGGTGTGGCTCTCTTCAGGATTGTTTTTCCCAATCCAGACTTCTCCTTTGGAGAATGTTGAGAGTAGACTAATGGTGTAAGGTCTAAGCATGGTGCAGCTCCTTGAAGGACTTTCAGAGGTGGGAGTGGTGTTTGAGATTCTGATTCAGACTCATTGACAGACTCAGTGTTACTGGGTTTATCAGTGAGTCCAAGCATATCTTTTATAGCCCGAATTTCAGGTTGCAAGATTTTCCCAGTCTCAAAGTTAGGTAACTTACTGACTGGGTTATTTCTTATAACCCAGTCACTAGACTTGGGTTCCATTTCTTGTTCAAAAGATATGCTAGCTGGTATAAAGGCCTTTTCACTATGACTCTCACTGAGAAATTCGGTAAGTTGGTCTTCTCCTATGACTTTCTTGTTAGAACTATGAATAAGACTAACAGTTTCATAGACTTTAGGATTCTTTTTTTTCCAGCTTTCTATGACAGCCTTTTCTTTGTTAAGTTCAGTTTGAAGAGCTTGATTTTGTTTCAAAATCTCAGTGTTTTGAATTTGAAGTGTAACAACTTCTAGCTTGGCTTGTTTTAAGACAAGCAATTTATCTCTACACTTATTAAATTCTTGAACAAGATTGTTATATTTTGAAAGCAAATTAAGTCTTTGCTCTTCAACAAATTAAAGATCTACATTGATAATTCATGTAAGATTTCCAATCAGAATCATCATCCATAGAAAGTAAAATATTTACCTTTTTCATGGTGATGTTAACCCACTCTTCATTTCTTGCATGGCTTTTTCCAACAGCCAGCTGATCATTATCTGAAAGTGCCATCAGTGCACTGACTCTCACTTCTTCATCATCTGAGGAGACCTCTTCTTCATCCCAGTCATAGGCTTCAGCTACAAGAACCTTGTTCTTTGCGTGAACAGGTTTGGAAGTTTGAGAAGCCTGAGACATATAGGGATTGGCGTCAAGGAGAGCAAGTTTAGCCTTAGCTTTTCTATATTTAGCCTCAAAGTCTTTTTGACCATTTTGAACAGTATTGTTTTGAATATGTTGAGTAGACTGAAGCATTTTTGGTTGAAACTTGCTCGTTCCCGAAGAAGAACCATTACCAGAGAATTTATATGAGGGTTCTGAGGTGGTTTTTGAAAAACAATCTTTTGCAAAATGACCTTTTTACCACATTTGAAACATTCAGTGGTTTCATTTGCTTTTGCTTTAGAAAAGTTTGACTAATTTCTTTTGATAAAATGTTTTGAATTAGCAAGGAGTGCCCTTTCTTGAAATTCTAAGTGTAAATCATTAAGGTACTCCTCACTGGTTCTCTCATCAGCCTCATCATCAGAATTCTCTTGGAAATCCTACACAACACCATTAGAATAAAAGGTACTGGATAAGGGTAAGGTAGTCAGGGTCTTTTTAGTCTCAAGAGCTTTCTTTGAGTCTGGGTATCTCCTTGAGATTAAGTTGTCCTCATAGAAAAACTTCCCATAGATCTCAAGAAGCTCAAGGTGTAAAACCCCAAAATTACCACAATCCGAAATGATCAAAATACCCTCTTGATGAGTAGCCATTTACTCATCATTTTATACCCGAAAAACCCCACGAAAATGACCAAAAACACCCAAATGGACCATATAATGTTACAAATATCCTTGGATTGTGTTTTATGTGTTTCAGGTACAAAAGGATTGAAAACGGGACAAATATGGACAAAACCGAGCTTGGAATGGAAAAGAGCCGAAAACTGAAGCCGGAAAAGACATTTTTCATATGGATTTAATTCGAGCTCGAGAAATCCCAAATTGACCCTTGGATTATTTTTATTTGTCACTACTGGTCCCTAGATTATCTTTAAAGAAGTGGCAGAATGGTCCTTGAAGTTTCAAAGCTACAACATTTGGTTCCTAAATTAAATCCAACATATCCATTTATCAAATACAACACCAACTAATCTAACCCGGATCCAAAAGAATAATAAAACCCCAACCCATTTAAACCCTTAAAGCCCACTTCACCCAACAAACCCAATCCACCCACGTTTTTACCCCAAACCCGTAGTTAACTAAAACCGGGTCAAAAGTATTAGTCAAACCCCCCCAAATGATAGTCAAAATCCCTAACCACAATTAAGCACTATTCTATCACCATCAACCTCCTTTCCCTCCCTAACCTCCTGCTAATCCAACCAGTCACCATCTGTAACACCCCCAATTTCGTGATATGCAGCGGAATTCAAATTGGGTGTTACTTCATGGCACAACAGTTGAATAGTAGAAAACGATTACCAATTTAGTCGTTTTAAAAGATTTATCATTCGAATATCAGAGTTTACAAAATAAGGTCCCAGTGGTTTCAAATTTATTAAATAGGTTTTTCGAATGATATTTATAGCCTTCATAAGTATCCGTGTTCCTCCGTGCCATCCTTGCTCATTATGAACCTGAGATAAATACATGCTTAAAACGTCAACACAATGGTTGGTGAGTTCGTAGAGTTTGATAGAAAATAATTTTCTTTTAATGAATTTAAAAGGTGTATAGCGGTTGTCGAAATAAATAGTAGTTCTTTATGGAATTGATAACAAGATGAGTTGAATAAAAATCCACTAATGATTCATGTATGATCTCAAGTGATCATAGGGTTCAAGTTTCAAATGAAGATGAGCTACGTTGTTATACGCTCGAAATGATGTGTTGGGTCAACTTTTAGGAGTAACGATATACTAAGCAATTTGAGTTGTCTTTTATAGAATTCACGATTTAGTCGCATATGGTAACAGTTAAAGTTCAAGTACATGATTCATAATCATAACACATCGTGAAAATAATAATCTAGAATCTGAAATCTATTAGTGTAAAGTGGTGGTTTACTAAATACAGCTGTATCCTAGGATATATATGAAACATTCATATATTATATTGCCCTAAGCCTCATGATGCGCAAAACGTTAACACTTTTGGTGTCCCACCAGGGTTACTGATGGGTGATTATAGCCCTCATGTTAATAGGTGATTTGCCAATTCCTATTTTTCTCAAATATAGTGCATCACTGCTAAATACGACTAACCAAAAGGCATTCCGTCAAAGTATTTAGGGGATAGGTCGTCAGCCTCTAACAGGTTTCGAAGCTGTTCACTATATTCGCGCTCACCGCAGTGATTAATGGCTCATGATCGAGGGACTTTATGGCAATAAAGTAAACTTAGGCAATATAGGTCTCAGGGTTCATAAAATATACGTATTCTGATCTTGGCAATTATTTCTAGTGAAATGTAGAAATATCATAATAAGGTAACAGTTCATTCATTTATTATATGAATACATACAAAGAGTTTCAGTATCATGTTACGTCAAGTAGTTCGAAGATGTTATGTTTCAAGTTCGGTGTTTAAGCTAATCAGACAATTTGCACATATATCGAACATATATTTCTTTCATGGGTGATTTGAACATGTATAGCATAGTGGGTGATTTTGAGTAAATCATGAGAGTTTTCAAGTAATATAAAACAGTTAAAGCATGTATCTCCCCCAAAAGAATTATTAAAACAAGTGTGAAAAGTAGGGGCCACGACTCACCTGGAGCGTATCTGACAAGATAGAATTTATAAGATCTATGGAAACGATCACGGAAACGTCTTCGATACGAAACCTGAATATAAGGGAAGTCTAAGATTCTGACTTACTACCAACAGTGAGTGTGATGTGAGAAATCGTATAACGATTTGATCGGTGATATGAGTGTGATATATTTAAAATGCCTCAAGTTAAAAATATAATATCATATATGATATTATCTTGATTCTTATATTAATCGACCCAAAATATTACCTTCTCAAAATATGCTGAAATAATATATAAGTGAAGTTACTAAATTTCTAATAACGAAACTTCAAATAATGCATAACTTAAGATGAAACATGCATATGAAATGAAGGGTGAAAATAGAAAATAAATAAGAATGTCAAGTGAAATTAAATAGGTCCTTGTCCATTTTCAGATTGTATACTTTTTATTCTAACTGTGATTGCGTTACGTCGTTAATCCTCGGTTAAGTCCAGAGTCCATAATAGTCCAAAATTTGTCCATATGTCCATATAAGGCTTGAAGTTCAATGGTATGTCAATTTAAGTCCCTTATAACTGTTTTCACAGCTTCAGTCCCTGAGTTTCACAGTTTGGCAGTTTTGGTCCTTCCGGTTAGGTCGCGTTGCATTTTTAGTCCTTTTTGCATAAAAATGACGGGAAAAATATTTTGAAAATTTCTATAACTTTATTAAGTTCATTTTAACTTATTTCAAGTGCTTATTCTGAAAAAGAGCTTATTTTTGTACTAATGGGCCGCACATCGAATTAACTTAAAGCCCATTTAATATTTTAGAGGCGAGGGCATGTAAAATAGTTTTGGGCCTGAACTTAAGCTATTTTTATGATTCTGAAAAATATATTTTCTGAGCCCACTAGACCGGTTACACGTAAATTCTTATTGGGCTTTAGCTAAGTCCATTATCGAAATGGTTTTTGGTTTGTATTTTATGAAGAGAAATTCTAATGTTTCTGCGACTAATCTTGGCTGCTTTTTAAGGTCGTGACTTGAGATTTGCTACAAGTTGTTTTCATGAAGATAATAGTTGGTCGTGTGGTTTAACTAGTCAGGTAAAAATAAGGTGTAGTTGCTAGATCAATAGTCGAGTTATGATGTCTTCTTTAGGGTGACATGTGACGGTTTTTAATATATACAACACTTAGGATATATCTATAACGTTTCCCAGTTTTATTTATAGCGTGACTTATCATGTTTATACATTTAGAATAAAGCATATAACTAGAGTATGATCATGAGAGCATGTGAGTTCGATGTATGCATGAAATCACGAAATGAGTTCCTAACGTGAGAGTTAAGACAGTAGCATGTGATGCAAATTTTTAAAAGTGATGGTGGTGTGAGTTGTGTTTCCCAAGTCTTCTTAGTGGAGACGTTTTATGTTTGTTGTGAGTTACATATGCGACTATAAACTACATCCGTTCGAGTAATGTTTATTTAGGTCATGTAATGCGTGTGGTATGTATGATTGTTAAACCTCACTAGAGTGAGTTCACCATTTTACATGTTTTCTAGGTAAGTTACTGCGTGTTAAAGATGTGATACGTTCGAGTGAAAAATAAAATAATGCATAGCGTGATATATTAAACATGCACTAGTAGGTTTAGGTGTGAGTAGTTTCTATCTTGTTCACAGTGAGGGTTGTGGATCTCATGTAGTTTACTCAGTTAATGTATACGTTCACTATAAAATGAAATATGCATGTGACTAGTGTACGTGAGATGTGCATTGAAGAGGAGGCAAGAAGACTTACCACACCTTTGAAAGGTGGTGGAGAAAGCAGTGGGAGTCGAGTGGAGCACAACTCATTCTAGAACTAAACTGTATATACTGGAGATATGTCTTTCGACTTGTTCTTCTAAAGAAAGATAGATGTTTCTGGGTTGAGACAAAGTTACTATACTTTGGAAGTGGCTTGTGGGTGGTGAAAGAAAGGTGAGATAAGGGGTATGGGTGGCCAAATGGAGGGTCGACTTTATAGAAAGATTTAGCACGTTTTTGTTGACTATCAAGGTCTCCCAACCAATTATTGTATCTACTGTAGCCAAATGGACACCTATGTTCTTTCTACTGTCAATGTGAGATATTTGTTAGGTAGGGTATTGATAAGATCTTGTCTTTGTTTGTTGTAGTGTATATGTCCTTATACGTTTTGTATTTTAACTTGTTCAAAATGGAACTAGTGAGCTTAATCCACCCACTGCTGTTCTAACCATGTTCTAAACATTCTTTTATGTTAAAATTATCATTAGTGAGACATAGAAACAATCGGGTTTTAATTTGGTTGAGTTTCGATGATTTAAGTAGGTCGGATTTGGTTGAAATGGGGCGAACAAATGAGTCTTAGAAACCCTAGCAAAGTTCGACCTTGGATTCTGGAATTTGGCACATGCAAATCTAGTGGGTCGGCATCGAGGAGGTGCAAAAATATTCGAGGGTCGCATTTAGTAATTTAGCGTAGGAAGTGCGTTTGGTAAGGGGTTGGCTGTCGAATTACATGCAATAACAAAGAAAATAATCATTTTGGGAGTTGGGCTGAGAATGTGGGTAAGTTGGGTTGATGATTGGGCTGTGATGGCCTGGTATAAATTTTTAAGGGTCCGGTTAGTTTGTAGTTTGGAGTAGTATAGTAAAAGAAAATATGATTAGTGTATGTTTAATATTTGTGTTGCAATTAGTGAAGGTTTAGATGTGATCAAATTATAGTTTTAATAATTTTAACTATAATGTGAAATTGGTGTAGTCTAAATTTGGGTAAATGGAATTTTATGAATCACCGAGTCCCGAAGTACGGGTTGTCATTTAATATATGTTGTCCCAAACGTAATTGTGGTCATGATACTAATAGGGGAAAAATTTTAATTTCCCCGTAAAAATGGGTTTTGGTAAACAGTAACTTGAGGTTATCATTAATACATGAGGATTATCAAAATGGATTTTCGTGGGATCCTACAGTATCTACCCCTAAATTTTGAACTTCGTCCCGAAGTTCAGTCCGTGATAGGTGTTGAAAAATGTGATGTTCTGGGGTGAGAGTTTATGGAAGATGTTGTCGAGAGATTTCCAATCGTGAATTGAGGAAACAAGATCCAATTAGATTTATTCGTTCTAGACGAAATGAATTTGAATGTTTGGTCCACTAAATAAATTCGTGGGCTTTGAATAGTGAACTGACGGTCAAAAATTAGGGGGTATTTAACGATTAGTGTTCAAGGTTTTAACGGGCGGGACTAGTGAGTTTTTAATGATAGTGTACATAATCTAATGGTAGTGGGTAGTAAAATAACGGGTAGTCTTTCCCTATAAATACCCCCTTCATCCTTATCCACTTCTCACCTCCCTACTTTATCATCCTCAATTATTTCTCCCACTCCAACTCCATCTCCTTTCTTCCTTCACCAATCATGCCGCCATTCGCCATTGTTATCGCCACCATGTTCATCGCCTTCGTCGCTGCCTGTTTAGCTTTCCTCCCCGGTGAAGATTCCGGCCACCTGATCGGATATTTGTTGGTTATCGTACCCCTCACCATCCTAGCCGTTGTGGTGAACAAGTTTTGGGGGTAATTGCTTTTAAGCTAGTGTTGCAATGTGTACTTGTTGTGTTCCTATGTAACCCTTAATAAGAGTGGAATAAAACTTATTTACCTTTATGTTTACGGATAGTTTTGTTATGTCTTTTTAATGTTTCGTTGTATTTACGGCGCAGTGTAATCAAGGTGGTCCATCCTATGGTGGCTCTCGCTATCGTGTTATTGATGGGGGTTCTCGTTGTTATGGCGGGTCAACCTTTTGAAGACTCTAAACCTTTTATTATGATTATTGTAACATTAGTACTCCCAATGTTAATTATCTCGTTATGTATCAATTTCCGTGGTTTTTAATAAAATTTCTCGTTGTTTGTATGTTCCAAAATTTTATTGTATATTCTTAGGGTTTTCGAGTTTGTATTCTTTTCAGTATTCTAAAATAAAGGTGGTAGGAATTTAACGTAGATAATTGCGGGGCTTATTTGAAGTGATGGATAATGTTGGGCTCAAGTTTGTGATTAAGGCCCAATGTCAAAACAATGTGCGTTAGGTTACTGTAGCCATGGGCTGAGGCCCAAACGTTTCAAGGGTAAGTTTGGTTTGGTGAATATGAAATGTTGAACATACGTTCCATGACATATATGGTTACGAGGTAGTTTCTAGATCATCTAAATCTCGTATAATGCCTGTGAGTTTCGAGAGGGGCATTAGGAGGTTCATAATTTCCTAGAGGATGAGTAGTCAAATCGTACGGAAAGTGTTATTTGTATGTGGCGTGTTCATGATTTTTAAGTCATGGTGTAGCGTGTTTAACGCGATCTGTTCCTACTTTTTGCGTTGAAATGCGAAAGTCCAAGTAGGATTTTTACCACGTATCCTAGAACTAGTTGCTAGTTTTAATAGACACAAAATTTTGAAAGTTTTACCGTTCGAATACAAACAGTTATATTTCTCCGAATAAAATAATTGAAAAGTATTTTTCAAACCCTTATAAATACCATTGGCATGCTTGTGTTATCCATACACACACAATCAATGGCTTGTAAGTTACCACATACCGCTGAACAAATTCAACTGTATATCAAGGCAGAAACTGAGGGTAGTGACGTGGATCGTCAAAATGCTATTATGAAGGTCATCCTGCAGTTTGAGGCTATGAAACAACTGAAACGACGACTTAGAGAAAGCTACGCCATGTGTACAGACATTTCAGATGATAGGAAATATGTGATTGACACGTTTTTGTATGATGAATATTGTAGGGATGCTGCTGTCATCGAATCGCTGTGGGCTTGTGTTCATCAGATAGATAACCAGATTTCCAACAAGATCCGTTGGAGTTTGGAAGAGAATGTTGAAGCTGCTAGGGTTGAACATCAACACAACAACAACAACAACAACAACAACAACACAACAACAACAACAACAACAACAACAACAACACAACAACAACAAAATCCACCACCACCACAACAGCAACAACAACCACAACTTCAACAAGGTGCATCAAGTTCATCTACACCAAGGGTGGTTGTGCAACAACAACATTTGCCTCATCTGGATCATTTCCAGCCAAGTTTCAAGGAGAATGTGGCAGTTGATGATGGTGGTTGGACTTCTGACATGGAGCGGGATCTGAGCAGGTTGGAAGCTCAATGGGAAGAAGAGAAGTTGGCGAGCTTTGATCCTTATGATGACGGTTATTATTCCAACAACTCTCAGACCTGGGATCATTCGGATTACCTTTGAAGTCTATATTTATGCTTATGTGATGTTTTAATCCAGTATCGTTTGTAATGTCTAAGTATTTGAATAATATGGTGTTTGAATTTAATTGAGATTACTGTAGAATTTACAGTGCCTGAGATTGAACTATAGGGATCACTGTATCACTTACAGTGTTCAAGAAAAGTAGAGGCCACTGTATTTATTTACAATGTCTGCTAAGGAAATAGAGACCACTAGAGTTTTGTGATAAATTCAAAGTGGTAAGACGTAAGGTTACGAAGAAATTTTGAGACCATTGTACATACAATGTCTGGGGGTTTAGAGGAAGCATCATGAAATTCACAATGTTAGAGGAATGGATAGGACCATTGTGTAGTTCATAGTGTCTTAATAGTGGATGAATTTATTGAAATCTTATGTGAAATTTGCTAATTAACATATTTTGGAGAAATTTTCCTTTGGAATAACTATTGTTATTCTTTTATGAATTTTCACATGTTTTTCGATGAGAGTCATGCTGTGTGTTTGATGAATTTTCGTGATTATTGGTTTCATACTAGTGCCCTTACAGATAAAAATAAGCCCACTTATTTATAATTCGTTATTTACATAGAGAGGCGTCCCAAACAATGTAAATGAGGAAATATAAACTTATGGTTCAGCGCTTTACAATCTCTTTATTTAAATAAAAGGCATCTCAATCATTCAAATAAATACATTGTAAACCATCCTACTTAAGAATTTCTGATTTAACACTCGTACTATTCCACACAATAATCCATGCGCGGATTTTCCGGAAGTACAGAAAAATTTATTTCACACGTATCTATAAAGATGCGAATAAGATAATTAAAGGTGGTTGGTACGGTACTCGAAATAGTTGGTGAGTATATACATCAATATATTAGAGTGTTGGTGTAGCAAAACTATCTAGAAGTCACATAAGCGTCTGGCGGATGGTAAGCACAGAGAGCGAAAGGCTATAAAATGTTTTGTTTGTAAAAGTAGTTATAGTTTGGACCTCATTTAGACCCGTTTCTCTATAACTGTAGCTCTGGTACCAATCTGTAACACCCCCAATTTCGTGATATGCAGCGGAATTCAAATTGGGTGTTACTTCATGGCACAACAGTTGAATAGTAGAAAACGATTACCAATTTAGTCGTTTTAAAAGATTTATCATTCGAATATCAGAGTTTACAAAATAAGGTCCCAGTGGTTTCAAAGTTTATTAAATAGGTTTTTCGAATGATATTTATAGCCTTCATAAGTATCCGTGTTCCTCCCGTGCCATCCTTGCTCATTATGAACCTGAGATAAATACATGCTTAAAACGTCAACACAATGGTTGGTGAGTTCGTAGAGTTTGATAGAAAATAACTTTCTTTTAATGAATTTAAAAGGTGTATAGCGGTTGTCGAAATAAATAGTAGTTCTTTATGGAATTGATAACAAGATGAGTTGAATAAAAATCCACTAATGATTCATGTATGATCTCAAGTGATCATAGGGTTCAAGTTTCAAATGAAGATGAGCTACGTTGTTATACGCTCGAAATGATGTGTTGGGTCAACTTTTAGGAGTAACGATATACTAAGCAATTTGAGTTGTCTTTTATAGAATTCACGATTTAGTCGCATATGGTAACAATTAAAGTTCAAGTACATGATTCATAATCATAACACATCGTGAAAATAATAATCTAGAATCTGAAATCTATTAGTGTAAAGTGGTGGTTTTCTAAATACAGCTGTATCCTAGGATATATATGAAACATTCATATATTATATTGCCCTAAGCCTCATGACGCGCAAAACGTTAACACTTTTGGTGTCCCACCAGGGTTACTGATGGGTGATTATAGCCCTCATGTTAATAGGTGATTTGTCAATTCCTATTTTTCTCAAATATAGTGCATCACTGCTAAATACGACTAACCATAAGGCATTCCGTCAAAGTATTTAGGGGATAGGTCGTCAGCCTCTAACAGGTTTCGAAGCTGTTCACTATATTCGCGCTCACCGCAGTGATTAATGGCTCATGATCGAGGGACTTTATGGCAATAAAGTAAACTTAGGCAATATAGGTCTCAGGGTTCATAAAATATACGTATTCTGATCTTGGCAATTATTTCTAGTGAAATGTAGAAATATCATAATAAGGTAACAGTTCATTCATTTGTTATATGAATGCATACAAAGAGTTTCAGTATCATGTTACGTCAAGTAGTTCGAAGATGTTATGTTTCAAGTTCGGTGTTTAAGCTAATCAGACAATTTGCACATATATCGAACATATATTTCTTTCATGGGTGATTTGAACATGTATAGCATAGTGGGTGATTTTGAGTAAATCATGAGAGTTTTCAGGTAATATAAAACAGTTAAAGCATGTATCTCCCCCAAAAGAATTATTAAAACAAGTGTGAAAAGTAGGGGCCACGACTCACCTGGAGCGTATCGGACAAGATAGAATTTATAAGATCTATGGAAACGATCACGGAAACGTCTTCGATACGAAACCTGAATATAAGGGAAGTCTAAGATTCTGACTTACTACCAACAGTGAGTGTGATGTGAGAAATCGTATAACGATTTGATCGGTGATATGAGTGTGATATGTTTAAAATGCCTCAAGTTAAAAATATAATATCATATATGATATTATCTTGATTCTTATATTAATCGACCCAAAATATTACCTTCTCAAAATATGCTGAAATAATATATAAGTGAAGTTACTAAATTTCTAATAACGAAACTTCAAATAATGCATAACTTAAGATGAAACATGCATATGAAATGAAGGGTGAAAATAGAAAATAAATAAGAATGTCAAGTGAAATTAAATAGGTCCTTGTCCATTTTCAGATTGTATACTTTTTATTCTAACTGTGATTGCGTTACGTCGTTAATCCTCGGTTAAGTCCAGAGTCCATAATAGTCCAAAATTTGTCCATATGTCCATATAAGGCTTGAAGTTCAATGGTATGTCAATTTAAGTCCCTTATAACTGTTTTCACAGCTTCAGTCCCTGAGTTTCACGGTTTGGCAGTTTTGGTCCTTTCGGTTAGGTCGCGTTGCATTTTTAGTCCTTTTTGCATAAAAATGACGGGAAAAATATTCTGAAAATTTCTATAACTTTATTAAGTTCATTTTAACTTATTTCAAGTGCTTATTCTGAAAAAGAGCTTATTCTTGTACTAATGGGCCGCACATCGAATTAACTTAAAGCCCATTTAATATTTTAGAGGCGAGGGCATGTAAAATAGCTTTGGGCCTGAACTTAGGCTATATTTATGATTCTGAAAAATATATTTTCTGAGCCCACTGGACCGGTTACACGCAAAATCTTATTGGGCTTTAGCTAAGTCCATTATCGAAATGGTTTTTGGTTTGTATTTTATGAAGAGAAATTCTAATGTTTCTGCGACTAATCTTGGCTGCTTTTTAAGGTCGTGACTTGAGATTTGCTACAAGTTGTTTTCATGAAGATAATAGTTGGTCGTGTGGTTTAACTAGTCAGGTAAAAATAAGGTGTAGTTGCTAGATCAATAGTCGAGTTATGATGTCTTCTTTAGGGTGACATGTGACGGTTTTTAATATATACAACACTTAGGATATATCTATAACGTTTCCCAGTTTTATTTATAGCGTGACTTATCATGTTTATACATTTAGAATAAAGCATATAACTAGAGTATGATCATGAGAGCATGTGAGTTCGATGTATGCATGAAATCACGAAATGAGTTCCTAACGTGAGAGTTAAGATAGTAGCATGTGATGCAAATTTTTAAAAGTGATGGTGGTGTGAGTTGTGTTTCCCAAGTCTTCTTAGTGGAGACGTTTTATGTTTGTTGTGAGTTACATATGCGACTATAAACTACATCCGTTCGAGTAATGTTTATTTAGGTCATGTAATGCGTGTGGTATGTATGATTGTTAAACCTCACTAGAGTGAGTTCGCCGTTTTACATGTTTTCTAGGTAAGTTACTGCGTGTTAAAGATGTGATACGTTCGAGTGAAAAATAAAATAATGCATAGCGTGATATATTAAACATGCACTAGTAGGTTTAGGTGTGAGTAGTTTCTATCTTGTTCACAGTGAGGGTTGTGGATCTCATGTAGTTTACTCAGTTAATGTATACGTTCGCTATAAAATGAAATATGCATGTGACTAGTGTACGTGAGATGTGCATTGAAGAGGAGGCAAGAAGACTTACCACACCTTTGAAAGGTGGTGGAGAAAGCAGTGGGAGTCGAGTGGAGCACAACTCGTTCTAGAACTAAACTGTATATACTAGAGATATGTCTTTCGACTTGTTCTTCTAAAGAAAGATAGATGTTTCTGGGTTGAGACAAAGTTACTATACTTTGGAAGTGGCTTGTGAGTGGTGAAAGAAAGGTGAGATAAGTGGTATGGGTGGCCAAATGGAGGGTCGAATTTATAGAAAGATTTAGCACGTTTTTGTTGACTATCAAGGTCTCCCAACCAATTATTGTATCTACTGTAGCCAAATGGACACCTATGTTCTTTCTACTGTCAATGTGAGATATTTGTTAGGTAGGGTGTTGATAAGATCTTGTCTTTGTTTGTTGTAGTGTATATGTCCTTATACGTTTTGTATTTTAACTTGTTCAAAATGGAACTAGTGAGCTTAATCCACCCACTGCTGTTCTAACCATGTTCTAAACATTCTTTTATGTTAAAATTATCATTAGTGAGACATAGAAACAATCGGGTTTTAATTTGGTTGAGTTTCGATGATTTAAGTAGGTCGGATTTGGTTGAAATGGGGCGAACAAATGAGTCTTAGAAACCCTAGCAAAGTTCGACCTTGAATTCTGGAATTTGGCACATGCAAAGTCTAGTGGGTCGGCATCGAGGAGGTGCAAAAATATTCGAGGGTCGCATTTAGTAATTTAGCGTAGGAAGTGCGTTTGGTAAGGGGTTGGCTGTCGAATTACATGCAATAACAAAGAAAATAATCATTTTGGGAGTTGGGCTGAGAATGTGGGTAAGTTGGGTTGATGATTGGGCTGTGATGGCCTGGTATAAATTTTTAAGGGTCCGGTTAGTTTGTAGTTTGGAGTAGTATAGTAAAAGAAAATATGATTAGTGTATGTTTAATATTTGTGTTGTAATTAGTGAAGGTTTAGATGTGATCAAATTATAGTTTTAATAATTTTTAACTATAATGTGAAATTGGTGTAGTCTAAATTTGGGTAAATGGAATTTTATGAATCACCGAGTCCCGAAGTACGGGTTGTCATTTAATATATGTTGTCCCAAACGTAATTGTGGTCATGATACTAATAGGGGAAATTTTTAATTTCCCCGTAAAAATGGGTTTTGGTAAATAGTAACTTGAGGTTATTATTAATTAATGAGGTTTATCATAATGGATTTTCGAGGGATCCTACACCATCACCCTCTCCACCTCACCAGAACCAGCCAAAGAACCCACATGACCTTGTCTTTGGTCCCCCCACTCCACCTCAGCGATCCGAGGGCATAAAATATAATCAATGGCCAAGATGAAGTGTTGTGGGCAGCAAGTTTTAATCCAACGGTCCTTGAAGAAGCACAAGTGCACGAAGGGGAACACTCTCACACAACAAACACACAGCTCATTAGGGTTTTGTAATTTTTTTTAGTATAAATAGTCGAGTAGGGTTTCAGTAGTATTCAGGTTTTATTTTAGCATTTTTTATGGTACTTTGTAATTCTTAATTTCAGTTGTAACTTACTCTTATTTTAATTTTAATATCAGTTCCATTGTTTGAGAAAATCCAAATTAGTTTAGCTTATCTGCTTATTACTGCTTATTGCTTTTTTCTTAGCTTATTTGTTTTTTTTACATCTTGTGTTCTGTTCAATGCTCCCTTAGGATAGTAGGATAGTTTGTAGGTTATTGCCCTTAGAATGCCTTAGAAGATTTGAGTTAGCAGGCTTAGTAATAAGACTCTACTCTGCCCTCATAAGCTCTCTGATAAGCTGAGCTTGTTGTGTCCTTTTTGCACTTTACTTAGTTCATTCAGGTTGTTATGAGTTTTGGTTTAGAATGATTTGATTTTACATAAACTTAGGTAACAAGTTCCCTTACTGAGACCCAAGTCTGCACACACTCTTGCTAGCAGACTGCATAAGTTTTTTTTTTCCTTTTGTTAAGTGCTTATTTGTGATCCCCAATACCTGATTTTCATGTTTTTACTTGTTGGCTTGTTGATCTCTGATGTTCCATAGTTTCCAGGTCCTCAATCAGCTTATTATAGCTTAGCATTAAGCTCAAAAGTTGCGCAGTTCAGCAAACTTTACACTGATTCATCAGTGTAAAAGTGTGTTGAACCACCTTCCTTTCAGCTTATTTTTAAGCTGATAATAAGTTGTTAAGGTCTAATTCTCTTTATATTAGGTATTCGGTCTATGATCTCTTAGGATTTTGAGTTTTTGTGGATTTCTGTTTAATTCTTAGTGCTTTTTTATAAGCTTGAAATCACCTCAGTAGGGTGATTCAAGTCTGCACATTCAGTCCCTTATTTGCTTTTCTAGATTTCAATGCTTGTTTTCTTAGTGAGTTGCTTATTCTGTTTTCCCTTATTTCATTCTAGATTAATTTTGGTCCAGCTAGTTTATTTCAATTCTATTTTAGCACTGAAATTAGCTTATTAGAAAAAGCCCTTCTAGACTTAGTAATTCCTTCTTAAGCCTACTGGTCTGAACTAATATAGCTTCTTTTGTGCTTATTTAAGTTTTCTAAAAAGTTTTTTTTATTTTTAGCTTATTTACCTTTACTTAATCAGTTTCATAAAAGAAAAGTGTAAAAAAATAGTTAATAAAAAAAGTGACAAGCCTGGGGTTCGAACCCAGGTCAGTGAGCACACAAACACAGCAACACAACCACTGCACCCTTGGATTTTTTTGGTTAAACTTTGCAACATTTATTTTAAAACCTCTTTTTAGCCTTCATTTTCCGTTTGCTTATTCGCCCTTGTTTGCTTTTTCCCAGCTTATTGAAATAAGCTGGTACACTTTTTGTATTTTTCATATCTTCACTTTAGTTTAAAGTATTTTAGGCAAAATTTTCAGAATTTTCTTTTTCAATTTAGTATTTTTAACCAATTATTTTCTTTTAAATCGTTTTTAAATTATAAAAAATTATTAAAAAGTCAAAAAATATAATTCTTTTTTCAAAATTTTCTTTTAGCAGTTAGGACATAGGAAAATTATTTTGATGTCCATAGGATTAGTTTTTATAGTATTTGACGTTTTTATTCGTTTTTAGTTTTCCGGTTACGTTATTTTATTTTCATTTTAATAGATAATAGAAACCAATCATCCTTCGTCTTTTCAAGCATTTTAATACCGAACCGAAAACGATATCCCCAATTTCACGCCTCGCTGGGACCTCGACCCGGGTATCCACTTAGCCGGTTATTTTATATCGATTTTGCGTTGTGTTTCGTGCGTTGACGACCTTTTTCCCAAAAAAGTAGTTGACGTGTGTATTCGCGACCAATCAACCTCCTCACCATCACCACAACCAATATTTGAGATTTCTCATTCCATATGAATAAAAATAATCCATAAATTTCTTTAAAGATAATCTAGATTATTTGGGAAAATCTAGATTAAATTTAAAGTAGTTGACGTGTGTTCCGTTGAATTTTCAAATTTTAAGGACTTATAAAATACGATATGAATTAAAATTTGAGTTATATAACGTGTTATGACTCGAGATCACACAATATGAACTTATAACCTAAAGAAAAATATGAAATGATACAAGAACTCCATAAATAAAATATGGCACGTTTAGAAGTTCCGTATAGACAAAAAATAATTAAAATTGTACACAACCTATTGGGCCATAATCCTTAAAGATAATATTGCAAGCTTGGCCCATCTTCACCCCACACTAAATGTCGGTTCTTTTTTTTATAGACCAATTACATTTTTTTTCCAAACCCTAAAACCTATTCCCAAAAGTCGGCCTACTGCTGCTCTTTTTTTCCTCTCTTCTATCGATCAAACACAGCAGCAAAAAGGTGGTATTTTTTGGCTTCAAAGTGGTGGTTAGGCGTGTGATTGTTCCTGGTTCAAGTGCGTATCGATCGTGGGTTTAGAGGGCTGTACGAAGGGAGGTGATAACAAAGGTTTCGGCTGGAAAATTCCTGGTGGTGTCGATCTTGTTGTTCTTCCCTTCTTTTGCCATGCATCAAGGGTAAACCGTATCATCCTTGTTCAATACATCTTGCTTGCTTGATTCTTGTTCGTTTTCCTTGTTGTTCTTGTCGACCTTGTTGCACATATAATCATATAAAACTGCATGAAACCTAACTAAGTTCACATAAAATCATGAATCTGAAAACCCTATATCTCGACCTATAGTTACTGTTTTGATTCGAATCATTATACACATGTTAAAACCACATAAGAATCGACTTATAACTGTTTTATATCATGCATAATCGTTAGTATCAAAGGGGTTTCTTGTTGGATTAATAAAACCCTAATTGATTGCATAAAATAATGAAAACTGCTACTGTCCAGGAAATTTGTCTAAATTGTTTCGATTGGATATTGGTGATAACAAGGTGTATTTGGGTGTTTCTTGAGTCTAAAATTAAGTTTAAGAAAAGAGCTTTCTGAATATATAAGCCTTGTAATTTTTAGAGGTCAAGAAGATATATTTTTCGAATTTACAAGATTAAGTGTCAAAACTGAATTCGTATGTCTAGAAAAACAGTCCGTGTTTTTTAATTTACTTCGCAAACCATGTCGAATTAGAAGATGCCCTTTGAACTGAGTAATATTTCATGTGTCTAGTAATTACTGGAGTTTTTGTAGATTTTTATGAATTTTTCTGAAGGGGTAACAAAATACAAACTTTTCGTATGTTAAAACTGATCAGAAATCTGGACGAATTGGCTTAAGAGATTTTTAAACTATAGTTATACTACTTAATAAAATCTGGAAAAATTATGTAAAATACTTAAGACATTGAGGTACGTGTGTGAATTTTTGTAGATTTTATTTCGAAGTTCTAATATGGTTCATAAATTCTTCAAAACGTGATCAGACCATAGGTAAAAACTGTTAAGAATATAAAAAGGGTTTTAGAAGAATTAATTGTGTAATATTTAACTAAAGGGTTTAAATTGTTATTTTTTCTAAACTAAAAGGACTTAACTTGTTAAATCATGTAACTTTGTGATATTTACATTTCATACCCTAATCTTACCATAATGACACCGTAATCCCTAAACTTGTTATATTTGCATATTAAACCGTAAAACTTATGAAAGTTACACTATGAACCCTAAACTTATGTAAATGCCATTATGAACCTTAAGCTACTAAATGTGGAAAGCTACTAAGTATGGAAAGTTACTAAAAATGGAAAGCCGACTAAAATGAGTAATCCGATTTAAAATAAGTTAAGACGATCATGAATTTGTATAGATTCGCTGAAGATGGAGTTTATTTCCGATCTTTTCGTTTCTAGCTGTACTTTCACTTGCGGTCTAAGGTACAGATATTCTACCCTTTTTTAGTAAGGGTGCTTTTGATCTCATGACTTTCTTGATCTTGATTCATTAGGATTCCCTAAGCCATTGCTATGTTCCCTTATACTTTGATTCGTTCTTCGTGATCCATTTGACATTCGTTCATTATGATCCTTGTGATATAATACTTGATAAAATTCGTTCGTTACCCTGTGATATTAGTATTCGAATCACTTTACACTTAGAAGGTTCATTTGATTTTGGTGACTAGATGTGAAAACCTTTCTTAATTATATCATGGAAATGTTTTGAGAAAAACTATTTAAAAATGATGTTTACGAACGATGCGATACCACTTTTATATGGAATTTTGCTATCTTTTATGAAAACTAATTTTAAAGACCACTTTTATGAAAATCGTTATTAAAGATCATTTTATGAAAATCATTTGATAAAGATTTCTTTAAATAAACCAGTTGATTATGAACCTTCGATTATGAACCTTTGACGATGAACCTTTGATACTTTGATGACTTGACATTTGACCCTGTTATGATTCCCTTAGTTGACTCATGACTTTCATTGTGTGATTGTCATTCTTATTGATCCATTCTGACATTTATTTAAATGTCTCTGCCATGCTATGCTTATGTTTTGCCATGCTTATTGAGTTACTATCTTGTTTCTCTTGCCATGCTAGATTATATTTGTTGTATGTTATGATAGATCCGTGCCTGAGCTTAACTAGTTCTGGAGGTACCAGGACCATGTCTTTGATGGCACCTTAGGCATGACACTCCCGTAGAGGTGTGATAGATCTACGGCGTTCCCCCCTTATGTATATGTATTTTATCGCGATCACTATTGGCCAACCTTTTATGTGTGCTTAGTCTAGTACTGACATACATACTTATGTTAGGGAGCGTATGGATGCATCCTAGGTTTTATGTATATGTGATTATGGTGACCAGGTGGTGTGTGCCTTGCACTCCTTCTCACACTTTTATTAGTACTTAGAGGTCTCCCCTCTTCGTATACTTGTATTTGTTTTGGTATGAATTGACGGATTATGATATGGAGTTCTTATGGCACATCCTTACATGATTCTTTTTCATCATTTCATTTCCTTGATTTATTACTTATTCAGTTCTCATGCATTCGTGATCGTGTGTTCTTCTTAATATTCGTATGACTTTCATATTTATGCTTTTCATTTCGTATTCTTACTCTTTCGCTGTTTATGCTTATTTACCGTTATGTTACGTTATATATATCTGTTCACTGGGCTTTTTAAGCTCAGCCGCATTTCTTTTTCTGCGGCAGGTTTTTAGTAGGAAGCTGGGTATGAGTGGAGAGTATCTTTGACTTAGAAGACTATACCTTGATAGCGATTCCGGATTAGAGATGACTAGAAGAGATTATTTAGACTTACTACTTATTGTAATTCTCATTGTAACCTTGTATCTTCAGATTTTTCCCTTGTAACCATTGAAATTCATTTTGTATTATTTAGTCATATGCTTGTGTTTTGCTTTGATATGTCACCATAACGTAATACTTCTACCTTTATCGGTTTGGGGTGTTACACAAGGGTTTGAATGTGATTAGCATTCCTAAGACCCTTAGAGAAGTTTAACCACTTCTCAGGGAGACTATTGACAAAGCCAACATTGATTTCATGCTTAGACAAAACTACACCATCATTTGATAGTTCATTTATCAAGGTTTTGTATCTGGTATAGGTCTGAGAGAGTCTTTGGCCCTGAAAGTGTTATACTCAAGTTTCAGGTCCATAATCCTGTTTTCCTTGGTATCTGAGGGACCTTCAAAGCTATAAACCAAGTCAAGCCACGTTTGTTTGGCTGTTGTACAGTTAATGACTGATTCTATTGTATTGTCAGGAAGCCATGATATAATGATGCTTTTCAGGCGTTGGTCTTGGTTAACCACCCTTCTCTCATTAATGGTCCACTGAGCTTCAGGTTTAGGTAACTCTTCAGCAGTCTTAGGGACAAAGGGACCTTCATTGATACATGTGATGTAGTATGGTTCCATACCAGTCAAGTAGCAAAGCATACGCTTTTCCACTTGCTAAATTTACTAGCTTCTAGTCTGGGAGCAACAGTTGAATAGCTTCCTCCCTTTTTGTTAACTAGCTGGGGCACATTAATATCAGCCATGGTAGGATCTTGGTTTTAAAAACCTTTTGAGCACTCTTTTGGTTACGGAGTGGATGGCCCTTCGTAAAGCTACCATAGACTACCGTATTTGAAATGTGACTTTTAAAAACCTGCTTCACTCTACTTTTGTTATGATGACTCTCAACCGCTTGAATCTGTTACGATTAATGTTGCTATGAAAGCACATATTCCGATCTCATTAGATTGTCAAGTTCTCCTGACACCTATTAGTGTCCACCCTTAGAAGCTCCGACATTGGAAGTATTTGTTGTACAAAATTTTTCCGATGTTTTCTGATGAACCTCTTGGGATTCCTTCCTACTTGGGAAGTAGAGTTGGCATTGAACTGATCTTAGTTGACGAACCATGATGCTATAGAAGTTGAGAGATTAAAGAAGCTGATGAAGTATGATTTTCTTCACCCTAGTGTTTATCCTGGGATTTTCCTATTGGTTTATGAAGAAGAAAGAGAGAAGTATGCCGCGACGTATCGACTATCGTGAATTTAACCGTATCATTATCCGTAATCATTATCCATTTCCACGTATCAATGATTGATTTGTTTTATCTTTGAAACTCCGTGTCAGACGGCCTCATTTAATGTTTGAAGGACTGAAAAAGCAACCACAAGAACTTCTAAGAAGGTAGATGACTAACTAAGAGTAACCTCCGTAAAGCATTTCAGTTTTATGCGTGAAGAGGAAGATAGGTGATGTGAAAGTAGATATGAAGTTTTCCCTGAGACGATTCATGAAGTTGCTTTCGTACTCGTTGTGATCATTGTGAGTTTTAAATGATGCCAATTGTATTGGCTAATAGAATCATGTTTTCGCGAGTAGTTGGACAATTGTCATAGTATGACAGTGTGTTGTACTCAGAGACGAACGAGGAACACGTAGATCATCTTCGTATTAAGTAGAATGACCCTTTGTTCTGGAAGAGTAGATTTGATTGGCGTTCAGAGATTGTAGCAGACAACACTACCAGGTATCCGGTAATGAAAGCGGTTTGAGTTGGCGAATTTCGAACTGTGCTAGAAGACCTGTCAAAGACACGCAGTCTTGCTTCTCTATTCATTTTAGTTGTACTAAGATGAATTGAGAGCAGAAGCAGACTCGCGAATGGAAGAATACACGGTGATCATGTCAGAGATTCACGTTACCACACCGCAGTGTCCAGAAGAGGTGCCGAAGGCTTGAGGGACCAGACTCAAGTTTATGATTCCTTTCCCACCCTATGATCATATGGACAGACGTAGATAGACTACTTGAAATTGGAAGAGATTTGAAATCATGTATATTGAAGGGATGAATTTCGAAGCAAACATTTGGGTTTGGAAGAGTTAATTCTGTGAAGGATGAAGCTATCGATGACGTAATTCACTTCCTCTCAACCTACTTAAATTTCCGTTACCTGATAATGAAGTCCTTTGAATGATTTAGGTTCTCTGTTAGTAATTCCGTTCTGTGTTCACTCTGCGTTTGTTGAATAACGAGTGTGGTATGAGAAATTTTGACGAATTATGGAAAGAACTTGGAGATTTATATGCATGAATGGGCAAACTTGAAGCAACCACTTATATTGGCTGAGTTGATTTCGGTGAGTGATGAAGTATTGACGCTATTAACGACGTACCTTAATTCCGATAGGCATTCTAAGATTTCCGTTACTCTTACGAGTAGTTTCGTTCTTCTTTTAGTTATGTTGTTTGATTTTGATGACCTCTGAGACTGTAGAAGGATTAGGTGGATTAAGATAGGTTATTTTGTTCACGACTTGAGATAAAGTATGACCATCATGAGGGCATATTTATATGATGCTAGTATTATGACGTCTGGCCAACGTAATAATACTTACATCATATAACGTGCACTTGTTGTGGGCATAGGATATTTCGAGGAGTGCCTTAGAAGCCTTAGAAATTCTGATAGCTGTTTGAGATTATCTGCGTTAGTGAGACTTTAGGTTCATTCTACCTATACGCGTAATCTGCCTTCACCGTTATACGATTTGATACGTTTGGATTTCTCGACACGCGTTTTGCTGACCTCCGCACTTCCAATAAGATCTTAGATTCTGTTGTAGAGCCTTCTGCCGTTGATGATATCAACCAATCTGTTTTCTGTCGGTTCGGATTCAATACGTTACTATAAAGGAGTACACCCATGCGTTGCCATATGTGCGCTTCCCATTCGTTGATCTGTTCAGTTACGATCTGCTATGAGTTAAGATATGAGATTTTGGATTCTGAGGAAAACAAGATTCTGTCTGTTTATGAGGATACCTTTGATCTGAAGAGTTAAGCGTTTATATCACTCTCATATCTTCTGCGATTCGATACGATCTCATCTGTTGTGTCCTTTCTTTTCTTTTCCATGGATGAGATATCCGTCAATCCTACATCTTCCTAGTATCCCTTCTGAGGGGATACGATTATCATCTATTACGTTTGGTATATTATTCTTTTGATCTGGATTCAGTATGGTATGTCTGTTCTGAGGAACCGAAGCTATTTTGGATCGACAAGTTCGAGTCATGAGAAACTAGTCAGTTCACATTTCCGTTCACGGTCCGTTATGTTTTCCGTTTCGTTTCACTTCAATTTTCGAGGACGAAAATTTTCTTTTAGAGGGGAAGAATTGTAAAACCCCAAAATTACCACAATCCGAAATAACCAAAATACCCTCTAATTTTGAAATTTTAAGGACTTATAAAATACGCTATGAATTAAAGTTTGAGTTATATAACGTGTTATGAATCGAGATCACACAATATGAACTTATAACCTAAAGAAAAATATGAAATGATACAAGAACTCCATAAATAAAATATGGCACGTTTAGAAGTTCCGTATAGACAAAAAATAATTAAAATTGTACACAACCTATTGGGCTTTAATCCTTAAAGATAATATTGCAAGCTTGGCCCATCTTCACCCCACACTAAATGTCGGTTCTTTTTTTTATAGACCGATTACATTTTTTTCCAAACACTAAAACCTATTCCCAAAAGTCGGCCTACTGCTGCTCTTTTTTTCCTCTCTTCTGTCGATCAAACACAGAAGCAAAAAGTTGGTATTTTGTCGCTTCAAAGTGGTGGTTAGGCGTGTGATTGTTCCTGGTTCAAGTGTGTATCGATTGTGGGTTTAGAGGGATGTACAAAGGGAGGTGCTAACAAAGGTTTCGGCTGGAAAATTCCTGGTGGTGTCGATCTTGTTGTTCTTCCCTTCTTTTGCCACGCATCAAGGGTAAACCGTATCATCCTTGTTCAATACATCTTGCTTGCTTGATTCTTGTTCGTTTTCCTTGTTGTTCTTGTCGACCTTGTTGCACATATAATCATAGAAAACTACATGAAACCTAACTAAGTTCACATAAAATCATGAATCTGAAAACCCTATATCTCGACCTATAGTTACTGTTTTGATTCGAATCATTATACACATGTTAAAACCACATAAGAATCGAATTATAACTGTTTTATATCATGCATAATCGTTAGTATCAAAGGGGTTTCTTGTTGGATTAATAAAACCCTAATTGATTGCATAAAATAACGAAAACTGTTACTATCTAGGAAATTTGTCTAAATTGTTTCGATTGGATCTTGCTGATAACAAGGTGTATTTGGGTGTTTCTTGAGTCTAAAATTAAGTTTAAGAAAAGAGCTTTCTGAATATATAAGCCTTGTAATTTTTAGAGGTCGAGAAGATACGTTTTTCAAATTTACAAGATTAAGTGTTAAAACTGAATTCGTATGTCTGGAAAAACAGTCCGTGTCTTTTAATTTTAATTTGCAAACCATGTCGAATTAGAAGATGCCCTTTGAACTGAGTAATATTTCATGTGTCTAGTAATTACTGGAATTTTTGTAGATTTTTTGAATTTTTCTGAAGGGGTAACAAAATACAAACTTTTCGTATGTTAAAACTGATCAGAAATCTGGACGAGTTGGCTTAAGAGATTTTTAAACTATAGTTATACTACTTAATAAAATATGTAAAAATTATGTAAAATACTTAAGACATTGAGGTACGTGTGTGAATTTTTGTAGATTTTATTTCGAAGTTCTAATATGGTTCATAAATTCTTCGAAACGTGATCAGACCATAGGTAAAAACTGTTAAGAATATAAAAAGGGTTTTAGAAGAATTAATTGTGTAATATTTAACTAAAGGGTTTAAATTGTTATTTTTTCAAAACTAAAAGGACTTAACTTGTTAAATCATGTAACTTTATGATTATTACATTTCATACCCTAATCTTACCATAATGACACCATAATCCCTAAACTTGTTATATTTGCATATTAAACCGTAAAACTTATGAAAGTTACACTATGAACCCTAAACTTATGTAAATGCCATTATGAACCTTAAGCTACTAAATGTGGAAAGCTACTAAGTATGGAAAGTTACTAAAAATGGAAAGCCGACTAAAATGAGTAATCCAATTTAAAATAAGTTATTAATAAGACGATCATGAATTTGTGTAGATTCGCTGAAGATGGAGTTTATTTCCGATCTTTTCGTTTCTAGTTGTACCTTCACTTGCGGTCTAAGGTACAGATATTCTACCCTTTTTCAATAAGGGTGCTTTCGATCTCATGACTTTCTTGATCTTGATTCATTAGGATTCCCTAAGCCATTGCTATGTTCCCTTATACTTTGATTCATTCTTCGTGATCCATTTGACATTCGTTCATTATGATCCTTGTGATATAATACTTGATAAAATTCGTTCGTTACCCTGTGATATTAGTATTCGAATCACTTTACACTTAGAAGGTTCATTTGATTTTGGTGACTAGATGTGAAAACCTTTCTTAATTATATCATGGAAATGTTTTGAGAAAAACTATTTAAAAATGATGTTTACGAACGATGCGATACCACTTTTACATGGAACTTTGCTATCTTTTATGAAAACTAATTTGAAAGACCACTTTTATGAAAATCGTTATTAAAGATCATTTTATGAAAATCATTTGATAAAGATTTCTTTAAATAAACCAGTTGATTATGAACCTTCGATTATGAACCTTTGACGATGAACCTTTGATACTTTGATGACTTGACATTTGACCCTGTTATGTTCCCTTAGTTGACTCATGACTTTCATTGTGTGATTGTCATTCTTATTGATCCATTCTGACATTTATTTAAATGTCTCTGCCATGTTATGCTTATGTTTTGCCATGCTTATTGAGTTACTATCTTGTTTCTCTTGCCATGCTAGATTATATTTGCTGTATGTTATGATAGATCCGTGCCTGAGCTTAACTAGTTCTAGAGGTACCAGGACCATGTCTTTGATGGCACCTTAGGCATGACACTCCCGTAGAGGTGTGATAGATCTACGGCGTTCCCCCCTATGTATATGTATTTTATCGTGATCACTATTGGCCAACCTTTTATGTGTGCTTAGTCTAGTACTGACATACATACTTATGTTAGGGAGCGTATGGATGCATCCTAGGTTTTATGTATATGTGATTATGGTGACCAGGTGGTGTGTGCCTTGCACTCATTCTCACACTTTTATTAGTCCTTAGAGGTCTCCCCTCTTCGTATACTTGTATTTGTTTTGGTATGAATTGATGGTTTATGATATGGAGTTCTTATGGCACATCCTTACATGATTCTTTTCATCATTTCATTTCCTTGATTTATTACTTATTCAGTTCTCAAGAATTCGTGATAGTGTGTTCTTCTTAATATTTGTATGACTTTCATATTTATTCTTTTCGTTTTGTATTCTTACTCTTTCGCTGTTTATGCTTATTTACCGTTATGTTACGTTATATATATCTGTTCGCTGGGCTTTTTAAGCTCAGCCGCATTTCTTTTCCTGCGGCAGGTTTTTAGTAGGAAGCTGGGTATGAGTGGAGAGTATCTTTGACTTAGAAGACTATACCTTGATAGCGATTCCGGATTAGAGATGACTAGAAGAGATTATTTAGACTTAGTACTTATTGTAATTCTCATTGTAACCTTGTATCTTTAGATTTTTCCCTTGTAACCATTGAAATTCATTTTGTATTATTTAGTAATATGCTTGTGTTTTGCTTTGATATGTCACCATAACGTAATACTTCTACCCTTATCGGGTTGGGGTGTTACACAAGGGTTTGAATGTGATTAGCATTCCTAAGACCCTTAGAGAAGTTTAACTACTTCTCAAGGAGACTGTTGACAAAGCCAACATTGATTTCATGCTTAGACAAAACTACACCATCAACTGATAGTTCATTTATCAAGGTTTTGTATCTGGTATAGGTCTGAGAGAGTCTTTGGCCCTGAAAGTGTTATACTCAAGTTTCAGGTCCATAATCCTGTTTTCCTTGGTATCTGAGGGACCTTCAAAGCTATAAACCAAGTCAAGCCATGTTTGTTTGGCTGTTGTACAGTTAATGATTGATTCCATTGTGTTGTCAGGAAGACATGATATAATGATGCTTTTCAGGCGTTGGTCTTGGTTAACCACCCTTCTCTCATTAATGGTCAACTGAGCTTCAGGTTTAGGTAACTCTTCAGCAGTCTTAGGGACAAAGGGACCTTCATTGATACATGTGATGTAGTATGGTTCCATACCAGTCAAGTAGCAAAGCATACGCTTTTCCACTTGCTAAATTTACTAGCTTCTAGTCTGGGAGCAACAGTTGAATAGCTTCCTCCCTTTTTGGCAACTAGCTGGGGCACATTAATATCAGCCATGGTAGGATCTTGGTTTTAATAACCTTTTGAGCACTCTTTAGTTTTTGAAAGATTTTACAAACCAGAGGCTCTGATACCACTTGTAGTTCCCGTTACACAATTAGAATTAACTACAAGGTTAAGCTAATCATGTTCCATGACTGAGTAATGTATTGATTAACAAAGCAAAATAAGTAAAACGTAAAAGATAAACACAAGAGGTTTCAACGTTTAAATTTGTTGGGAATTACAAGATTTGAAGATTACAAAACCACAAGAAGAAATGAAGAAAGAAGAAACAAGAAACAATAGGGACCTAATATAAAATAGTTAGCTAGCTTAGTTAGTAAGCTAGGTTTTTATGTAAACCCTAGCCTCTCTATTATATAAAGAGGGGTAGGGCGTTGGTTTTAGTATTCATTCATAGATCGTCTCTTCAATGAGAGTCGATTAAACGCATTGAGCATGCAGTAGTTGTAGTAGGCTTTATTTTTATGTCTAATAAATAAAAACCTTGTTAAGTAATATTGATTGTGTTCTTGTTCTTATGTTTCCGCTGTGCACATCAATCAATGTTGCTATAATCCTAGATGAGCTAGATCGTGGTTTCCACAATTGGCATCAGAGCCAGGTTGCTCGTGATATCTAGGGATTTACATGGTTTTTATTGTCAATAGAAAGCAGTTTTGGAGCAGATTCGATGAGGAGCAGATCTGAAGAAGAGTAGCAGATTGGAGCAGATACGCATACTGGTGATAAATTGGTTCTTCTATTGGTCAACGAGAGGTAAAATTATTTAATTATTTAGTCGATTGTGGTATTATATTTGGTTGTCGTATACTGCAATTGGGATAATTAAATAGAAACCTCGTACTCATCTATTTAAGAAATCGGTGATTAATTAATGGGATAATTGGTGTTGACGTGAGATGTGTCTGTCGCTTATCAATTAATGCCGATTTGTCGTGATGAGCAGAATCTCGTATTGGTTTAACGTGAATTAATTGGTCTGTTTACACATGTGATCAGTCTTGAGGGGCCGGACGAATTTAATTGGTTTCGTGTACTGCTTTATATATTCACATGGGTAAGTTGACGTGAATAATTGTTTATTGATGTGTGAATTGTTTTGGAGGTTTGTCGGGTACTGTTGATCTATGGGATTGAATGTGGGGCCAGTTATTATGGGTTGTCGTGTCTGCAAGTGTTTGTCACAAAACTGTATGGAACGTGGGTCTGCAGCACATGGGTCCGTGTTTAATTATTGCTGCGTACTGGTTGTTGGAGTCCCATGGTATGATTGGTACTTAAGTCTGCTGCTACACTTACTTGTTTCTGCTGATGAGTTTTTGGTTCCTCCTGGTGGTTCCTCCTGATGCTTATATGGTTCCTACTGATGGGTTCCTGCTGATAGATACGGTTGTTACTGACTTCTTTATGGTTCCTGCTGACTTGTTGTATATTTTTTTTCTTTTGGTCGGTTTTGGTTCCTACTAGTCATGTGAGATTACTAATGGTTAGGGAGGACGGAGTTATCAACCATCATCATTTTGTTGAGAAGATTACTTGACGAAGACATTTGATTATCGCTTGTTTGATGTTGTAATTGATTTTCCCAAGTATTGTGTTCTTATCATATCTTAAAGGGATCAGCAGCTTTTTAAGATAACTTGCTTGGTTTGTATGGTGACGAAGACTTGACGACTCTAGTGAAGGGGTACGATCTATTTTATTGTGCTTAATGCGTACATTTGCTATCACTTGAAGGAGTTACGTTATTTGTGCTCAGTGTCTCATTGGATAAATCAGTGAGGAGTTTGTCAAGAGGCCGTCACGTGGATAGTGCAAGACATAAGATGCAAGGTTGGGAGATTCCATTTCTTCATCAAATCAGTTATAGTTGATTTTCTTCATCAGTGATCACTCCATGGAACCTACTGGATTCAAGAGATGGCAAGTATACTTTTAAGGGGAAGCTTATTGTTAATATACTTGGCCATCCTCTTACACTTTGTGCTGGTGTGCTTACTTGTTTCTGCTGTTCGATACTGCTGCTCGTTCCTGCTGCTCGTTACTGCTGCTTGTGTTATTAGTTATAAAAATAATAATAATAATAATAATAATAAAAAATTTATTATTATTAATTATTAGTTGGTTCTTGAGATGGTTAGTCTATTCTTAAGGGGAAGCTTGTTAACCATCTACATGCATCACTTGAGGGGAAGCGTCTACGAGTTGCACAAGACCCCTATTAGAAGATTACAAAAAGGGGAAGAATAGTTATGATGTGCAGCTTATTATTGGTGATGACATTGTTTCTTCATGCAGATTGTTTTGTAATATCAAATAGGGGAAGATTGTTGGGAATTACAAGATTTGAAGATTACAAAACCATAAGAAGAAATGAAGAAAGAAGAAACAAGAAACAATAGGGACCTAATATAAAATAGTTAGCTAGCTTAGTTAGTAAGCTAGGTTTTTATGTAAACCCTAGCCTCTCTATTATATAAAGAGGGGTAGGGCGTTAGTTTTAGTATTCATTCATAGATCGTCTCTTCAATGAGAGTCGATTAAACGCATCGAGAGTGTAGTAGTTGTAGTAGGTTTTATTTTTATGTTTAATAAAGAAAAACCTTGTTAAGTAATATTGATTGTGTTCTTGTTCTTATGTTTCCGCTGTGCACATCAATCAATGTTGCTATAATCCTAGATGAGCTAGATCGTGGTTTCCACAAAATTCTTATTAGAAGTTAATCAAAAGAATCTATACCCAAATGTTCGCGGGAAAAACACTTGGGATTGAAACGACAAAGTATGGTATGGTCTCCTCACTAAACTTAAGCTATGCTTAAGTGGCAACTATGAATGAACCACTGAGCTATCTGAGGGACTAGGTTGCTATTTAGGGGAGAAAAGTGGTTTTGTGAATGTCTAAGCATTAAGTGCACAAAACTTATCCACTTTTCTCCATTATGATCCTATTTATACACAAGTATAAAAGAGCACCCGTGACTAAAAAGACAAAAAGAATGACCTAACTAATCAGGACAAAATACTGATGTATTTTGTCCCTGTTACAAGAACCTATTTTGGGTATAAGACAAATATGCTTTCTGAGTAACAGTGATGACACTGCTCTTGTTCTCAAGCCTTTCAGGAAAAGTTTGACTTTGGCCTGATAAGGACTTCTCCTTATCTTTTCAAAATCTTCCCGCCTTGTCCCGCCTTTCTTTCAGACTTCAGGTTCTTCAGTCTTGGTCTTCAGTCTTCATCTTCATTCTTTATAGTTGTTGAGGAGACTGGGGTTCAGTGAGTTATTGTCATCACTCACCGAACCCATTATCTTCTTCTTTGGCTTAGGTGACATCAGGGAGTTCCGCCTCACTGAATGGTGAATCTTTCTTCTTAGACTCGTCCTAAGCATTCTGAAGATAACTCACTGAGTGACTGTTCACTCAGTGACATGAGATTGTTTAAGGTTGTTCGATACTTAGGATAATTTGTATTCAAATCCTTGTTTTAGGACGCTTTGGTACTTAATGGACCCAACATTGTTTATTGAGACCTCAAACTCGGATCATGCCGAAGATGCGTCCGAACATGTTGAGGCCGGGGTTGAGAGGGTTGTTGATTCTAAGGACTTCTATCAGTCCATTTCTATTGACACTGCTGAGGCCTCGTCTACTTATGTTCCGAAGTTGCTGCCTACCAATGGGTTCAAGATGGATCACCCTTGGGTTTTCCGTAGCTTCGTGGATAATCTTGCTACGCCTAGGTATGTGTCCGTGCTCCGCAACATGGCGGCTAAAGACCTGTTAGATCAATACAATATGCTTACTTCTTAGCAAGTTTGTATGAGTTCGGAGGTTCGTCTTCGGTTGGAGTATGAACTCCAGCAGAATCATAAGCTAGGTAAGAATCTGGAGAGGAGGGATAAGCTGGTGACCGACCTTAGAGCTCGGGTCAATGAGCTGGAAGGTGAGTCATCTGAGGCGGCTGAGCTCCGCGGTCGAGTATCCGAACTGGAGGCGGCCGCGGAAGCCAAGGACCAGGAGTTGGCTGAACTCCGGGCGAAAAATGCGGAATTGGCTCAGAAGGTGGAGGGTTTGGAGATAGTCTGTGGTACATTGGAGGGGCAGGTTAAGGGTGAGTAGTATCTGGGTAAGAAGTTTGTGGAGAGGGAAGAGGCCATCCGTTCCAGTTTTCAAGATCATATAGCGGATTTCGATTAGAGGCTGGCCGCTTTAAATGAGGAGTTTGATATGGAGCTCTTCCATTAGAGTTTGATGGCTATTGAGGGTAAGAGGTGGGTCTAACCAGATCTAAACACACACCTTGTGTTAGATAGATACTTTGAATAATGTTAATCTAGCACGCGGAATTTACTAGCTAACACTTAGAAGATTTATTTGATGTATATTGTATGAATGAATGAAACAGTGTATTGTATATGAACAAGAGACAATTACTTCAACACGATTCAATATTATTGATTAATAATACGAGTACTCTAGCTAGTACTAGGGTTTTCACCTTGAATCTTAACAATCTAGATACGTACATAAACTTTAACCTAGGAGATCCTTTTATAGACGAATGATTCCTTTACAAGATAACTATCATCTATATTAATAGGATATACACAAAATCCTTTCTATGTTTCTCTTCTATACGATTACAAAAACATAAGCAGTACTAACTTACTAATGTGAGCAGTACTAACTGACTTAGTACTGTCAGCATTGTCTTCAGCATCATCAGCAGTACTAACCTATATACTAACAGTTCCAACTGCTAGGTTTAATTCCCAATAATCCTCCCCTAAACTTATGACTTCTCCAAATCACTAAGTTTCTTCAAATTAAACTTCATCTTCATGATGGGGGGATTCTTCCAAACATCTATTATGTCAACCTCTTGGTTTGGGCTTTCCTCTGTTCTGCAATATCAAAAATTCTTCTGACTAATACACTAGCCATCTCTGATTCAACTTCAATCTCTAATTTTGAAACAACTAATGTCAATAAAGTTGCTGTTCTGAGAGGATAGTCTTTTTCCACCAGCATATATATTTCTAGTCCATCTGTGGTAGAAATCCTATGTACCCCACATGTGTCAAACAGCTTCCAAGTGACATCTTTAATCATTGCTTGAAACCTCCATATTGATTCTCCTCCATCTGGTTCATAAATCCTCTTCAACTGCACCCATAATTCTTTATCTTTGTCTTCAAGAGGATCTGCTATTCTGAACTTGTCTTGTACTAACTTCCACAACTGATTGAGATCTTCCCTATCAAAACCTTTAAGTAGATCTTCAAATAGCTTTTATCTTTCAGTAATTCCACCAACTCTCATGATTTCCCATCCTTTCATTCTCCCTTCTGTGAATACCTTCCAGCCAATGATTGGATGTTTTGCTTGTAAAGGCTTGATGTTTGTGGATTCAGGGACTACAACTAACATGCTTTTGAGATGTTCATCTGATAAACCTTCAGCTTCCTTCTTTTGTTTCTTTGCTGCATCAGCTTCTAACAATTCTGCATCTCTTTTTCTTCCTTTTGTAGTATCCCTTTCAATTGGTGTGTTCAGTCTTGAATAAGCTTCATAATAAGCTTTTTCAACTTCAGCATCTGATCTTCCTTTAAACTGACTCTTCTTCCAGTTTGCTTGATTCTTCAAGTAGCTTTTCATAAAACTGATCTGTTCTTTCTTTGTAGGCATCTTTGTCTTGTAACCTGCCTTTTGCCTATCTCTAATCTTCTGCATAAGATCATTCCAAGCTACTTCTCTGTTCTTTGATAGGATAAAACTTGTGAGCTTATTTGACTTCTCTTCTTCACTTAAGTCCTTATCTTTAAGAATCAGCATGCTTGAGCTCTCACAATTAAATCTGAATCTAGCAAATATTGTAGCTGATCATTGAATTGCTCTTGATCAACCTCTGAACTGGAAGCTACCTTTTCTAACCTTGTTCTTTCCATGAACTCAGCTATATTTTGTATATCATCCTCAGCCATCTTTCTTGCTAATTCCGCATCTTGATCAATCTGAGCTTGTTCATCTGCTTGATCTTTTTCTTGAAGTTTCCTTGCAACTTCTTCATCATGCTTTATCTGTGCTTGAGTTCTTGGTTTTACTTTCTTCATTTTCTCTGCTTGATGTTCTGCTTCTTCACTTGTCATTGGTATCTTTCCCTTCGCTACCCTTTTTCTTTCATATTCTGCCTCAGCAGTACCTTCTGGTGGACTAGCAGTTTGTACGGTTCCTTGTTCTGGTTCAGCAGTTTGAACGGCTTTTTCAAAACCTTGGGCAGTACCTTGATCTTGATCTTGAACTTCCATATTTGAAGCATTACCTGTATCTTCTTCATTCCTATCAGTACCTTCTTCAGACCTCCCTTGAGATTCTGATCTATCCCCCTTATCTTTCTTGTCTTTATCTGATCTCCTCCCCTGTTTGGGAGAATCACCATCATCATCATCTGATCCATCTGGGTAGTCATCATCAGAAGAATCTTCATCCAGTATTGCTTTAGCTCTTTTCCTCTTGAGATGGTTTTCCAGCTTCTTCACCCTAAGAGTTAATTTTGTACAGACTTTGGCAAAATTTTCTTTGTGACTTTTGAGTTCTGCTTCCAAGCTTTCCACCTTATTAGCTAACTGGGTACATAAAGATGTCAAATCATTTTGTCTAGAACTGCCCTCATCACTTCTAGCTGTGTGACCTGCTAGGAGAGGTGAATCATGGGGCAAGGATCCAGTAGCCACTCTAGTTAGACTAGGTGTGGTCCTTCTCCTATAAGTGGTGATGATTGGGGGTGTTTGGGTTATGTCTAGTACTTGAATGGATGTGTGATGGGGATCAGTTGGGATGACTGACCCTTCACCATATTCAGTTTGAAGCATTTCTAGAATGAGAGGTATTACAACCCCAGAAAACAATCTACCTGCCATAGCCATGTTTTGAAAAACTTTTGATTGCAGGCTAGGAGTAGGAAAAATTTCTGTTGGTTTCTTAAGCATATTCTTTTTCTTATTCAAAAGAGTTTGTACAAATATTAGGTACATAAGAAACTTGGTTTTACTTTTTACATTTGCAGCCATACTCTCAAATATGAATTTTGAAAAATTGAAAACCTTATTTGTTGACAGACATATGAGGGCAATAGCAATATTGCTACTGAATTGCTCCCATGCTGTCTTTTTGGGGCTTAAACAATGTAAGAGAGTATGTATCAAAAATCTCCATTGTGGGGAGAAACATCCTTTTTGAAAAGTGAGTTATTGGTTGGATGTATCATACCCCATTTTGGCAAGTTCTTGCCAAATCTCAGTGTTTAGCATATTGATGATACCATTTGAATCTTGCAACTTAAGATGTCTCCTAAGTGCAGATTCGGTAACAACAAAAGATATGCCATCCACTTTAGAATGGATTTCTAAGTCTCCATCTTCACTAGTCAAGGCAGTTGCATTCTGCCAGAACTGTGTGATCTGAGAGACATAAAGAGTAGGAGAGACAGTTAAAGCATACCTTATATGAGAGTGGTTTAGAAAATCCACAATCTCATAAAATTTTGGTCCATCTCCTTCCTCTATTTTCTCAAGAAAAGCGACCTGGTTGTGAGTCTTGACAAAATCCAAGTTAGCCATTTTCAGTGATGTGTTGTGAAAGAGTATATCAGCAAGATGATCGTTTAGAGTGGAATTAAAGAACTTTGCAACCAATTTGGGTTTTTATAGATATTGTTAGGGTTTTGCGAATTTTGCGTAAGAGATAAATTATCTTGGGAAATAGAATAAATAAATTTATGGTAAAAAGATAATTATCTTCGAGAAAAGTCCCTATAAGTATGGTAAGTGTAACGGTTTTACCCAACGGCTATAAAATCTGTTACTGACACATTTTTACAACGGCTAGTTGAGCAGTGCTAACTTTGCACTAGCCGTACAAACTGTTTGAGAAAATTTTACTGAGCAGTATGAACTTATTGAAAAGATTAAAATAACATTGCTCATGTATAGTTTTTAGCAAACTATCAGCTATCAACGGATTTGATATGTCTTTACCAATAGTCGTTTGCTTTGGACTAGCCAACTCTTCACAGTTAGATATGGTGAGCTGATGACCATACTATTTTTGGTAATTTGTCAACCATTAACGGATTTGTTTAGTCTTTACTAGAAACGGTTTGCTCTGGACTAGTTGGTTCTTATGTGGGTTATACATGGTGAACCAATAACCATTTGTGGTGTGAAAAGATCACACACTTAGCTCCAAATCACCATTCAGTCCAAAACAGAAAGCACTTGTAATTCCTTGGTGCTTTTCATCCATACCTGCAATTGTTAGTCCAAAAACACAGAAATAAAGTGCAAAGCACTTGTCTCATAATACAAAAGCATATGACTAACATTGCACATAAGAAGAAAAATTAATTTCCTTGTGGTACCCAAGCCATTACAGACTTAGGCTTCCCTCTTGCATCAACATAATTCATTTTTTTTAAAACAATTTTAGCACCATTGGGTTTGATAGGTCTCCAAACCCAACATGCTGATGCACTTACTCCAGTACCCATATGTCCCTTAGCAGTGTTGTTATTGACACCAGTACTAACTACTCTACTAGTAGTAGAAACTGCTGGCTTTGCAGTTGTTACTTTGGGTTTCCAAACTTGGTTAGTTACCACTGCTTTGTGATAAAAGGGTCTTTTAACAGTTATTGGTGCTGGTTTAAAAGCTGTTTTTGCACCTTGAACTGTTGGTCTTGGGTGAACATGTCTAATTGGTCTGAGAGTATGAACTGCTGGTCTAGCAGTTTGAATTGGTCTTTGGCCAGACTTTAAAAGAACTGATCTGGGTATCATTCTATCATTCCTAGGAAGAGGTTGAGGTCTTTATAAGCTCATCCTTTGGTTTGTATACCCAATTACCCATTTATTACAAAAGGCAGCAAGATGGTCAAAGCTACCACAAGAGTAACAAGCTTTCCTATAACAGACAAAGTCATCACCTAGTTGGTGAGACTTGAGGTTGTTCCAATTCCTTTGGTTACCTCTGGGCTTGTTTGTGGTTCTATACATTTCTGCATACTTAACTGTTGGTCTAAAAGGTTTAGCATTAGATCTAGGCCTAACAGTCTCAGTTTTAACCATCTTTGGAACTTTTGGTTGCTCTACCTTTACACTTACAGGATTAACCACAACCTGATCATCCTCATCATCAGAAGTCCAATTCTCTATGGTTGGAGCAGCTGAGTCCTTAGCTGAGGACACCTTATCCTCAGAAAGTGAGGCATCACTTGCACTTTCATACACAGGTTTATCAACTACATCCTTCTTAGGTTGAGGACCATATTTAAGCTCAAGTAGTTGAAATTCAAAAAGTCATGTGTGCTCTAGGTCTATGCCTGGGGGTGTTGGAATTCCTCTATAAGGAGGTGGAACAATCTTATACCCTAGGCCTGACTTAGCTTTATTGAGGATTTGACACTCAACAATCTTACTAACACCCTTAGATGCAAACTCTAATGTGTCTACACTCATCTGAATGTTTTCCTTAGCTTGTTTTATCTTTTCCAATACATTTTTCAACACACTAATTTCTGCATCTCTAAACATGATATCTCTCTTAAGCACAGCTACAGTATCACTAAAAGTAGACTCATTTTCCTTATAGTGAACTATCTATTCTTCTAATATAGCCAAACCTCTTTTACGATTTGCTAAATTAAAACTGGTCTGGTTTAGCTCTATTCTCTGATTATCATAATGTTTTCTAAGTGTTTCTAATTCTTTTAAAGCATCACAAGATTTAGAACATTTAGAAACTTGTACCTCAGAGTCTGAGAAAGCCATAAAAGCAACCTCTGTAGATGCTGCTTCCTCCTCTGCAATGTAACTCCAGTCAAACCTTAAGCCATCAATGGCAACCATGGCATTTGAGCTTGAGTCAGTAACCTCCACAACTCTTGATTTGCCTTCATATCCCTTATTCCTTGAGTCCTGCTGTCTGGGCTTCCTACATTCTCTTGAAAAATGACCCATCTTGTGGCAATTGTAGCACTCAATCTTTGATTTATCATACCCAGCAACATCATTGTTGTTTATGATTATCTTCTTTCCAGTCTTCTTCAAGAATCTCTTAGCCCTCATGCTAAGAAGAGAGAGCTGCCACTTGATGTCCATCTCTTCAACATCATCTTCATCAATTTCTTGAAGGTCTCCATGAGTCAACATACTTCCATTGTGCTGAGTAGTCAGGAAAGCACAATAAGTATCTTCATTCAAAAGTCCATTAGTACTGCTTGAGGTACTAGCAGTACTAATATTTGAACTAGCAGTACCAACTGCTCTAGCAACTTGAACTTCTTCCACTAGACTAGAGGTACTGGGAGTTGACACAAATGCCAAATTCCCAGAGCTTGAGCTTGATCCAGCAGACTTCTTAACATCATGTTCCACTATTTTAAAGTTGCTATAAAGATCCATCAGACTCATAGTGTCTATGTCTGGCTTGTTCTTCCAGACAACTACATGCATAGCCCATTCAGATGGTAGGCTTCTCAAGAACTTTGAGTTGAGATCTTCTTGTGGAATATCAAATTCAAGAACTGCAAGCTGACTTACTAGTTTCTGAAGCCTATTGAACATATGATCTAGTGACTCATTACTTGTTGCTGTGAAGTTCTCAAACTGTTGCTTGAGTAAAGTCTTCTGAGTCTTTTTGGTGGCATCATTCCCACCATACCTTGCAACAATGGCTTCAAAAAGTGTTTTGGCACACTTGAACTTATTAAAGTTCAAGAGTTGATCATTGGGGATCGTTATTAGCAACATGCTTCTTGCCTTTTGATCATTCTTGTGCTGAGCCTTTTCTTCAGTAGTTAATGGCTTGGTTTGCACCTTTGTTTCAGTCTTACCCTTAACAACAGTTGTAGTGGTTGTGGGCTTAAAAGAATTTCCCTCTTCTATGATCTCCCAAAGTGCATAGTCCTGCACTTGGAAGTATTGCTCTATCATTAGCCTCCACATATCGAATTCATTAGGCTTAAGGATTGGCAACTTAGCAGCAACGTTTGTCTGAGTTGTCTCCATGTCCATCTTCCTTCTTGAAAGTGTTCTTCTGGATCTTCTAAATCAAAATATCAGAACCTGGCTCTGATACCACTTGACCGGATCTAAAAACACACCTTGTGTTAGATAGATACTTTGAATAATGTTAGTCTAGCACGCGGAATTTACTAGCTAACACTTAGAAGATTTATTTGATGTATTTTGTATGAATGAATGAAACAGTGTATTATATATGAACAAGAGACAATTACTTCAACACGATTCAATATTATTGATTAATAATACGAGTACTATATCTAGTACTAGGGTTTTCACCTTGAATCTTAACAATCTAGATACGTACATAAACTTTAACCTAGGAGATCCTTTTATAGACCAAGGATTCCTTTACAAGATAACTATCATCTATATTAATAGGATATACACAAAATCCTTTCTATGTTTCTCTTCTATACGATTACAAAAACATAAGCAGTACTAACTATCTAATGTGAGCAGTACTAACTGACTTAGTACTGTCAGCCTTGTCTTTAGCATCTTCAGCAGTACTAACTTATATACTAACAGTTCCAACTGCTAGGTTTAATTCCCAACAGGGTCATTGGCTATGGTTTTCATAAGGCCTTTCTGAAATTTAAAGAGTGTTTGGAGCTGAAGACTAGGCTGGGTGAATGTATTTCTGTGGCTCTTATAGAGGGGCTGCGTCAGGGGTTAGAAGTCGGGTTTGCTCGTGGGTCCAAAGGAGTTAAGCTTTAGGATGTGACGACTTATAATCCTGAGGCTCAAAAGCGCTATCAGGATGTGGTGGTGAGGTTGGCGAATGTGCCTTTTCCGCTGCTGGATTCCCTTGAAGCTTGCAAGGATTCCCCCCCTGGAGTTTTTGATGTCCCAGTTGGTATTGGAGGAGGATCGTGCTCCGGGGTCTTCGGAGTTTACATTTAGACCTCCGGTTGCCGAAGAGCGTATCATTCCAGAGTCTGTGCTTAACTCTGTTACTGCTCGCCCTCAGGCCATTGCTGCTTATAAGGAGATGAAGAATAGGAAATATGGGACAGAGTTTGATTACAGCGACAAAAGTCTTGTCATCTCAACTCCTGCTCCGGCTGCTTTTGAGCCTTCCTCCAGTGTTTCTCCTGCCGCTTCTGAGCCTCGGACCATTGCTACTCCTTCAGGGCCGATGACTACTCCTACCGAGGATGATAGTGTTCAAAATGATGACATGTTCGACACCTCGGTCCTCGACAAGATTGACCCTAAAGAGTTTTCTTAGATGTTTTGGTTTCCTCGGCAGTTCTTCAGGTGATATTTTGACTATATCTACCTTGCTGCATTTCTGTGAAGCTTTATTGTTATCTTCGATGATGTAATCCCGATGTATGCATCCGTGGATATTGTAACTGAATCATGAATATAACTTAACCATTTTGCTGTGTTTACCCTTGGTTGCTTATAGTGTATATATATATATATATATATATATATATATATATATATAGCCGGGCTCTATTTACTATCTCTTTGTATCCGTACTTAGTATTCTGGGGATAGCTTGGTTTGGTCAATGGGCTTGCAATACCACTTATATGCCTTAGTTAATTATGAGGTTTATTGTCCTCATGCCGGGCTCGCGATACCTCTTACGCATTTTTGTGATTGTGGAATTGATTTTCGGGTTATGCATGCATATGACAAGAGTAAATAATAAAATAAAAAATGATAAGTAAATTTTGGAAACTTTGCGGAGTTGATCGGGCTCCACGTTTCATTAATGAGAAAAGAGTACATAAAACTAACTAAATATGCTAGGATGAGTTCCCGCTGCCGGTTTTAACCGCGGTCAGCTGCGGAAATGGGAACACTTACATTTGACTGGGGTTACACCAAACATCTCTTAAGGTTCCGGATATTCCATGTCCGGGGCAGCTCTTGGCCATTCTGGTTTCAGAGTTTGTATGCTCCTTTGCCTAACGCCTCCACGACTTCGTATGGGCCTTCCCATTTAGGACCCAATTTTCCGGTGTTCTCGACCTGGCTGGCCTCATTGTTGAGGTAAACGAAATCTCCTGGTTTGAAACTTGTGCCGCAGACCTTAGCATTGTTGTACTTCTCCATCTTAGCCTTACTTCTTGCTTCTTCAATGGCCGCGACATCTCTTTTTTCTTCTTTGAGATCCAGGTTCAGCAGTAGGGCTTTATCATTTTCCACAGGGTCGAAAAGGGCGCAGCTTAGAGATGACATTCCTATTTCCATTGGGATCACAGCCTCCGTCCCGTAGGTCAGGGAGAATGGTGTGTCTCCGTTGCTGGACTTGATGATGGTCCGGTGTGCCCACAACACATATGGCACTTCTTCTAACCAATCCCTGCTTCCCTGATCTATCCTCGCTTTTATTCCTTCCCCTAGGCTTCTGTTTGCCCTTTCAACCAGTCCATTTTCCTGCGGATGTCTTACTGATGTGAACCGCTGCTTAATGTTGAGTTTTTCGCACCAGTCCTTGAAAGGGTTGTTTCTGAACTGTTTGCCGTTATTAGACATAATCTCTCCCGGGAGGCCGTACCTGCATATAATATTGTCCCACACAAATTTTTTCACTTGCTTACCGGTGATGGTTGTAAGAGGCTTGGCTTCAATCCACTTTGTAAAATAATCTATTCCCACTATCAAATACTTAATCTTCCCCGGAGCCTCTGGGAACGGGCCACAGATGTCCAGGCCCCATTTATAAAATGGCAAGGGAGAGGTGATGGGGGTCTACTTATGCTGCGGATTTCTGGGCACTGGCCGGTGTACCTGGAAATCTTGGCACTTTTGTATCACTTCCCTTGCGTCCCTGTGCATGCTAGGCCAATAATACTCGGATCTGATTGCTTTCGCCACGATGGCCCGCGGTCCGGAGTGCATGCTGCATGATCCTTCATGAATTTCTCTAATCACGTAATTGGCTTGTGTTGGACCTACGCACCGTAACCATGGCTCTAAGAAAGACTTGCGGAATAAGACTCCGTCAATGATGGTGTATTGCCTCGCCTTGATCTTCAACTTCCTAGCCTTTTTTTGGTCCGCGGGTAGTACTCAGTTAATTTGGTTTGCAACTAACCGAGAATCCACGTTCGCGGATAGGTCCTTCCCCCCCATTTGCTCGGCTAACCTTAAACCGGCTAGCAATGCTTCGTATTCCGCCTCATTGTTAGACATATCAAACTCAAACCTCAGAGCATAGGTGAACTCCATACCTTCAGGATTTGTAAGAATCAAGCCCGCCCCGAAACCTTCTTGGTAAGAGGATCCGTCTGTGTACAGATTTCATGGCTCGGCATACAGAAATTCTTCTGGGGGTGTTTCTGTTGCCGGGACTTCTTCCTCCGGGACCTCTACAATGAAATCTGCTTACACCTGTCCTCTTATAGCTGTCCATGGTCTGAAGTTGATGTCATGCTCCCTTAGCTCGATGGCCCATTTGGGCATTCTACTAGTATTCTCTGTTCTTGCGAGCAGTTGTTTGATAGGTTGGTCTGTGATGACAACTACCGGGTGTGCTTGAAAATACCTTCTGAGCCTCCTAGCCACGTAAACCGATGCTAAAACCAATTTTTCCTTTGGACTGTAGTTTATCTCCGGACTCTGTAGTGCGCGGCTTATGAAGTAGATAGGTTCCTGACGTGGCCCTCTTTCTTCTAGTAGAACTGCACTTATAGCCTCGCTTGCCGCGGATAGGTACATTATCAGTTCTTCTTTCGGCCGGAGGGCCGTAAGCGTGGGGAGGTTGGCAATATGCTTCTTCATTTCTTTGAATGCCTGCTCCGCTTCTGGAGTCCAGTTGAAGTCATTTTTTTGATGCACTTCTTCAACGTTTTGAAGAACGGTAGGGATTTTCCGTGGATTTGGATAGGAAGCGGTTGAGACTTGCTAATTTCCCGTTCAAGCTTTGCACCTCTTTCAGGGTTCGCGGGGAGGGCAATTGGGCAACGACTTCAGATTTCTCCGGACAAACCCGAATTCCTTGTTTGCTCACCACGTGTCCTAAGAATACCCCCTCCTCTGCCCCGAAAGTGCACTTCTTTGGGTTTAGTTTCATGTTGATATTTCTGAGGGTACCAGAAGTTTCTTCTATATCCCTTAGCATCTCTGTCTCTGAGTGGCTTTTGATGACCAAGTCGTCCGCATACACCTCCAAGTTTCTTCCAATATGCCTTTCGAAAGCTTTGTCCACCAACCGCTGATATGTGACCCCCCCATTCTTCAGGCCGAAAGGCATTTTTTGTAGCAAAAAATATCTTGATTTGTGTAGAAGGCGGTTTGCTCTTCGTCTTTCGCGGCCATCTGGATTTGGTGGTATCCCTTATACGCATCCAAAAAACACTTGAAGGTGTATCCGCAGAGAGATTCAATTTTCCAGTCTATCTCCGGAAGGGGATGACAATCCTTTGGACAAGCTTTGTTCAAGACCTTGAAATCTACACACATCCTCCAGCTCCCATCACTTTTCTTAACTAGGACCGGGTTTGACAACCAGTCATGGTAGTGAACTTCCCTCATTATGTCGGCTTCCACCAATTTTGCCACGTCATCATTGATTGATTTGTTTCTTTCTGGGGCTTGCCCTCGTTTCTGCTGCCTTACTAGGGCATACCCTTCCCGGATATTCAGCCTGTGCTCTGCTATACTCCGCGACACTCCAGTCATATCTGATGGTTGCCAAGCGAAGATATCCAGGTTTCTTTTCAATAGCTCACATAGGTCCTTCATTCCTTGATAAGTTAAACTTCCCCCTATGGTGACAGTCTGGTATGGAAAATCTAGGTGTATTGCTACTTTGACACCCTCCATTGCCGGGGTTTCGCCAAAATTCTGCTGCGGTTGGGGCTCCGTGACCATTCGACATTCCACCGTGATGACATTGTCGCTATGCAAGGTGACTACTCCACCTCGGGTGAGGAATTTCAACATGCCATGAGCCGTGGAAGGGATGATTTTGAGCTACCGTATCCCTAGCCTGCCTAATATACCGTTATACTAGGAGGGCGATCTGACCACCATAAAGTTCATCCACGCACTAGCTGAGTTCTCTTCATCTCCCAATGTTACTTCCGACAGGATCTGCCCTAAGGGCCATGATATTTCACCGCTGAAACCGAGGAGTGGTGCTGTAGCGGGAATCATCTTCTTCCTGATCTCTGGACTAAGGCGGTTGAAGCAGTGCTCATAGAGTACTTCTGAGGCGCTTCGGTTGTCCACGTACATCCGGTGCACGTGGTGTCCACCTACTCCAGCCTTCACCACCAGTGGATGGTCATCCCAGTCGTCTTCTGCTATTGGAGGGAAAGATATCTCCAAGTTTGGCTCAGCCCGAGGGGATACCCTCTGCTTCACACTTCGCTGCCAAGTTTGTACCATAAATATGGCCTGAGCCTTATCCTTGGGCTCAGTTTCTTTCTTGCCACCTTTGGGAGCTCCTCCCTTCTGGCTCCTATTCTTGATCTCCTTCACCAGGTGTGCCAACTGGCAGGATCTGACTACTTCCTCGATCTGCTTTTTTAACTAGAAACACTCATCAATTTGCCAACTGGTGTGCCAACTGGCCGGATCTGACTGCTTCCTCAATATGCTTTTTTAACTGGAAACACTCATAAGTGTGGTGTCCCCTTTTTCTGTGGAAGTCGCAGTACTTATCTTTGTTTCTTGAATCCACCGGGCTTGCCATGGGGGTGGGGCTGTGAATTTGACAGAGTTCATTGCCAAGATTTCCTTTGGTGTCTTTGTGAGGGGCGTGAACCGGTCACTCCGCCTCCGGTCAGCTCTGGAGCGTCCTTTGAACTCTGTCTTCTTTTCGAAGATCTGGCTGTTGGCTACCCCGGATCTGCCCTCATGGGGTTTCCATGAGGAGAAGTCTTGCTTCTTCCTCGACTGATTTGCAGCGGCTGCTTCACCGCGGAGAAAAGTCGCGTTTACCCTCTACATTTCATCAACAGTCTTTGGGATGTTGTCGTTGAGCCTTCTGATCAGCTCCGGATTATTGATTCCGTGCATGAAGCCCGAAACTCTCATACACTCCGGAGCGCCTTTCACGTGCATGCTTTCAGCCTTAAAGCGATCAACAAATGCTACCGTCGGCTCCCCTTCCCTCTGCTTGATGTGGTGGAGTTCTATTGGATCCTTAGTATACTTATTCTACTGGAGGAAGTAGGACAAGAAACACTTCCAAAGATCTTCAAAGTTGTCGATGCTTTCTGATGGCAGTTCGTCAAACCACATTCGTGCATGACCCATGAGAGTGGAGTTGAACATGTGACACCAGGTGGGCATAACCCACCGCTCCACCTTAGCTGCAGTACAGAAGTTCTTTAAGTGGTCCTCTAGATCCTCGGTCCTGTCATAGGTTTTGACATTTGAGCGCATCCGAGTCCTCTTTGGGAACTCAAAGTTTTGGATCGGTTGCGTAAAGGGGTCTGTATCCTCAATATCGTATGGACGATAGAGGTAATCTACATCACCTTCATTTCTTCCGGATCTGGCCTTCCATTGCCCCCCAGAACTGTCTTCGCTCTCCAGTGGCGTCCGTTCCCTTTGCCGGCCGGGGTCAGAGTATACAGGTCTGTCTCCAGCGCCCTTCTCCCTAAAGCGGGGGGCGTGGCTATGGGTCGGGCTGGGAGTCCTCCTTCTTTGTCTTCCCTGACTTCTTTCTGTGGAGCACTGCCTGCCTCGCCTGTTGCGTCTGGCTTCAGCTCTTCGCTCTCTTCGAGCGCGACTTTTGGATTTAAGCTAGGAAAACACGTCTGGTTTTCTTTCCCCTAGGCGTGACCTAACGTCTTCTCGTCTTTCCCCTAGGCGTGTAAAGACAGCCAAGCGGGGTATTTGGTCCTCTCACAATCTTCTTGGGGGGGTCTTGTTTCTCTGCTGCTGAGTCTGGAGAAAACACTTCGGGAGTAGGAGGATTCGGAAGGTCCGGGCCTGATACTAGGGCTGGCCTTTCGCTTCTTTTCAGTCCTTCCTTCCCTCAAGGATTTTGACTGAGAGTTCCGAGATTGTTCTCGTGAGTCTCCTTGTGCTTCATCATCAAAGTCGAGGCGAGTTTTCACTTGCTCTTATTTTTCCCCATGCACTTTTTTGGCCATTAAGGGCAAAAGTTGGTCATAATACTTGTCGCAAAATTCCCTTATCGCCTTCTCCGGGAGAGAGCACGAATGACGTTCCTCTACTCCCTGGTTCTTCTCCTTCCCCAGAGTTTTCCGTACTGCCGAACGCTCCTGGGTTGGGGAAGGGCCATTTGCCTGATTAGTCATGGTAAAGTAACTTTGGAAATGTAGTTATGTAACGGTGTCCCACGGATGGCGCCACTTGTTAGTACACAACTTGGGCTCAATGCAAGACCTACTTTAGGCTAGCTTCTGATGGGTCGAATTTTGGACTAATGATCTGTAAAAGCTACTAAGAAAGAAAGCACATTTAGTCTCACCACGGAAGGGGGTTTCCGCGGTCAACCTCCGGTGTGAGAGTAAGTGCATGGTTTTAGAGAGATAAAGTAAGTGAGTGGATTGTGAGAGTTGAGTTACCCTTTGAGAGTGGCGAGTGCCCTCTATTTATACCATGGTCTTTCTTGTCGATTTCCTGGGCGGTCCCTTCTCGTTCTTGTCTCCTTGCCGTGAGTGGCGGTTCCTTAGGAAGGGGACTGCTGCCTTTCCTATTTGGGGTCTGCTTTGGTTAGCTATATGATAGCTGATAATATTTCTTACTCTTTTTGGGTTGATCCGTGGTCCTGGCCTTTGGATTGTATCCGGACATAAAGTTCTTCCGCGACTAAGATGCTGAGACGCGGCCTCCTATGATGAGGTGTTCATGTCCGGCCCGGCTTGCCAAGACCGGATTCTAACACGGTCTGGGTCATCCTAGGGTCGGGGATATTATGAGCGTGCCCGGGCTAGTATGTTGGGTCCGTGAGTGCTATACACGATCAGTGGTGAAAGATAAAACTCTTGTTGAGTAACAAATAACAATGACATGCATATCTTAACTTTTATAACTTGTCCAAATCAAAATTTTGGAGCTATTGTGTGCAGATAACTCTTCTTCAAATTCATCCTCCAAGGACTCTTGTTCCTGCATGTATATAACATCAGTTTGGTATTGGAGTTTCTAGTGAGATGTATATGTATTTTTCAATGTTATGAAATAAAAAATGCATTAAACTTGAGTACGAAATCAACATTATGAAAATAATACTAGTATCCAACAATTTGAATATAAATGATACAGGAGGACATATGTATTTTATAATATATTGTGAGAAACACTTGTGAACTTTCCGCTCATATCAACAAACAGTTACCTAAAATCTCGAAGATTAAAACGTATAGAAACTGAATCCGAGTTGTCATGTCAACATAAAGTGACCTAAAGCCTAGAAAAGAAACCAGATAAATGACACCACACATATTGTTGCAGCAGCATCTTGATACCTTAGCCATTGCAATACCAGAATCAGAATACTAAAAAAGTCCAAAAAATATTTTGTACAGGATATTTGAACACATGTACATTTTGATTACTTGATTGTGGGGCAGCGACAACTGAAAAACACTAAAGAAATTATAAAAAACAAAATACCAACTTTAATTTGTAGATTATTATAACTTAACTCCCAAAAGACATTGATGGTCTAATTTGTTTGGAAGAGAACCTTAGTAAAGCGTATATAATACGGAGTATAAGTCAACTTGAATCAACCAACCTAAAAAAAACTTGTAGCAATTGCTCGACGCTTAATAATCATATCTACCAATGGTGATGTACACGGCGAGCCTAACAGAATTCTAACTATCTCCAACATTTTATCCTTAGGTTCAGAAATAGGTAATGTGCTACCATAACAGGCGCGGCATAGGGTTCGGGTAAGCTTCTTCTGCATTCTGATTCCCCAGCTCTGGGAAATCACTACTGAAGTGCCCTATCACCCCATACTCAAAGCATGTCACCGTAACGTTCGGGTTTATCACCAGAGTGAGACCCTTGCAATCCTTGGATCGTTGGCCGATCTTCCTGTAATTCCCACACTGAATGGGGCAAGGTCCATTGTGATGGAACGGGCATGTATTGCACTTGGGTAAGGTTCCATCATACCCTTTCTTTCCACTAGTCCCAGCAGTATAGGCCTTGACTAGTTCTCGTCGTTTATTTTCTTGCTGCACTTGATTACTTCCTTGTTTGTCATCCTTCTTTCTTTTGATGTCAGCAGTTCTTTCATCCAGATCTAGTACTACTTCGTCCATCAAGATGTGCGCCATCGTGATAGTTTCGTGGATGTCATCTGGTTTTGATGCAGTTATGTTCCCCTTGATATCCTGTGGCATTCCTATGATGTAACGTTCCATCATTCGGGACTCGGGTGTGACCATTTCTGGGCAAAGCAGTGCCAACTCTTGAAAACGTTGTGTATAGGCAACAATTTCCACACCGTTCACCTTCAAGTTCAACTGTTCAGTCTCCATCTCCTGCACCTCATTCCGGGGGCAGTACTTCTTAATCAGCATGTTCTTAAATTCACCCCATGGGATTGTAGGAGTATAAGCAACATCAATCCCGGCTCACCTGATGAATGCATTCCACCAGGTCAATGCACTCTCCTGTAGCGTGTACGATGCAAACTTCACCTTGCAGCTCTTTTCACAGTCACAAATTTACAAAACTGTCTCCAGTTTCTCGAACCAATGGGTTAGTCCAACCGCTCCTTCCTTCCACTGAAACTTCCTGGCATGCATCTTTGAAATTCCTTGTAGGTGCAGCCGCGAGCTACATTTCTTGATCTGTTGGTATCCTCATTTGTGCCTGATCTGTTTGCTAATTCGGACATAGATTCGGAATACAGCCTTCAGTCTCCTCCTCTTTCTGCCAGCGCTAACTCTTCTATATATTTCTTATTGAAAGTACCCCTGATCCCATTGATAATGAGTAGGCCCAAATAATTTGATGGGGGTAGTCCCTGAACCATACCACATAGCCGCAACAAGTGCCTCAGTCAGAGGCGGAGCCAATAGGGTGGCTAGCGGGTGCTTAACCACCCCCAACCGGCCTAGCTCGTCCAACTTATCGCTTGAATTTCAGCCCATGTTTCATCGAGTTTTTAATTTGGCACCTGCTAAGGCTCAATTCTGTTAGCGACGGCAATCAAATCTCCCCTAATTCCATATCCCGATTGCGCTCGTCGGAAAATAACACTTTGTTGCAAAAACGCCGCTTCTGAAGAACCAGTTATGTTTTATGAATTTTTTTATGTTTTTTTCTTCTTTCCAGGTCTCAAAAGTATGAAAAGAAACACGTATGCTGGTAGAAACAATAAAATACAAGAAATACTCACCTTCATATTGATTATAATTTATAAGTAGATCATGGTGGAAGGTGTTTGGAGAATAAGATAAATAGTACGGAGTATATTCATATCAAGAGAAAGTAGTTTGTGTAAGAAAGTAAAAGTACATCGTATGAATGATTTGATCACGTGAAGGTACATGAGAAAGTAGCACTTTTTGTCAAATTTCTAGGGGAGTGTGGCAAGTCAAATACTAGCAATTGTCAAGTCGTCATTTTTCATTTTGATTTTTTTGTTGTGTTTCTTGTTTTTTTGTTTTATAAATGAAAATTTTAGTTATGTGGACTAACAAGTTAGCATCTTTTATGAGAAATAAGTTGGCCTGATAAATGGTTCAAGTTTTGTTAATTTCCATAAAGATAAAGATATATTTCTAATTGTGTAAGTTCGTCATTGAGTGCAAATACATTTATCAATTCGATCATTGGTTCGAAAAAAACATTAAACGTTATTACTATCACAAAATATCTGATCCCCCCCAATAAAAATTCCTGGCTCCGCCCCTGGCCTCAGTTATGCACTGGGTAACGAGTTATTTGATAGTAGTTGTACTCATTGTCTGTTTCCTTGACAGCATTTTCTTCAAAATAAGAAGAGAAGAGTGAGACATAGTAACGAAGTGTCCTAAAAGTAGGTGCTCTAAAGCGGCATGTTATAAAATGAAAGATTGAAGTCATGTCCTGATTAGCTAGCGTACTTCTAGGCAGTGGGTCACGAGGTGATGTAGATGGTCTAAACGGACGAAAATGTACAAAGACGGACGAAAACATATAAAAACAGACGACAACGAATAAAAACATAAGAAAACGTATAAAAATGTATAGAACAGACAAAAACGTATAGAAAAGGACGAAAACATATAAAAATGGACGAACGTATAAAAATGTAAGAAATGGGCGAAAACATAAGAAAATGAGCGAAAACGTATAAAAACAGACAAAAACATATAAAAACTTAAGAAAAACGGGGAAAAAAGGTATAAAACGGACCAACAGGTATAAAACCGGATGAAAACGTATAGAAATAGACGAGATCGGATAAAAACTTAAGAAAACGGGAGAAAACGAAAGAAAACGGCAAAAACGTATAAAAACGAACAAAAACGTATAAAAACGGACAAAAACTATAAAAACAGACGACAACGAATAAAAAACATAGAAAACAGATGAAAACGAATAAAAAATGACGAAAACATATAAAAACGAATAAAAATGATGAAAACGAATAAAGAAGGGGGGAAGCTTACACAAGAAGATAAGATTCAGACTAGCTGACTAGGCACGTGCCTATCTATAGCAAATGGACAACTTACTATGCAACCCACATGCAAACATTGTTTCCCTTCCTATATAAACCCAGGTCGTAAACTAAGTTAAGAGAGAGATTCCTACAAAGAAAATAATACAAAGTATTATGGTTAGAATCCTCCTCTCCTAAGAACAATAAAGTAGCTAGCAGTCTTTTGTTGTTTATTGTGGAGAGTTCATATTTGTCAAAAAACCGGGGTAGTTTTCCGAAGGTTATCCTTTGTAAATCTTGTTGATTTATTCATTAATAAAGTTTATAATAGGTGAAACTGACAATGGTGTTATTAGCGTTTCTGTGTCATTCTCAAGCAAACCCTACGTCTAAGATTTTGATGTTCATTAGTTTTCCTCACTTGCTAAAACTTTTGTTCATATCTTTCATGGTTTGCATGAACGGGTAGGTCGGGGACCCAACAAGTGGTATCAGAGCGGGTGGGTTTTTCTTAATCCATATACTTTCTTGATTGACCGCTAATAACACTTAAACCCTGTCCTCACTAACTCCCCACCAAAAACGCACTCCTCACTATCACCTCATCCTTTATCTACAAAATTGAGGGATTTTATGCCCTATTTTGTAGAACCTAGCTTCCAAAATTGAGTACTTCCATAATCATTTTGGGTGGCAATTGGTCCGATATGTTTCTTTTTAAGCTTGTTAAAACTACACTTATATGCTTAACTATCATGGAAACATCTTTATTTAGAAAGATCTTGCATCACTATGTGTTGTAGACACACAATCTATAAGTGTGGAAATAATTGTCGATGGTTGCTCAATAAATAGCAACCAACAGTGGAAAAAGGAAGCATCAGATCAGGTTTGAAGGATTAAAGGTGGTAGATGATGGAAATCAGGGGAAGGAGAGGGATCATTTTTCAGTGAAGGTAAATCAGGCTCATCAAGGAATGTTTAGTCAACAAACAGTCCCTGATTCATAAAGAAACTTCACTATGAAAACATCAACAACAAAGCCCCAGCTTACATTAAAGACCGAAAGTGCTTGTTGTTGTAATACTAAGTGTGAGTAGAAGCCATTATGCTCAATCACATATAGATTTAGGTTGTTCTCATACTTTTTACCGGCAGGAGACTGTTGACTGGAAATGTTGACCCTACAGTCTCTGATTCACATAGAATAGCCTAAAGTAAACCAAGAAGCTGGAAAAAAGAAGCGTCTCAGGATCTCTGACAAAAGAGGATCATGGCCTAAGTGTCAATGACACGTTCAGCAACAATGAGGACTCAGAAAGAATAACCAAAATAGTTATTCTTCCTCATTGTAACATCAGAAGAAGCAAATTGTAATATCTCTAGTTTCTGATGTAAAAATCAGTATGTAAGAAGAAGCCATTATGCTCAATTATTACTGACCATTAGTCTATTTGTATATTTAAATAGGGGGATATTGTTGGGTCTGATAAATTAACCCAATTGTCTCCGACAAGTATTTATACAGAAAATAGCCTAATTCACCTTCTAAAGGTCAGTGAGCATCAACTCTCTGATAACGATCAAAGAGTATGTCACTTCATAACTATCAAAGTGAACCTGATGGTTATCAGAAGTGATATACTCTCTAAGAGTTATCAGAGAACATGACTCTTTGATTATTATTCAGAAAACGACTCACTAAAATCAGTAGAGGAAGTAGGAAACCAGCCTGAAACTGCATATACCACAAAGGTAAGTCTCTCTTTTAAAATAGGGGCACTGCAAGCAGCCACTCTAAACACTTCTTTAGGAGAGAGAGTAGTGAAGATCAAGGTTACCCCGGACTTAGAGCGAGTCTGTGTCTGCACTTACTTCTCTAAAATATTCTGTTCACTCTGAGTCCGCATGATGCATGTGTATATCGTTGTAGAATAGATTATATTATCAAGTTTTAAATTTATATTTAGCCGACTTATCCTATAACACATACTAACGAGCAGTGTACCCGATCAATGTAGCTAGTTGGTAAGTAGAGTGTCGAACGCTAAGAGTGGAATGTTAACACCTAGATGTCTATCAGTATTTTAATCCTAAGTTAGTCCTAATAACCTAATCTAACGCAAGGGGGTTTTCAGCCTGAGAGACTGGCACGATTGTGTAGATTAAGTAAACAATCATTAAAACTAGAGAAGCAAATAAGCGAATGGCAAACACGTACACAGTTAGAAAATAGACACAGATAAGAGGTCAAGCCGACAGTAGGAAAACTTGTCACACGTTTAATTGCTTAGCTGTATAAGATGAGTGCTAAAATCTATTCTTTCTCAGTGGAATCTTAGTTACAGGCGTGTAAGCACTTAATGATCACTAGGTATATGTATTATTTATCCCTTTTACAGGCATACATTAACTATCTAAGTGATGTTAATGAATTAATTGCACGAGCCTACGTCAACAAGGCGCGATAAATCCTAATTCGTAATCAAAGCACATGCATAAAGAGACCAAATAAACATCAAATACTCTTTATAACAACTAGAAAATATTAAGTCCGATCAAATAGTGAAAAAGACACTAACTCAACCACTAACAGATTGCTAATACAAGTAAACGAGTTTTCCTATGAATTAAAGTACTAGCAGGACCTTCTTCTGTATTTGGTTGCATTGGAAGACTTCCACGTTTGGAATCTTGCATCCTAAATCGCTTCAGGATTTTGTCAATGTATGCGCTTTGACACAAACCGATTAACCGCTTTGATCTATCTCGATAGATCTTGACTCCAAGTATGTACGCAGCTTCTCCTAGGTCTTTCATGGAAAAGCAATTTCCAAGCCAGGATTTTACATCTTGTAGCATTGGAATGTTGTTTCCCATGAGTAATATGTCATCGACATATAAGACTAGGAACACGACAATACTTCCACTAGTTTTCATATATACACATGGCTCATCGAGATTTTGAGTAAAACCAATCTTCTTGATTTCCTCATCAAATCTCTTATTCCAGCTTCTGGATGCTTGCTTTAATCCATAAATGGATCTTTGAAGCTTGCATACCTTAGCGGGATGTTTAGGATTCACGAAGCCCTCGGGTTGCACCATATAAACGTCTTCGTTCAGGTGGCCGTTCAAGAAGGCTGTCTTGACATCCATTTGCCAAATCTCATAGTTATAGTACGCTGCTATGGCTATGAGAATCCTAATTGCTTTAACGTCTGCAATAGCCGAGAAGGTTTCGTCATAGTCAATCCCATAGGTTTGAGTGTAACCTTTTGCTACTAAATGAGCATTATATGTGTGTACAGTTCCATCCATGTCGGTCTTCTTCTTGAAGAGCCATTTACTCCCAACGGTTTTAGCATTAGGAGGTAGGTCTACTTCGACCCAGACATCATTGTCTTTCATGGATTGCATCTCCGCATTCATAGATTCGATCCATTTATCGTGTTCAAGACTCGATAATGCATCTCGATAGTTAGCGGGTTCACCATGGTCCCCAAACTCATGTTCCTCAGCATCGACATAAAAAACCATATCGCTTAGGTGCTTGAGGTATCCTTGCGTATCTACGAATGGGAGCAACATCTTAATGAGGTTCAACATTTTCATGTTCAGTCTCATTGTGATGTTCACTAGTGTTACCAGAAGGTTGTGTATCTTCCTCTTGAATTTCATCAAGGTCTACTTTGCTCCCACTTGCTTCCTGTGAAATGAGACTATTCTCAAGAAACTCAGCATACCGAGCAACAAATATTTTGTTCTCGGGTGGTTAGTAGAAGTAGTAACCCATTATTTCCTTTGGGTATACTACAAAGATACATTTGATAGCTCTGGGCTCAAGTTTGTTAGGTGTGTATCATTTCACGAGAGCCTCACAACCCCAGACTTTCAAGTAAGACAAATTAGGGACCTTCCCATGCCATATTTCGTATAGTGTCTTATCAACCTTCTTGGTTGGAACCATGTTGAGAATGCGTGCAGCAGACTCTAGAGCATAACCCCAAAAGGACATTGGCAATGTTGTTAGACTCATCATAGATCGAACCATGTCAAGCAAGGTTCAATTTCTCCTTTCAGATACACCATTATGTTGTGGTGTGTATGGAGGAGTGAATTGTGAGACGATCCCACACCTTTTTAGATGATCTAAAAACTCTTGACTCATATATTCACCTCCTCGATCAGATCGAAGAGTCTTTAAGGTCTTGCCGAGTTGATTTTCTACTTCATTTTGAAAGACTTTGAACGTTTCAAAGACTTCATGTTTAGGTTTAATCAAGTAAACATAACCATATCTACTGAAATCATCAGTAAAAGTAATGAAGTAGTTAGCTCCTTCCCTAGACGTTGTTCTAAATGGGCCACATACGTCAGTATGTATGAGTCCAAGTAGATCTTTAGCTCTTTCTCCAACATGGGAGAAAGGCTTTCGTGCCATTTTACCAGATATGCAAGAAATGCATTTATCAAATGACTCATGGTCGGTTGACTCTAAAAGCCCATCGCGTTGCAGCTTCGTAATGCATTTCTTGTTTATGTGGCAAAGACGGCAATGCCATAGAAAAGTGGAATCTAAGTTACGTTTAGATTTCTTTTTGCTAACATTGTATATAGAACTATCGTTTGAAATAGAATCACGCATATCAATTTCAAAAATACCATCACGAGGAATAGCATTAAAATAAAAAACATTATCCTTAGAAACTGAAATGCCAAAATCCGTAAAAGTATGAATGTAACCATCATCCTTCAAACGTGAAAGTGAAACAACACCTCTAGTGATAGTAGGTGAAAAATGGCAATTATTCAAAACAATAACTAAACCATTAGGGAGGATGAGATCAAAGCTCCCTATCGCTTCGACAGCTGCACGGTTGCCATTACCCATGTACAGATTCAAACCTCCTTGCTTCAACTTTCTGCTTCCCCTAAGACCCTGCACATTATTACAAATGTGAGTACCACAACATGTATCATATACCCAGGATTTGTTAGAAAAAGTATAGAGTTCTATAGTGAAGATACCTGATGTGCTAGCTCCGCTAGCTTTGTTCTTCTTTAACTCTTCTAGGTAGGTCGGACAGTTCCGCCTCCAGTGCCCCTTCACTCCACAATGGTGACAGGGGGTGTCCTTAGTCGGGTGCTCCTTCTTGGCAGGTGGGGGGATCTTTGGTTTGGGGGCGTAAGCACGCTTACCCTTGCCCTTACCTTGTCCCTTGCCATGTGCCTTCGGCTTGTTATTTTTCTGGATTTTGCATTGCTTGATAGCTAGGACCATTGGAGCCTTCTTGGGCATGACCTTTTTTGCAAGTTTATGCATGTTCTGCAGTTCGGGAATGGTCTTGCTCATGCTATGCATGTTGTAGTTCTGCACAAATTGATCATAATCCTTCGACAGTGAGGTAAGAATCAAGCTCACTCCAAGGATCTGAGGCATGGGGTATCCCAGACGCTCCATTTGGTCCAGATAGCCTTTCATTTTCATGACATAGCTACTGACCGATTGGCCCTCCTCCTGCTTGCAAGCATGAAAAGCTTTGACAGTGTCAAACAGTTCTTTCTCAGCTTGCTGTTCGAACATGGTTTTCAGTTCTCTCAGCATGTCAAATGCTGCAAGGTCCTCTAAGTTCTTTTGGAGCTCAGGGGTAATGCTTGCAAGTATGAGACAATCCACTTCTTGTTGTTCATGAACCCTACGAGTGTAGGCGTTACGAACAGCAAGAGTAGCATTAGCAGGAGGTGCTTCAGGTAAAGCTTCTTCCAGATGGTAAAACTTTTGTTCAACCTTGAGGACGATCCTCAGGTTGCGATACCAGTCCAAAAAGTTGTTACCATTCAATTTCTCTTTTTCAAGAATTGATCTGATGTACGAGTTGTTCATGGTTTGATTAGGAGTTGTCATCTACAAAATAAACAAAGTTCAAATTTTAGTAAGTTTCAATAATTAATCCTTTTTAAAATTAACTACCCAAGTTTAAGCATATTAAAACAATTAATTTTACGAAAAGGCTAAGATCCTCATTGAGGTTCCACCATCACATCAGTTGATCTGCTAGCAATGGTGGATTCAATAGGTAGGTAACATCGACCAATTACATTACATGTGCAACTAGTGTCAAGCTGGCATGTTTAGTCCCATCTTTGCCTCGGGTCAAGGTCTAACCGCTTAACTCGATTAAGTCATCCAATTTGAAAACGTGTGAGAATATATCTAGGTCCCACGCATAGAGAATAGTCACCTTGGGTTACAATTCAACCTAGGTCCAACGCATAGGCAAAAAGTAATTGCAAGTGTTCTCAACAATTGGACGGCATGACTTAAATTTTGACGGGTAAAATATTTTGATGTGGATCAAAACGTGTACGAAAGAAGCATGCATTCATTCTTCGTAGCACAAGTTAAAAACTTTTCTTAACTTAAGTCTAATCATTGTTTTAATTTATGTGTGTCAAGTTGTCCATTTTCAAGACTAATATAAATACTAAGTGGATTCCAATAAGTTTGGACAATACAATAAATACATAACCAAGCATAACAATTTTAAGTGTTGATGCGTTCACCGAGATTTAAATTTATAAACAAGAATTACCGATTAACTAGGAATACATTCGGGCAAGTGTACCCTAGTCATTTGTAGTATAGAGGTTGTGGTAAGTCAAGGTCGTCCAAAGAGACTTGGTTGCACTCAAGTGTTATTTGTTTGTTTAAGCAAGTAACAAGTTGATGGTTATGATTGTCACGGATCAAACCAACAAGAAAAGCAATATGAGAACAAGCACACAAAGAACATACATGTTTGGCAATGATAATAAGTGAGTTAGAACTTGGTGTAAGCCTTTACTAGGATTTGGTGTAAGGACTTGGTGTAAGCCTTTACTAGTTTGAAAAACATATTATCAAAGGTAATCATTTCGACCTTTAGAATCAATAATAATTTAGTGTTTTATAAATCAAATATACATAAGTCTTAATCAATCGGTCATGTCATAAAACTTATGCCTAAACCAACAACAAACAAAGAGTTCTTTCGACCCTTAACTTTGATGTCATCAATTTGTGAAGTTCCATTTACTTGATGAACACATATTCAAAAGATGCCTTTCGACCCTTAATCTAAATTAAACTTACACTTGTTATGCTTATTAAGATTCTCATACAATCGTCACAAAGTACAAGACCAACACATTCGTCGACTAATGAATTGAAATCAACCACTATTGAGAATCCTTTCGACATGTAGACTCAACAATGATTAATCAAAACAATAAACAAGACAAGATTCAATTTAACCAAATATGATGTTATCAAACAAACACTAATTATATCCAAACATCCTATCATAACAAGTTATCATATGAACCAAACAAGTATTAAGACATCATTCATAAGACAAACACATATAATATCATCAACACAATCATAGAAACCAAATATGAATATTATTAAAAGAGATAATACCAAAGTTCATACGATACACATGAATCCTCCATTGTATGTCGACCAAGCCAACCCCTCACCACCTTTGGAAAAGGTGAGGGGCTGTTTAAGAGAACTATATTTAGAGAGTTTACATGTTGTTGTGATAGTATATGATAAAAGGTACTTGAGATATATCAAAAACACTAGCCACATGGTTATACTTATACTACTCTTAAGGCTAGGGGTATTAATTGGATTTCTTGGGGACAAAGAGTCATAAAAGTCCAGAGAAATGAGTTATGAGAGCCATATGATCGGACATGAGGTTTTATGGCACATAATTTCACATTAAAGATGACTTTTGGGAAGTCAGATTCAGCCAACCGATCGGATGGGCTCCATCCGAATCGGATGCGGGCACATACCGATCGGTTGGGGATGATTGTGATGTAGATTTTTCTCTTAGCTTTCCGTGGCCGCTTGAATCAACTAAATCCGAGTTCGTATGCTAAAGTTATGGCCAAAATGTTGAAGGTGTGTCGGGAACAACGAGTCTTCCATTATTTCTTCGTTTGAGCTTATTTTCTTCATTTCTTTCCTCGTTTCCCCTCTTGTACTTTATTCTTGAGTCTTTGGAGTGACAAACTTCATGACTTTATCTTCTCGAACATACTCCAAGAGACTCTCATTTGTCGGGAATTCTTCGTACATGCATAAATCTTCGTTTATTGATCATTTCTTCGCCTTTTTCTTCGTTTTCTTGTACTTGAGCTTCCATGAACCTAAAATATAAATTATACTCCATTAAGTACCATAAGTTCATAAAAGTGATCAATATATATGCATAAAATCCACAATAACGCTCCTAAAAACATGTTAGATTTGAGCGTTATCAAATCCCCCACACTTGAACTTTGCTTGCCCTCAAGCAAATCTAAGAAAATAAAAAATTGAAATGCATATCTAAATGAAAAAACGAAAAGAAAATTTTAAAAATTTTAAAAACTTTAACGAGGCATCCATCCGATCGGTTTGAACTTCCATCCGATCGGATGGACAATTCGTAAAAACATGCAACCTGCCAACCGAATCGGGTGCTCGAACATCCGATCGGTTGGACAGATCGTTAAACTTTTTTTAAAATCATTTAAAGCTTAAAAATGATGAATCGTATCTTGTACTTGTACTTGGTAGATTTGCATCATAATTTTTATAATCATTTATCATGCACCATGTGGGATCTATTTTTCTTTATATTTGCTTGAGGGCAAGCAAACCCTTAAGTGTAGGGGAGTTGCGCTCATTTTTCGCTCATTTTCTCTTAATTTTCTCTTTTATTAAAAAAAAAAAAAAAAAAAAAAAAAAAAAAAAAGTTTAAGGATCTGTCCAACCGATCGGATGTTCGAGCACCCGATTCGGTTGGCAGGTTGCATGTTTTTACGAATTGTCCATCCGATCGGATGGAAGTGCAAACCGATCGGATGGATGCCTCGTTAAAGTTTTTAAAATTTTTAAAATTTTCTTTTCGTTTTGTCATTTAGATATGCATTTTAATTTTTTCTTTTCTTAGATTTGCTTGAGGGCAAGCAAAGTTCAAGTGTGGGGGATTTGATAACGCTCAAATCTAACATGTTTTTAGGAGCGTTATTGTGGATTTTATGCATATATATTGATCACTTTTATGAACTTATGGTACTTAATGGAGTATAATTTATATTTTAGGTTCATGGAAGCTCAAGTACAAGAAAACGAAGAAAAAGGCGAAGAAATGATCAATAAACGAAGATTTATGCATGTACGAAGAATTCCCGACAAATGAAAGTCTCTTGGAGTATGTTCGAGAAGATAAAGTCATAAAGTTTGTCAATCCAAAGACTCAAGAATAAAGTACAAGAGGGAAAACGAGGAAAGAAATGAAGAAAATAAGCTCAAACGAAGAAATAATGGAAGACTCGTTGTTCCCGACACACCTTCACCATTTTGGCCATAACTTGAGCATACGAACTCGGATTTAGTTGATTCAAGCGGCCACGGAAAGCTAAGAGAAAAATCTACATCACAGTGGTCCCCAACCGATCGGTATGTGCCCGCATCCGATTTGGATGGAGCCCATCCGATCGGTTGCTGAATCTGACTTCCCGAAAGTCATCTTTAATGTGCAATTATGTGCCATAAAACCTCATGTCCGATCATATGGCTCTTATAACTCATTTCTCTGGACTTTTATGACTCTTTGTCCCAAGAAATCCAATTAATACCCCTAGCCTTAAGAGTAGTATAAGTATAACCATGTGGCTAGTGTTTTTGATATATCTCAAGTACCTTTTATCATATACTATCACAACAACATGTAAACTCTCTAAATATAGTTCTCTTAAACAGCCCCTCACCTTTTCCAAAGGTGTTGAGGGGTTGGCTTGGTCGACATACAATGGAGGATTCATGTGTATCGTATGAACTTTGGTATTATCTCTTTTAATAATATTCATATTTGGTTTCTATGATTGTGTTGATGATATTATATGTGTTTGTCTTATGAATGATGTCTTAATACTTGTTTGGTTCATATGATAACTTGTGATGATAGGATGTTTGGATATAATTAGTGTTTGTTTGATAACATCATATTTGGTTAAATTGAATCTTGTCTTGTTTATTGTTTTGATTAATCATTGTTGAGTCTACATGTCGAAAGGATTCTCAATAGTGGTTGATTTCAATTCATTAGTCGACGAATGTGTTGGTCTTGTACTTTGTGATGATTGTATGAGAATCTTAATAAGCATAACAAGTGTAAGTTTAATTTAGATTAAGGGTCGAAAGGCATCTTTTGAATATGTGTTCATCAAGTAAATGGAACTTCACAAATTGATGACATCAAAGTTAAGGGTCGAAAGAACTCTTTGTTTGTTGTTGGTTTAGGCATAAGTTTTATGACATGACCGATTGATTAAGACTTATGTATATTTGATTTATAAAACACTAAATTATTATTGGTTCTAAAGGTCGAAATGATTACCTTTGATAATATGTTTTCCAAACTAGTAAAGGCTTACACCAAGTCCTTACACCAAATCCTAGTAAAGGCTTACACCAAGTTCTAACTCACTTATTATCATTGCCAAACATGTATGTTCTTTGTGTGCTTGTTCTCATATTGCTTTTCTTGTTGGTTTGATCCGTGACAATCATAACCATCAACTTGTTACTTGCTTAAACAAACAAATAACACTTGAGTGCAACCAAGTCTCTTGGGACGACCTTGACTTACCACAACCTCTACACTACAAATGACTAGGGTATACTTGCCCGAATGTGTTCCTAGTTAACCGGTAATTCTTGTTTATAAATTTAAAGCTCGTTCGGTGAACGCATCAAAATTACCGGTTAACTAGGAACACATTCGGGCAAGTATACCCTAGTCATTTGTAGTGTAGAGGTTGTGGTAAGTCAAGGTCGTCCCAAGAGACTTGGTTGCACTCAAGTGTTATTTGTTTGTTTAAGCAAGTAACAAGTTGATGGTTATGATTGTCACGGATCAAACCAACAAGAAAAGCAATATGAGAACAAGCACACAAAGAACAAACATGTTTGGCAATGATAATAAGTGAGTTAGAACTTGGTGTAAGCCTTTACTAGGATTTGGTGTAAGGACTTGATGTAAGCCTTTACTAGTTTGGAAAACATATTATCAAAGGTAATCGTTTCAACCTTTATAACCAATAATAATTTAGTGTTTTATAAATCAAATATACATAAGTCTTAATCAATCGGTCATGTCATAAAACTTATGCCTAAACCAACAACAAACAAAGAGTTCTTTCGACCCTTAACTTTGATGTCATCAATTTGTGAAGTTCTATTTACTTGATGAACACATATTCAAAAGATGCCTTTCGACCCTTAATCTAAATTAAACTCACACTTGTTATGCTTATTAAGATTCTCATACAATCGTCACAAAGTACAAGACCAACACATTCGTCGACTAATGAAATAAAATCAACCACTATTGAGAATCCTTTCCACATGTAGACTCAACAATGATTAATCAAAACAATAAACAAGACAAGGTTCAATTTAACCAAATATGATGTTATCAAACAAACACTAATTATATCCAAACATCCTATCATCACAAGTTATCATATGAACCAAACAAGCATTAAAACATCATTCACAAGACAAAACATATATCAAGAATCACATCATCAACACAATCAAAGAAACAAACATTCTTAATATTAAAAGAGAAAATACCAAAGTTCATAAGATGAAATACAATCCTTCTTTCCTTCCTATGAAATCGACAAAACCACCCCCTCAACACCTCTGGAAAAGGGTGAGGGGTGGTTAAGAGAGATGGTTTTTAGAGTTACATGATAGAGGGTTATATGAAAATGGTACTTGAGATATATCAAAAACACTAGCCACATGGTTATACTTATACTACTCTTAAGGCTAGGGGTATTAATTGGATTTCTTGGAGACAAAGAGTCATAAAAGTCCAGAGAAATGAGTTATGAGACCCATATGATCGGACATGAGGTTTTATGGCACATAATTGCACATTAAAGATGACTTTTGGGAAGTCAGATTCAGCCAAAACGGCGCCAAAAACTTGATTTCTCTTTTTTCTTTTTTTTTTTCTTTTTTTTTTTTTTTATCGAGAGCTCCATCTGATTGGATGGAAATCCATCCGATTCGGTTGGGGTTGTTTGGGTGTTTTTTTTTTCTTTCGCAAAAACTTTTGAGCAATCTTATGAAGAAAAACATTTAAATGAGAATTTTTAGAACACATGAAACCAAATCCCAATATCAAAAACTTTGTTTTGATGCCAAGACCTTTTTAGAAAATAAGAGAAATGGGAACTTTTTGAAACAAAAATCACGGCAAGCAATTTAAGCAAACATCAAGAGCAACAAGCAAGCAAGCAATCAATCAATATATCAAGGAAACAAACAAACTAACAATTCAACAAGAATTCAATTCAAACAATCAATCAAAGGATCACGCAAGAGCAACAAACAAACAAACACCTAAGAACAAAAACCAAATCCCCGGCAACGGCGCCAAAAACTTGATGCGTTCACCGAGCTTTAAATTTATAAACAAGAATTACCGATTAACTAGGAACACATTCGGGCAAGTATACCCTAGTCATTTGTAGTATAGAGGTTGTGGTAAGTCAAGGTCGTCCCAAGAGACTTGGTTGCACTCGAGTGTTATTTGTTTGTTTAAGCAAGTAACAAGTTTATGGTTATGATTGTCACGGATCAAACCAACAAGAAAAACAATATAAGAACAAGCACACAAAGAACATACATGTTTGGCAATGATAATAAGTGAGTTAGAACTTGGTGTAAGCCTTTACTAGGATTTGGTGTAAGGACTTGGTGTAAGCCTTTACTAGTTTGGAAAACATATTATCAAAGGTAATCATTTCGACCTTTAGAACCAATAATAATTTAGTGTTTTATAAATCAAATATACTTAAGTCTTAATCAATCGGTCATGTCATAAAACTTATGCCTAAACCAACAACAAACAAAGAGTTCTTTCGACCCTTAACTTTGATGTCATCAATTTGTGAAGTTCCATTTACTTGATGAACACATATTCAAAAGATGCCTTTCGACCCTTAATCTAAATTAAACTTACACTTGTTATGCTTATTAAGATTCTCATACAATCGTCACAAAGTACAAGACCAACACATTCGTCGACTAATGAATTGAAATCAACCACTATTGAGAATCCTTTCGACATGTAGACTCAACAATGATTAATCAAAACAATAAACAAGACAAGATTCAATTTAACCAAATATGATGTTATCAAACAAACACTAATTGTATCCAAACATCCTATCATCACAAGTTATCATATGAACCAAACAAGTATTAAGACATCATAAATAAGACAAACACATATAATATCATCAACACAATCATAGAAACCAAATATGAATATTATTAAAAGAGATAATACCAAAGTTCATACGATACACATGAATCCCCCATTGTATGTCGACCAAGCCAACCCCTCAACACCTTTGGAAAAGGTGAGGGGCTGTTTAAGAGAACTATATTTAGAGAGAGTATATGTTGTTGTGATAGTATATGATAAAAGGAACTTGAGATATATCAAAAACACTAGCCACATGGTTATACTTATACTACTCTTAAGGCTAGGGGTATTAATTGGATTTCTTGAGGACAAAGAGTCATAAAATTCCAGAGAAATGAGTTATGAGAGCCATATGATCGGACATGAGGTTTTATGGCACATAATTTCACATTAAAGATGACTTTTGGGAAGTCAGATTCAGCCAACCGATCGGATGGGCTCCATCCGAATCAGATGCGGGCATATACTGATCGGTTGGGGACCACTGTGATGTAGATTTTTCTCTTAGCTTTCCGTGGCCGCTTGAATCAACTAAATCCGAGTTCGTATGCTCAAGTTATGGCCAAAATGGTGAAGGTATGTCGGGAACAACGAGTCTTCCATTATTTCTTCGTTTGAGCTTATTTTCTTCATTTCTTTGCTCGTTTTCCCTCTTGTACTTTATTCTTGAGTCTTTTGAGTGACAAACTTCATGACTTTATCTTCTCGAACATACTCCAAGAGACTTTCATTTGTCGGGAATTCTTCGTACATGCATAAATCTTCGTTTATTGATCATTTCTTCGCCTTTTTATTCTTTTTCTTGTACTTGAGCTTCCATGAAGCTAAAATATAAATTATACTCCATTAAGTACCATAAGTTCATAAAAGTGATCAATATATATGCATAAAATCCACATTAACGCTCCTAAAAACATGTTAGATTTGAGCGTTATCAAGTGTTATTTAGAAAACAATGATTTTAAGTTTCAAATCCAAATTTAAACTTAGTTAAACTAAATCATAAGACTTGGTTTAAATTGGTTTGTGTTTCGTTTTATGTTTTTAGAAAACAATTTGCGTTTTACACATAATCATAGCATATATAAAACAACCAAACAAACACACAACCACAATATGCAAAGCCTCAACCGATGAAAATCCTATACTTGGTCTCGTGAGCCATCACGAGAACCAAGAGTTAACTAGGGACATGATACACAACCACACGGAGGGCTCCCACTTGCTCCAAGACGATCATGAGCATGTAAAAGCCCATTATGCACATGGAAAATTGATTCTGTCCGATCAGTTTTTCTGTCTTTGGAGGCCCAAAACACCTATAAGGAGACCTCCTCATGCTTCGGCCCAAATGACAAAGTTGTAGGCCCATGTCTTGTGAACCTGCAAAAAAAATTTAGCCCGAAATACCTTACGAAACTCGTGGAAATGGCCTTTTAAAGCAGTGTGTCCAGCAGCTATCTTTGGTCCAAAGTCCTTCATTCTTTTGCCATTTGATTACATGCTTTTGATTACATAATACATGAAGTAAAATACAACTAATCTACTTCCTATCTATTGTAAAAATGCCCAAATAATGGCAAATCCAAAATGAATTACATTACAAAAGTGCAGAAATAATGGCAAACCCCAAAAACAAGAAACCAATCAACAAATCACAACAACACAAGGCACAAGTGGTCTAGGTTTTCATCGGCTTTGCATATACACATAATATTAAAAAATATTATGAATAAAACAAGGTATTGGCTAACTACATGGACAAACATGCATGTATTTGTCATAGATACAAAATAAATGACAAGAAATAAATTTGTTAGCCAACGAATTCGAAGAAATTAATTAACAAGAATTAAAACCCCGATTGGTACGCTTGTCAAATGGCCTTAGGTTCAAAACCCACTGATATTAAGACCTTCTTAACATCATTTTACCACAGAAAATTAAGCCATAGGGGCTGATTTGAAATCGTTTCACAAATGGATCAAACTAATGCGTTTTAGGCCATTTTACGGGTACCAAACAAGTATACCAATTAAAATATGCATAACAAATGGCCATGGGGTCAAAAAGTACAGATCATAAGACCCCATATGGGTCGAATTAAATTCAAAAAATTAGCCCTCGGGGCTGTTTTGAAGTTATCCTTTTAAATCCATTAAAAACACGCATTTTTGGCCATTTTTACGCATACTAGATGATCATATGACATCATATGATGGCTCTTGATACCACTATAGGTGATTCTGAATATAAATAACATATTATGAATAAACAAACGCAGCGGATAAATCACCTATCAACGGATCCATAGAGTCATATGATCAATCAAAGTAAAACAAACAAGATTATACCTTTGTAGCGTGATCCGGGAGTCACTAGCAATCACCAATATCACCAATAGAAGATCAAGAAACCCAAGAGATCAATGATGTTGATCTCCTCTTAGGATGAAACACACTACACTTCCTCAATCACCAATTAGATGCTAGTCTTACGGTTGTAACTATCAATTAGCAACACATACAACATGTATTGTAAAAGTGAGATGGAAAATCAAGAACCCTAGGGGAAGGGGTGATGAATGCCGTGAGTTTTGAGGGGAGGGAGGAGATATTTTCTCCTTTGATTGTGGTAAGTTATAATCCTAATTGATTTGATTTAATTGGAAATTAATCTTATCAATTAGATGTTGCACTTAGTGACCTAGAAAGACTCATTCTTCCTTCCTAGTCCCCCATATGGCCGGCCACTATAAGGGCCTTCAATGGGCTTGCCCATTGTTGGTCCAATCCAAAAATGCTAAGTCTAACTTAGTTTTTGATGGCCCGTTATAGATCCCGAGTAACATAGCCGTTTATATATTGTAAATTCGATAATTACAATCTATAAAATAATGTCTCTGTGTATAAGTGTATGACCCCATAGGCTCACATATGTCTAGCCATATAATTATTTATTATGACACGAGCATAATCCAACAGATGCAAAAAATACTAACAGAGGGACTAATGGGCAAATAATATTTATACATTTAACGGTCAAACTAACGGCCCTCCCAAATAGGGACTAAAAGAGTGCAATGTTTCAAAAATAGGTATCACCGGCGTAATTAAAACGAAATAGGGACTAAACATGAAATCCATGTAAACCACAAGGACCATCCGTGTAATTTTTTCTAACCTTTATATGTAATGTGATATTAACTAACTAAACTGGTTAGTTAACCCCATATAAACCCATTTGTTACTCTCATTTTTAATGTAAGATACCCTTAGAAAAACCCTTAGAGTCATTCCTTTCATTTCTTACACCAATGTTTAAATGTTTCGTTACACCTTACACCTTAACCTGCCCTGTAGTTTTAAGTCCGTGGTTAGTTGCTTTTGGTAAAAATTGTGTGTTTCCTCACATTTCCTGTGTTTATGTGCGTAAATTATTTTCTTTGGTTAGGTCGGGAATTGCACAATGCAATGGAGTGAAAGTAGATATTGTATTTGTGATTTTCGTGTGTTTACTACTTTCACTATTACCTTTATGTCTGAAGTTATGAAAAGTATGGAAGAAAATTATCCAGATTTATTGTTATAGTGATGTGGTGAAATTTTACACCATTAGTTATGTTTATTTGATGTTTAAAAAAAATCGAAAAAATAGAAAAGAAAAAGAAAGAAGAATTTGGTAAGTTTGATAAACCAACAATGTAAAGTTATGTACTAGTAGAGATATCACTACTGCTTGTTATATTATATTTATGGATTGATTGGGAGTTGGCCGTTATGGGAACGCCAACTAAGGTTTATTCTTTGATTGAGATATTATTGAGTCTGATTCATGTCTACTTACTAAAGCGTGAGTTTCCGTGTTAAAGCGTGAGTTGGTCTATGATTAGGACTTAATCTATTTATTTTGTTTATTTTTACTTTACACCAATTTTTGTATTTCCTTATGTTATCCATACCCTTTACCAAGTTATTATATTCGTTGTTAGCTTTCGAGCATCCGGATATTGTAATGGCCTAGTGAGAATGTCAATTGCATGAATAAGGTAGTGACCATCCAAGTTTTAGACTAATCAAATGACGCGCCAGTGATTCGGAATGTGTCTTGGTAACCATCCGTTATGAAAATAACGAGCCAGGAAACCGGATACACGCTAGTGACCATCCGTTGTTTGAGGAATCGAGAGCTCGCGCCAGTGATCTACTAAGTTTGTGTAGGAGATGTTTGAACGAATCCCGGTTCAACCCTTAAACCTTATCACACCCCATTTACCGCTTTAGACTTGTTACTCCTTAGCTTTAGTGGTGGAGATGTGTATCCTTGCCAAGCTTATGATAGAATATTCGTCACCACCGAGCAATTAAGAGAATTACTTAAATGTTACCACATAGATTAGTTGAGTGATTTGAGTTATTTCATTTTCCTATTTCATTAGGTGTTTGGTTGTGCAATTATGATGAAAATGAATGAATGCTTAAACTATAAATATCTCCTAAACTTTATTTAGGATACATTTTCATAAATTTAAATCTTAAGTTTACTTGAGGACAAGTAAAGTTCAAGTGGGGGGATATTTGATGATATCAAATAAGTACATTTATTTGGCATCATTTATCCTATGTTTATTACTTATTTTATATTATTTTATATGAGAATTGATACTTAATCGCTTACTTTTATAATTCTTAGTTATAAACAAGCATTTGGTGAAAGTTAGCTATTTTGGACAGAAATTGGAGCAAAATGGATCAAGTTGGAAAAGTCTACTGAACTGAAGGAAGATACGCCGTATCATTCTATACAGATACGTCGTATGTCAAGACTTAGATGTTTCTTGTTTATGGTGGTGATGTCAAGCGTGAGCTCAATGTTACTTGTTACACTGACGCGGGATGGGAGACGGATCGTGATGACACCAAATCCCAGACAGGATATGTTTTCATCATGAACGGAGGTGTTGTTGTCTGTTGACTAGAAGAGTGCCAAACAAAGCACTATTGCAATGTCCTCTACAGAAGCTGAATACATAGTTGCTTCTGAAGGTGAAATGGAGGCGATTTGGATACGAAAATTCATTTCTGGGCTTGGCGTTGTCCCCAGCAATGAACGACCTATGGATATGTACTGTGACAATACCGGTGCCATTATCATAGCCAATGAACCAGGTGTTCAAAAGGGTGTCAAACACTTTCGTCAGAAGGTTCACTACATTCGAGAAGTTATCGAAAGTGGTGATATTCGTCTTCTCAAAGTTCACACAGATGACAACTTAGCTGATCCTTTTACGAAACCAATGCCTTGTACCAAACATGTTGAGCATGCTAGGAACATTGGGCTTCGACCTGCTAATAGTCTCATGTAGATCTGTTTTTTTTTTTAGTATTTGAATAATTGGAATGTTAAACAGTTTATATTTATAATGAATTGATGTACTGGTTATGATCGTTTTCATTCATATCAACTGTATTCAATATTTGCATGTTTAATCCGTGAATGATTTAATTATTCTAAATTGTCCATTGTCGGTTGACGATACGGGAGTATCATCAAATTAAGGCAAATGTGAGCGTGTTGGTGATCATTTACCAAACTCACATGTTGTTCATTGTGATGAACATTGGATTGACCCAACCTATGAGTATTCACTACATGGATCGTCGTCAATAGTGAATCTTGCAAGTGGTTATGTCTCTTATCCTTAGACTTGAAATGCAAGTAGGTCTTGCATGTGCGGAATTTCATTCCTTGATATGGTTAAACGCTGTCCTGAATAAGGTAGTTATAAAAACCATCTTCAGGTGTGATATGAAACACATGAATGACACATGCAGTCAAAATAGGATTTGTTCCTCCACATGTTATGGAGTTAGATACTATTGGGGACCCTCGATGAATTGGACAGATGTTTGTATGGCCGTACCCAAATGAGATTAAGATGAATCTTGATCCACTTGGTAATCTTGTTCAATATCTATATCGAGAAACATAATAGTTGAACAATTAGAATGACATTTGATCCATGTCTAATGTTCAACAAGGTATCTGCAACAAAAGGATGGATGACATATAAACCATTTAAATGAGACGTTTAAGAAACTACTCTCACATATTTCTAGGGGCATTGGCGTGTTGCTAGACGCTAACCTTTGCTTGTATAATTACTTGATTATTATGACGTCGCAAGTGGGAGCTGTTGGAGTATGCTTGTGTCATAATAAATAATTATATGGCTAGACATATGTGAGCCTATGGGGTCACACACTTATACACAGAGACATCATTTTATAGATTGTAATTATCGTATTTACAATATATAAACGGCTATGTAACTCGGGATCTATAACGGGCCATCAAATACTAAGTTAGACTTAGCGTTTTTGGATTGGACCAACAATGGGCAACCCCATTGAAGGCCCTTATAGTGGCCGGCCATATGGGGGACTAGGAAGGAAGAATGAGTCTTTCTAGGGTGCTAAGTGCAACATCTAATTGATAAGATTAATTGCCAATTAAATCAAATCAATTAGGATTATAACTTACCACAATCAAAGGAGAAAATATCTCCTCCCTCCCCTCAAAACTCACGGCATTCATCACCCCTTCCCCTAGGGTTCTTGATTTTCCATCTCACTTTTACAATACATATTGTATGTGTTGCTAATTGATAGTTACAACCGTAAGACTAGCATCTAATTGGTGATTGAGGAAGTGTAGTGTGTTTCATCCTAAGAGGAGATCAACATCATTGATCTCTTGGGTTTCTTGATCTTCTATTGGTGATATTGGTGATTGCTAGTGACTCCCGGATCACGCTACAAAGGTATAATCTTGTTTGTTTTACTTTGATTGATCATATGACTCTATGGATCCGTTGATAGGTGATTTATCCGCTGCGTTTGTTTATTCATAATATGTTATTTATATTCATAATCACCTATAGCATCATTAGTCTTAATTTTTAAAATGAATTAAAAATGGCACCACCATTACTACCACCACCACCATTATTTTCCGACCACCCCTACCAAAGCTTAACTGAGCCAATGCAAAACCACATACTTGTACACGAAAACCTACGTCATTAAACACAAACATACGACACATTAAAAAATTTATCAACCTCATTTTTAATACCCACTTCATATATATTTTCATCTACAACCACCCAGCCGCCACAACCATAAAACAAATCAAATCCCCATATCCATACCAAATTTAAAACAAACTGATTGTAAGGAATTAAGCTTTAGCAGTTAGTACGGCTGAATGTAGAAATTGGTACTGCTGATGTAGATTGAAGACAAGAGTAGTTAGTACGGTTATAGTTTGTACTGCTTATTATTTTGTAAACGTTTAAGTAGATAATTATGGAAAAGATATTGTGTATATCTTATACGATTAGTTGATAGTTATCTTGTAAAGGAATCCTTAGTCTATAAAAGCATCTCCTAGGTTATAGTTTAAAAAAACACAGAAAAACATATGTACGTATCATTGTGAAGATTCAAGGTTGTAAGCCCTAGTACTAGTTGAAGAGTACTCGTATTATTATCATTAATAATATTGAATCGTTGAAGTATATCATTGTTCATTGTTACATTCAAATCATACAAAACACTAACACATTAATCTTCTAAGTGCTAGCTAGTAAATTCCGCGTGCTAGACTAGACATCATTCAAAGTATCACATCTAACACAAGGAGGGTCTGATACTTTGGTTTAGAAGATCCGAGAAGTAAGATGGATATGGAAACACCACAAACCACAACAAACATTGCTGTTAAGCTTCCAATGCTCAAACCTAATGAGTTTGACATGTGGAGACTTCGTATTAAGCAGTTCTTCCAAGTGTAAGACTATGCACTATGGAAAATCATTGTAGAAGGAAATTCTTTTACACCTATTGCAACTACAACTGTTGTTGAAGGTGTATCTGAGACTAAGTTACAGACAAAGCCAACCACTACTGAAGAGAAGGCAAAGCATAAGAATGATGTAAAGGCTAGAAGTTTGCTTCTGATGACTATTCCTAATGATCAGTTGCTGAATTTTAGCAAGTTTAAATGTGCTAAGACTCTGTTTGAGGCCATTATTGCAAGATATGGTGGGAATGAAGCCACCAAGAAAACTCAAAAGACTCTTCTTAAGCAACAGTTTGAGAACTTCTCAGCTACACACAATGAGTCTTTGGATCATATGTTCAATAGGCTTCAAAAACGGGTGAGTCAACTTGCTGTTTTAGGAATTGAAATGCCTTAGGAAGATCTCAACTCAAAATTCCTAAGGAGTCTACCATCAGAATGGGCTATGCATGTTGTAGTTTGGAAAAACAAGCCAGACATTGACACGATAAGTCTGATGGATCTCTATAGCAACTTCAAGATTGTTGAACATGAAGTGAAGAAGTCTGCTGGATCAAGCTCAAGCTCTGGGAATATGGCCTTTGTATCAACTCCCAGTACTTCAAGTCAAGGAGAAGAAGTGCAAGTTGCTGGAGCAGTTGGTACTGGTGGTTCAAACCTTGGTACTGCTAGCACCTCAAGCAGTACTAGTAGACTATTGAATGAAGATACTTATTGTGCTTTCTTGACTACTCAGCACAATGGTACTATGTTGACTCATGGAGATCTTCAAGAGATAAATGAAGATGACATGGAAGAGATGGATATCAAGTGGCAACTCTCTCTTCTTAGCATGAGGGCTAAGAGATTTTTGAAGAAGACTGGCAAGAAGATTGTCATCAACAGCAATGATGTTGCAGGGTATGACAAGTCCAAGATTGAGTGCTTTAATTGTCACAAGAAAGGTCACTATTCAACGGAATGCAGACAGCCAAGACAACAAGATGAAAAGAGCAGAAGCTATGGAAACAAGTCAAGAGCTGTGGAAGCTACTGAGTCAAGCTCAAAAGCAATGGTTGCCATTTATGGCTTAGGGTTTGACTGGAGTTACATTGCAGAGGAGGAAGCAGAAGCATCTACAGAGATTGCTCTCATGGCATTTTCAGACTCTGAGGTACAAGTTTCTAAGTGTTCTAAATCTTGTGAAAATCTAAAAGAATTAGAAACCCTTAAGAGTAGGTATGATGCACAGAGAATAGAGCTAACCCAAACAAGTTTTAATCTAGCAAATCATAAGAGGGCTTTAGCTGTGGTAGAGGAACAACTTACTCACTATAGGAATAATGAGTCTAAGTTCTCTGATGACATGATCATAATTAAAAGAGACTTAATGCTTAGAGAGAATGAAATCAGTGTGGTAAAATATGAGCTAGAACTGGCTAAGAAAGCTAAGGAGAACATTCAGATGAGTGTAGACACACTTGAATACACATCAAAAGGTGTTCAAAAGATAATTGAGTGTCAGATTCTTAACAAAGCTAAGTCAGGCCTAGGGTACAACACAGTTCCACCTCCCTATAGAGGAATTCCTACACCCCCAGGCATTAACTTAGAACACACAGGACTCCCTGAATTTCAATTCCCTGAGCGTGAGTATGGTCCTCAACCTAAGGAAGACATAGTTGACAAACCTGTGTATGAAAGTGCAAGTGATGCCTCACTTTCTGAGAATAAGGTGTCTTCAGCTAAGGACTCAGATGCTCCAACCATAGAGGACTGGACTTCTGATAATGAGGATAATCAGGCCGTGATTAAGCCTGTTAGTGTTAAGATTGAGGAACCAAAAGTTCCAAAGATGGTTAAAACTGAGACTGTTAGGCTTAGATCTGATGCTAAACCTTTTAGACCAACAGTTAAGTATGCAGAGATGTATAGGACCACAACCAAGCCAAGAGGTAACCAAAGAAATTGGAACAACCTCAAATCTCACCAATTAGGTGATGATTTTGTCTGCTATTGGAAAGCTTGTTACTCTTGTGGTAGCTTTGACCATCTTGCAGCTTTTTGTGATAAATGGGTGAGAGGGTATACAAACCGAAGGATGAGCCTAGAAAGACCTCAACCTCTTCCTATAAAAGATAAGATGATACCCAGATCAGTTCTTTTAAAGTCTGGCCAAAGACCAATTCAAGCTGCTAGACCAGCAGTTCAGACTGTCAGACCAATTAGAGCTATTCACCCAAGACCAACAGTTCAAGGTGTAAAAACAAGTTTTAAATCAACACCAATAACTGTTAGGAGACCCTTTAATAATAAAGCAGTGGTGAAAAACCAAGTTTGGAAACCCAAGGTCACAACTGCACAGCCAGCAGTTCAAACTGCTAGCAGAGTAGTTGGTACTGGAAGTAATTATCATACTGCTAAGGGAAACATGGGTAATGGAGTAAATGCATCAGCATGTTGGGTTTGGAGACCTATCAAACCCGATGGTTCTAAAATTGTTTTGAAAATAATGAATTATGTTGATGCTAGAGGAAAGCCTAAGTCTATTCTGGCTTGGGTTACACAAGGAAATTAATTTTTCTTTTCGAGTGCAATGTTAGTCATATGATTATATATTGTGAGACAAGTTATTTGTGGCTTGTTTCTTTGTTTTTGGACTAACACTTGCAGGATTGGATGAAAAGCACCAAGGAATTAATATGTTTTGGACTTAATGGTGATTTGGAGCTCAGTGTGTGTTCTGTACACACAACAAATGGTAATTGGTTCACCATGTCTAACCCACATAAGAACCAACTAGTCCAGAGCAAACGGTATCTGGTAAAGACTTCTCAAATCCGTTGATGGTTGACAATTTACCAAAAATTGTATGGTTATCAACTCACCATATCTGACTATGAAGAGTTGGCTAGTCCAAAGCAAACGGCTATTGGTAAAGACATATCAAATCCGTTGATAGCTAATAGTTTGCTAAAAACTATGTTTGAGCCATGGTATTTTAAATGCTTTTCAAATGAATTCATACGGCTCAACAAAATTTTTCCAGCAGTTGGTACTGCTTATGTGAAAAGTTGGTACGGCTCAACTAGCCGTTGTAAAAATCCGTCAGTAATAAATTTTTATAGCCGTTGGGGTAAAACCGTTATTCTAAGCATACTTATAGGGATTTTTCTAGAGATAATTATCTTTTTTACCATAAGTTGATTTATTCTATTTCCCAAGATAACTTATCTCATACGCAAAATTTGCAAAACCCTAACAGTATCTATATAAACCCAATTGGCTGCATAAAACCTCAATTCCACTCTGAACGATCATCTTACTGACGTAATCTTTCACTTCTCATCATTATAAATGGCTGATTTGGAATTTGTTAAGCGTCAAAATCAGGTTGCGTTTTTGGAGAAAACAGAGGAAGGAGATGGACCAAGGTTTTATGAGATTGTGGACTTTCTAAACCACTCTCACATAAGGTATGCTCTAACCGTCTCTCCTACTCTTTATGTCTCTCACATCACACAGTTCTGGCAGAATTCATCTGTCTTGACTACTGAAGATGGAGACTTACAAATAAAATCCACAGTGGATGGTGTAAATTTTGTTGTTACTGAGTCTATAATTAGGAGACATCTTAAATTAAAAGACTTAGATGGTATCAACACTATGCACAACACTGAAATATGGGAAGATCTTGCTAAAATGGGGTATGATACATCTGAACATAAATTGACTTTTCAAAAAGGATGTTTCTCACCTCAATGGAGATTTTTGATACATACCCTTCTACACTGTTTGAGTCCTAAAAAGACTGCTTGGGAGCAGTTCAGTAGCAATATTGCTATTGCTCTCATTTGTTTGTCTACAAACAGAGTTTTCAACTTTTCAAAATATATTTTTGAGGGTATGGCATCAAATGTCAATAGTAAAACAAAGTTTCTAATGTATCCACGTTTTGTTCAAACTCTTTTGAATAAAAAGAAAAATTTGCTTACAACTCCAACATAAACTTTTCCTACGCCTAGCCTTCAATCAAAAGTGTTTCAAAATATGGCTATGGCTAGTAGACTTTTTCAAGGGGAACCAGTTCCATTATTTCCTCAAATGCTTCAAACTGAGTTGGGTGAAGGGTCAGCAGTTCCAACTGATTCCCATCACACACTCACTCATGTACCTGACACAAATCCTCCACCACCAGATGTCACAACTTATAGGAGAAGGTCCACACCTAGTCATACTAGAGTGGTTACCGGATCCTTGCCCCATGATTCACCTCTCATAGCAGGTCACATAGCTAGAAGTGATGAGGGTAGTACTAACCAAAATGAATTGATGGATATGTGTACCAAGTTAGCTGCCCAGGTGAATAGTTTGGAAGAGGATCTTAAAAGCACCAAGGAGGAGCTCAAAGCCCACAAGGAGAACTTTGCTAAAGTTTACACCAAGTTGTCTTTAAAGGTGAAGAAGCTAAAAGATCAACTCAAGAAGAAAAGGGCAAGAGTGGTGTTGGATGATGATTCTTCTAGTGATGACTCAGATGATTCAGATGATGTAGATGGTGGAAATTCTTCCAAACAGGGGAGGAAATTTGGTAAAGACAAGGGTAGATCAAGTTCTCAGGGGAGGCAAAGTGTAGAGGAAGAAGAACAATTGGATATAGGTTCTGGTAATGCTGATATGGAGATTGATAAAGCTGGTAAAGAAAAAGAAGTTCAGACTGATGTTCAAGCATCTGAAGCAGTTCAAGCATCTGAAGCAGTTTAGCCTATTGAAGCAGTTCCAACTGCTGAGATAGAGTAATTGACAGTTCCAACTGGTGACACTACAGCTGAGCAAGTATATCAAAGGAAAAGGGCAGTCAAGGGTAAAAAGCTTATGACACAAGAAGAAGAAGCTGCTCAAGAATTGGAAAAGCTCAAGAAATCTAAACCAAAAACTCAGGTTCAGATAAATTTTGATGCAGAGGTTGCCAGAAGGATTCAGGAAAAAGATTTAGCTGATGAACAAGCTAAACAAGCTCAGATAGCTCAAGATGAGGAATTAGCAAGGCAAATGGATGCTGATAATGAAAGGAACATAGCTGGTTTCATGGATAGAACAAGAACAGAGGATTTTAATCAAGAAGAGTTCAATGAGCAACTACAATACTTATTAGATTCTGATTTGATTATAAAAGCTCATGCAGTGATGATTCTTAAAGATCTGGAGTTAAATGAAGAAGAAAAGTCTGAAAAGCTCAAGGAATTTATCTTGAAGACAAATAGAGAAGCTACTTGGAATGACTTGATGCAGAGAATCAGGGAAAGACAAAATTCAGGCTGCCTACAAGAAAATATAATGACAATTTCATGAAGCACTATTTGAAGAATCAAGCAAGTTGCAAGATAAGTGACTTTACTGGATGGTCAGATGCTGAAATTGAAAAGAAGTTCTTTGAAACTTATGCAAGGCTGAATACTCCAATCAGAGAAGACATCATCAAGAGGAAGAAAAGAGAATCAGAAGTTTTAGAGTCTGATGTTACAAAGAAATTAAAGTCTGGAGAAGAATTGACTGTTGAGCAGATCAACAAGTGAAAGCCCAAACCAAGAGACTAACATGGTGAGTGTTTGGAAGAATCCCCCACATCTGAAAGGAGAAGCTTAATTGAAGAAACTTAGTGATTTGGGAAGAAATCATAAGTTTAGGGGAGGATTGTTAGGAATTAAGCTATAGCAGTTAGTACGGCTGAAGAAGGAAATTGGTACTGCTGATGAAGATTGAAGACAAGAGCAGTTAGTACGGTTATAGTTTGTACTGCTTATTATTTTGTAAACGGTTAAGTAGATAATTATGGAAAAGATATTGTGTATATCTTATACGATTAGTTGATAGTTATCTTGTAAAGGAATCCTTAGTCTATAAAAGGATCTCCTAAGTTAAAGTTTAAAAAAAACACAGAAAAACATATGTACATATCATTGTGAAGATTCAAGGTTGTAAACCCTAGTACTAGTTGAAGAGTACTCGTATTATTATCATTAATAATATTGAATCGTTGAAGTATATCATTGTTCATTGTTACATTCAAATCATACAAAACACTAACACATTAATCTTCTAAGTGCTAGCTAGTAAATTCCGCGTGCTAGACTAGACATCATTCAAAGTATCACATATAACACAAGGAGTGTGTGTAGATCCGGTCACTCATCTTCATCCACATTAAAAAATTTATCAACCTCATTTTTAATACCCACTTCATATATATTTTCATCTACAACCACCCAGCCACCACAACCACAAAACAAATCAAATCCCCATATCCATACCAAATTTAAAACAAACTCATCTTCATCTTTAAACCAAAACAACACAAACATAAACATTTCTACACCTCATCTTCATCTTTATAAACACTTCTACGCATACAAACTCATGAAACTCCCACCACTAGGAAACCCCGTCGCCACCACCAGGAACCGCCAACACCACTAGATCCTGCCAGATCTGCAGCTGGTGGTGGTTTTCAGTGGGTTGTTGGGGGTGTAATGGTGGTCGGAGGTCGTGATGTTGATGAAGGGATTGCGTTAGGCGGCGGCTGACTGTAGTGATGGCGTTAGAAAGCGGCTGCCTATGGTGGTAGCCGGTAATGATGCCGGATTTGATGGAGAGAAAGGAAAAGGGTTGTGGGTGTGTGTTTGACAGAGATCTTTGTTATACATTTACTTCTTTTTTTTCTAACACAAACACAAACTCTGTGATCTTAAAGTATATGTGAGATCGTGAAAACAAAACCCTAATTTGGGGGTTTTGATGGAGAAATTTGTGGTGGAGATTGAAAGTGTTTTGAATGAATTATTAGGTGAAGATTGGAAGGCATTGAAGTGGGAGTGGTTTTGTTTCAAGAGTAAATTGCACTTTTGTTTATCTAGGTTTAATAAATATTTTATAAACTGTTGTTGGTTGGTGCTGGAGGTAGCAGCGGTTAGTGGTTTGATGATGGGTAGAAGCGGTGGGGGTGGTGGTTTGATGATGGGTAGAAGCAATGGGGGCGGTGGTTTGATGATGGATAACAGCGGGGGGTGGTGGTGGTGGTTTGATGAATGGTGGTCGAAGATGGGTCGAAGATGTGGTGGTTAAGGTGGCGGCCGACGGTGGTGACCGGATTTTATAGAAAGAGGAAAAGGGTGTGGGTGGGTGTATTTAATAGAAAGAGGAAAATCTGGGTAAGTGATGAACGGAGATGAATTTGTAAATTTGACATAAAAATAAGATGAAAATTCATATGAGGACTAATGATGCAAGAAATACTAACGGAGGGACTAACGGGAAAATAATATTTATACACTTAACGATCAAACTAACGGCCCATCAAAAATATGGACTAAAAGAGTGCAACGTTTCAAAATTAGGTATCTCTGGCGTAATTAAAATGAAATTGGGACTAAACATGAAATCCTTGTAAATCACAGGGACCATCCGTGTAATTTTTTCTAAAGGTTATTTGGGTGTAATCCTAGAAATTTACCAATTTAGACAAGTCACTTCAATTATATCAATAATACTCATTATGGTGGTCTCGAATAGTATACAAGCCAACTTCTAAAGTTTACTACAAGTCATCGGCACACTCATATTTTTGTGGAATTTGGGTAAAATATTAGGAAACGGATAAGGCTAAATTCTCACAATATGGAAATAAGGGTTATGTGTGCGGTCATGCAACTTAGACTTAACAAAAACATGCACGAAAAAATTTAAATTTAAGCATATTAAGCACATATTAACGTATATTTTTGAAAAATAGGGACAAGTATCATTCTAATTCTCCATCCCCCTACTTAAGATAAACAACGTCCTCGTTGTTTAAAATTGAAATTATAAACAGGAAATAAAAGGAATTGGTACGGAAAACTCCCCTGAGATTTGCTCGGCATGATCCTCCATTATGCGTTTGTGAGCAACTTTTTATTTTCTGTGTAGAATGGCATTCAAGCCTCCATGAATAGCTCATAACACATAGAAAATTCAGAATGTATGTATACCACCACTTCTTCATAAACAACCTGTGTTAATTAGAAAATCACAGCTAGTGCAAATCATGTTAACCGATGGTTGGTAAAAATAAACCTAAAAATAATTAAAAACTGGAAATTTCATCAGGTGAGTCGATACGCCGCACCCATGGGAAGGGATGCGCCGTATCGAGCCTCGAATAAATTACGAGTCAGAAAATCTGGTACGACATATCCTTAAACAGAGATGCGCCGCATAAAAATAACTGACAGAATGTTCAAAGTTCAAAAATCAAAATAAAATGAAGAAAAAATAAAAGATAGATATGGCATGTGCAATCGATACGCCGCATCCTTATTAAGAGATGCGCCGTATCGATGTCCAAGTCTGGCAGACTCGATAAAAAAAAACAGTAAAGATAAATCTGGGTTGTCTCCCGGTGAGCACTTTTCTTTAAGGGCAAATATAGACATAGCCCGATAGCTTAAAGTGTTTGGCTTTTTTGGCCCCAAAAAAGTCGCTTTCCCAAAATGGCCAAGAAATAAGCTACTTCCCAAAAAGTCGCTTAAAGCGACTTTTTTGTCAATTAAGCGACCTACTATTTGTGTCTTTTTGCAGCCAAAAAGTTTGACTTTTTAACTTTTTTAAGCGACTTTCGCTAGATTTTAAGCGACTTTTTGACTTTTTAAGCGACTTTTTGCTAGGGGAAAAAAAATACACGCCACATGTCGCTCCCACATTTAGTCGCTTTTTGCTCGGGCCATTTTGAGAAAGCGACTTTTTTGGGGCCAAAAAAGCCCAACACTTTAAGCTACCGGGCTATTCGTAGAATTGCCCCTTTTCTTTATTCTAGTGTCTTCAAGTTAGACTTATCTTCAGCTTCTACTTTTATTTTGTCCTGGTCATGCACTTCCTGAAATCAAGATAAAACTATATATGTCGTATTGATGGGAATCAATGCGCCGTATGGATTAATTTTCAAGTACCCTTATATTTTAAAAATAAATACGCTGTATACGCAGACGCGTATATGACGTATGTTCATTTCGTCTCAAAATACAAGTTGTTTAGATATTAATGCGCCGTATCGACAAAAATTGATACGCCGCGTCTTGTTAAATTAAAGAATTTGAATATGTTTTTAATTAATAAATTAATACGCCGTACGAGAAAAATCTCATGCGCCGTATGGCGTTTTGTGTTTTAAATTTTTTTATTAAAAACAGAATACGCAGTATCAATGAAAATAGATGCATCGTACTCGAATTTTTTTAATTGTTATGCCATATGAAATATAAAAACGCAATACGCCGTATCTTACGAATAAGATCCGCCGTATCTTTTAGTTCAGCAAAATACAGCAGACAGTAATAATGCAGAAAACATAAAAAACAAAAAACACACAAAATACAGAAAACAAACAAACAAGAAAACAGAAAATATGCAGAAAATTACAATGAATGCAATTACTAATATACAACAAAGTTAGCAAGTTAAAAACTAAAAATCTATAACTAATTAAGTTAATACTAAATTAAAATACTAACAGATATTCAAGTATTAAATAATTCACTCCCCGGCAGCGGCGCCAAAAACTTGATGCGTGCGTATATCGCTGTAGATAGATTATATTATCAAGTTTTAAATTTATATTTAGCCGACTTATCCTATAACACACACTAACGAGCAGTGTACCCGATCAATGTAGCTAGTTGGTAAGTAGAGTGTCGAACACTAAGAGTGGAACGTTAACACCTAGATGTCTATCAGTATTTTAATTCCTAAGTTAGTCCTAATAACCTAATCTAACGCAAGAGGGGTTTTCAGCCTGAGAGACTGTTACGATTGTGTAGATTAAGTAAACAATAATTAAAACTATAGAGGTGAATAAGCGAATGGCAAACACGTACACAGATAGAAAACAGACACAGATAAGAGGTCAAGCCGATAGTTGGAAAACTTGTCACACGTTTAATTGCTTAGCCGTATAAGATGAGTGCTAAAATCTATTCTCTCACAGTGGAATCTTAGTTACAAGCGTGTAAACACTTAATGATTACTAGGTTTATGTATTATTTATCCCTTTTACAGGCTTACATTATTTTTCTAAGTGATGTTAATGAAGTAACTGCGCGAGCCTACGTCGACAAGGCGCGATAAATCCTAATTCGTAGTCAAAGCACCTGCATAAAGAAACCAAATAAACATCAAATACTCTTTATAACAGCTGGAAAATATTAAGTCCGATCAAATAGTGAAAAAGACACTAACTCAACCACTAACAGATTGCTTATACAAGTAAACGAGTTTTCCTATGAATTAAAGTACTAGCAGGACCTTTTTACTGCTTTAAATTCTTCCTTTAGGTGGTGTCTTGTGCTACCAATTCGTCTGTATTCGTCTCTTTAGGGTTTTTGTTGCACACCGAATTTGGCTGTCGAATGGGGTATTTATAGTTTCTGTCAGCAGGGTCGATACGGCTTATCAACTAAGTTGATACGGCGCATCTCGGTAACTTCGCGTGGGGTCCAAGATTATAATATTCATGAATATTCGTACACCGCCTTTAGATACGGCGTACCTTCAATCTTCATGCGGCGCATGTTCTTCAGTATCTTGGATTGTCTTGGTGAAGTCTTGAGATTGATACGCAACATATATGGATCGTCATGCGGCGTATCTGGAGTAGGATGAGTCAAATCTTCATATGTTGACCAAGGTTTCATATACTGCGCATGGGATAAATCCATGCGGCGTATGCTTCAAAGTCAGGCAATGGCCTTTTTGGAAACCGTAGAGGGGGGTGAATACATTTCCATTTAAAAACTTAAAAGTTTTTGTATCAATTACCCGATCAAGTGTGACGTAATATGAAAAGTGTCAACTATGGTCATATAACATTTAGAGATGGTATAAAGTAAACTACCACACAAACATAAGCACACCATGACTCAAACATAGTCAACATAATATAAGCAACAAAGCACACAAGCATAAATGCAATGCAAATATAAATATAAAGTGATAAATACTAAAATGAAAGTAAAGAGATAAATGAGAAGGCGCAAACCGGACACGATGATTTATAGTGGTTCGGTCACGAAGATCCTCTTCGCCCTACTCCACTCCTCGAGTACCCAACTCGAGAGTTACTTCACTAATCAACAAGCTCCCTTCAGGTAGAGAAAACCATACACGTCGCTTATCCTATTTCTGACACTAAGCTAGATGTCGAGTGCTAATCTTAGCTAGCACCAATCTACCACGATCTACCCGATCTACACCGTACACGTCGCTTATCTTATTTCCGACACTAAGCTAGATGTCGAGTGCTAATCTTAGCTAGCACCAATCTACCACGATCTACCCGATCTACCCTTGATCCACTTGATTAATACACACAAGCCCAATGGCTTCAAGAGATCTCCAAGATCTCGACAAGATCACAATGATCTACTCCCACTTGACTCGATCTACCCTATCTACCCTTGATCTTCTTGATCAATCACACAAGCCCAATGGCTTCAAGAGATAATCAATATCTCTATAAGATCACAATGATATTCACTCACTCTCTCACAAAAGAAAAATGATCTTGATGTATATTAGGATACAACAAGTGTGTAACAAATGTTACAACTTCCCTAACTATAACTACAACTCTTGTATCTTATTGGATACCTTGAGTTCTTCTCTTGCTATTGAAGAGGAATGACAACACTTTGTATCTACTTGGATACTTTGTGTTCTTCTCTTGCTATTGAAGAGGAATGACAACACTTTGTATCTACTTGGATACTTTGTGTTCTTCTCTTGCTATTGAAGAGGAATGAAGAGGATCTCTTGGTGGGATGAAAGGATCACTCTTAAACAAACTAAGACTCTCTAAATGATCAAAGAAAGTCATCTAAGTGAGGAGGGATTAGACCAGAGAAAACTGACTGGAAAAATCAAGTTGGAAGTGTAAAATGGTCCACTATTATAGGCAAAGAAAAATCTAGTCGTTATGTACAGACGGTACCACTAATTGTCACACGGTACCACTAAATTTAGTGGTACCTTGGTACCTTGGTACCGTCCCAGACGAAAACGATCCTAATTTTGTCTTTTAGTGGTGAAAGTTTATTTGGGGAAGTTTGGAGCTGATTTGGGGGGAAAATAGATGTTACTATTTTTGAAATGATTTTCCCAAATAAAATATTTCTTTCTAATTCAAAAATAATTTGTTAAATGTATTTTTGAAAAATGTTTTGTCACATTCATAAAAATGTGAAGTTTAGAAAAATATAATTCTTTGATCATTTGTCAAGCAGTAGATTTGTTTGTCCATACCTTGAGTGATTTACGTCGGGATAGAAATCTACGACTTTGTTGAAGCATACTTGAGACGTCGAGAGATGTTGATGTAAGTATGCATTGATGATTTTTGTTTACAAGTAACTTGCGCATTTTACGTTATGCATTACAAGTTGCATGTTTGTCATTATTAAAACCGAAGAAACCGTTAAGTTTAAATATCGTAATATTTGCACTAACAATCTCCCCCTTTTCGATGATGACAAATATGTAAATCGTAACACACAGTAAAATGTAAAAGTTACCTTCTTTACACTCCCTTCTCCCTGATGCATGGTTTTGCGACCTTACAACAGGTTTTACCTCTCGAGGGATCTCAAGAGGCTTGCAATCCCCACCAGGCAGTGTACCTGACCGATGTAGTATAGTGTAGTGGCAAGTACCGGGGGATTGATCGTTCTCTAGGGGAATAGTGTCGTTAGGATTGAAAAACTACTCTAATAGGTCTAAGGGTGAGGGAAGATTCTTTTTGTATTTTTATATTTTATGAAAAGCAAGTAAAATCTCGGGTTTGAAGGAGTGGGCGGAATTAGTTGCTAGTCAACTAACCCAAATAACTTCAAATGCAAATAAAATAAAATAACTAAAAAGGAAAAGGTTGTGGAAATTATATGGAGAGAAATGTGTTTACTTAGATTTCCTTACTCCCTAACTATCTTTCACTGGTTGATTAGTGTGTATTAATTGCGTGGATGACGGGTGTATTCCTTAATACCAATCGTGGGGTGGCGTACGTACTTCCCCAACTCTATAAGCTCCTACTTCACTCCTATGTCGAGCCGGCTAAGAAGCTCCTAACATGGGATCATTAGAATTCGCTCATGCATTAAATACAACCATAAAAACCTTTGTACGCATTGGTTCATGTTTCTTAAGACGTTCAAGCAAGTTACCGTATAGGAAGTTAGCCAGTTTTCTTAAGCCTAACATAGATAAACAATCATCCAATACAACTAATAACACACCAACAACCAATAATCAATAGATAGGTTTCATTAGATCTAAGCAAACACAAGATAAATCTAGCCTAACATGTTAAACAAAAGACAAGAACAAGATAGAATCAAACAATACATAGACATATTGAATGATTAAATGGTTACTTATCTTCAATTGAACATGGAAGATTCAAGGGTATGAAAACCCTTAAAAGTGGCAGAAAATCGTCTTTAGGGTTTCTCCTCACAAAGTTGCACACAATGAATGAAAATTGCAAAAGTATATATAGAATATAGAATCTGACGGCGTCACGCTTTGGGTCTTGACGCCGTCACCTCGCCGTGTTTAGGGTTCCTTGATAGCCTTCTTGACGCCGTCCCGTTGTAATCCTAGAAATTGCTCTCTGGCGCGTCAGGGGTTGACGCTGTCAGGATGGGCTTGACGCCGTCTCGTGTAATTTTCCAGCCGATTTTCAGACTGATGAACTCAAATAAGTACATTTATTTATCATTATTTATCCTATTTATTTGACTTGTTTTATTATATTATTTATGAGAATCGATGCATTTACGTTTACTTTAGTGATTCTCAGGTTAAAACAAGCATTTGATGAAACTTGGCAATTTTGGACTAATAACGGAGCAAAACAAGCAAGATGTCAAAAGTTTGCTGGAGCTCAGAAGATGGGTCGTATCTCTCTCAACAAATATGACGCATTGCCTCAAGTATCAAGATTTCATCAGTTACGATCCAAGATACATGCGCCGCATACAAAGAACAAGATACGCCGCATCTGAAGGCGGTGTACGAATATTCCTGAATATATTATTCTTGGACCCCACGCGAAGTAAAGTAGATGCGCCGCATCTGTAAACTCTATGCGCCGCATCTACCCCTCGGATTGAAACTATAAATACCCCATAAGTCAGACGAATTTGGGGTACCAAAAAGAAAGCTTTTTGCCAAGAGAGAACCCTAGAGACGAATTCAGTCGACTAAGCAACACAAGACACACCTCGAACGAAGATACAAGAGCTGTAAGAAGGTTCTGCATGTATTCAATTCATTAAGTAGTTTTGTTTTATTGTAATAGTACACTTTAATTCATCAGGATTAATGGCCGGTAGTATGTGAGTACGCAAAATCATATGCCCGCCTTAAAATTGTTTTCCCATCAATTAAAGTTTATATGTTTGATGTCTTTGGTGAATTTATATTAGTGCATTGATAACCTCTGTGTCTAGTTGAGCACTGCATGGGCTGCCATACCCCTTCCTCGCCTATTTATCTAGTTTCTAGAAGATAGGATAGACTTAAGTGATCATTAGGAGTTTACTCGCCGATGTAATGAAACCAACGAGAAAGTCCAAAACAATATACACTTCATATAAAACTAGCAATAAAACAAGTGACAAGCTACTTAATTATCAGGACAGGTCTTCTTACAGTCTCTAGTATCTATCTGTGTACGTGTGTGCTAATCGCTGATTCGTGCTCATTAGTTTAGTTTACTATTTAATTATAACCAAATCGTGCCAGTCTCTCAGACTAAAACCCCCTTGCGTTAGATTAGGTTGTATAGCTAACTTAAATATTAAAATACTGATTAGAATAACTAGATAATACGTTCCACTCTTAGTGATCGACACTCTACTTACCATTATATTCATACTGACCGGGTACACTGCTCGTTAAGTGTGTGTGTTATTGATAAGTCGGCTAAATATAAATTTAAAACTTGAGTAGGCATTAATACTGCTAAACCGCAACGACACGCGCCACGCATCAAGTTTTTGGCGCCGTTGCCGGGGAGTGAATTGTTATTATCTGTTAATTTGATTAGTATTTTAATTAGGTTTTTATAATTAGGTTTTTAGTGTAATTAATTTTAACAACTAACCTTGTTGTGTATTAGATAGATTGCATTGTATTATTTGCATATTTTCTATTTTTGTGTGCTTTTATTTATTTTCGTGTGTTTTTATTTGTTTTTGTTTTTATTTTTATTTTTATTTTCTTTGTATTACTGCTATCGTTGTATTGTGCAGACACAAACGATACGGCGCATCTGTTTTCACAGATACGGCGTATTGCGTTTAATTTTTATAAAATACAACGCGTTTAATAAATTCGAATACGACGCATCTTTCCCCAAGATACGGCGTATTCTGTTTTTAATAAGAAATTTTTTTTTAAACCCTAACGCCATACGACGCATCTGTTTTTACAGATACGGCGTATTTAATATTTAAATTAAAAACAGTTTTCGAATTATTAAACAGATACGACGCATCGGTATTTACCGATACGGCGCATCTACTGAATCAAAAATCTTATATTCTGAAACGTAACGAAAATACGGCGCATTAGCTTTTGTTAATACGACGCATTTAATTTTATTAATTATCAAAGATTTTTGAATATATAAAAAAAAAAAAAAAAAAAAAAAAAAAAAAAAAAAAAAAAAAAAAAAAAAACTGATACGGCGCATTCGAATTCAAAAAGCGGCGTATCTTCTTTCTGAATAAAAGACTGATTTAATTTTAACGTAACAAGATACGGCGTATCCATATTTCTGGATACGGCGCATCGTCTGCAGATATCAGTAACTTTTATTTTCAATGTTCCATCTTCAGTTTTTAACTTTCGGATTTTATGATCTCTTGAGCATATCCTACTGATGTTTTTCATGATTATTTCAGAGGGGATAATGGTAGGAGAACTGATTAACTTCGATTTCGAAGCCGAATCTATGAGTGAATTACTTATGCAAAATGAATCATTCAAACAATACGATGGAGACTACATCGAACTTAACGACCTTAATAGACCATTAGAATTCAATGACCTGTTCATGGAAGATGCGGAATCTGAGTTAGAAGATGGAGTAATTTTGGATAACCCTCGTGTCAACGTCATCATTACTCAGAATTACGATGAATTTGAGGGATATCATGGCTCTTGGGATTACGGGAGAAGGATCCACGTCGATTGTACTTACAATTTGCAATTCCCATGTATGATTGGGTACAAACTTATTGACGCTAACTTCTTTCCTATTTTGCCGATTAATGTCATGTCAAGAAGCTTTTACAATTCTATTATGAGAGAGAAAGTGGAGTACAAGGGAAAGAACGTGGTTGGAGCCTTCATTAATGTCCCAGTCTTCGTTGGACGATTTACAATTGTTACTGAATTCGCCGTTGTTAATGACATGAGTGCCTATCGTGACGACGAAATGGGTGACGTGATTTTTGGAAAACCATTTTGTAGGGAGATTACTATTAATGCAAAACGATTTGAAGGAAAAATCACCTTTCAATATGGAAGCGACGTTATCACTTATATGATGCCCAGAACTCACCCTGGATTTAAGCATGCTGCTAGTAGGGTCTGCTACAAATTTTCTCCATTCCTTTTTATCAAAGACAAAGACATGGAGAAAGGGATTGAGTACCCATATCAAATGATGGGAGGATTCTACAAAGGAGTGTTGGATTTGGGACCTGAATATTTACGTGACGAGTTAGTTGCTCAATGGATTATACGTGGCAACGTTGGAATCAATGATCGCTATTAAGGAGCTGAACGTGAGTCTAACTTGAAGACTCTGGAATAAAGAAAAGTGCTGACCGGGAGACAACCCGGAAGATTTATCTTTTATTTTGTTTTCTGTCGAGTCTGTCAGACCCGCAGAAGATACGGCGCATCTCAATCCCTAGATGCGACGCATCTCCTGCACAGGTCATATCCGTACTTTATTTTATTTTTCTGCATCTTAATTTTTAACTTTAAAACTTTCTGTCAGTTATTTAAATGCGGCGCATCCCTGGTTAAGGATGCGACGCATCTTTTATTCTGATTCGTATTTATTCCAGGCTCGATACGGCGTATCCTTTCCCATAGGATACGGCGTATCGACTGACCTGATGATTTTTAATTTTATTTTTATTTTTATATTTTACTAACTACTAATGTATTATGCAAGTTTGAACTTCTTAACTCAGGTGTGTTCTAGTCTTGATGGTATTATAGATTCCTGTGGTTATTGTGGATACATGATCTTTGAAGCTTAAAAGTTTTCATCCACAAGAACGATGATTTTTGCTCTTACCCGAATAATGGAGAATCATTCCGAGCAAATCTCAGGGGAGTTTTTCTGTTCTAATTCTTTTTATTTTCCAATTATTAAACCTTAGACGAGAACAACGAGGACGTTGTTCAACTTAAGTGGGGGGATAGGAGAATTAGAACACTTACTTGTCCTAAACTTTTTCAAAATATGCTAAATTGCGCTTAATATATCAAAAATTAAAATTTTTAGCATGTTTTTGTTTAAAGTCTAAATTACATGACCGCACACATAACCCTTATTTCCAAATTGTGAGAATTAAGCCTATTCCGTTTCCCAATATTTTACCCAAATTCCACAAAAATATGAGTGTGCCGGTGACTTGTAGTAAACTTTAGAACTTGGCTTGTATACTATTCGAGACCACCATAATAAGTATTATTTATATAATTGGAATGACTTGTCTAAATTGGTAAATTTCTAGGATTACACCCAAATAGCCTTTATATGTTTTGTGATATTAACTAGCTACATTGGTTAGTTAATCCCCGTATAAACCCTTTTGTTACTCTCATTTTTAGAGTAAGATACCCCTAGAATAACACTCAGAGCCATTCCTTTCGTTTCTTACACCTTTGTTATAATGTTTCGTTACACCTTTACACCTTAGCCTACCCTGTAGATTAAAATCCGTGGTTGATTGCTTTAGGCAAAGTGTGTTTCCTTACATTACCTGTGTTCGCGTGCGTAATTCATTATCTATGGTTAGGTCGGGAAATTGCACAATGCAATTGGAGTGAAAGTAGATATTGTATATTTTAAGTATTGTTTTTCGTGTGTTTACTACTTTCACTATTACCGTTATTTCTGAAAGTACGAAAAGTATGGAAAAATTATCCGGAAAATAAGAAAGTAATAGAAAGTTGTGAAATTTTACACATTTATGTTTATGTTAATTTAAAAAAAAATAAAATAAAATAAAATAAAATAAAAAATCGAAAAAATAAGAAAAGAAAAAGAAAAAGAAAAACTTGGAGTTTGTTTTAACCAACTTATGTAAAGTTTTGTATTAAGTGGGAGATATCACCACTATTTGTTGTTGTATATTATATTTATGGATTGAATGGGAGTTGGCCGTTATGGGAACGCCAACTAAGGTTATTCTTTGATTGAGATCTTGTTGAGTATAATTCGTGTCTACCTAAAGCGTGTGTTTCAAGTGTTAAAGCGTGAGTTATCCAATGATATGAGTCTTATTCATGGGATGGTTGGGAAAGTGATTAACCACATCTAGGATTTTAATTTATCTGTTTTGTTTATTTTTTATTTTACACCAATTTATATCCCAAATGTTATCCATACCCTATATCATTCTCCATTTAAACCTTTGATTTATTGAGATTAGGGATTTGAGCAATCTTAAGTATCGTGGTCGTGGATTCGGCTATGTATTTATGATTTTGTCGCCCTTTTTGATATAATATTATTGGTAAAGATTACTTGGTCCTATCTTTAGCCTATTCGAGTTAAGGATTTGAGCAATTGCAAGTATCGTGGTCGTAGATTCGGTCATGTATTTGTGATTTTGTCGCCTTTTCTGGAATTTGAGATCGATAGAGATTGAAAAGAATGATCAACCCTTAACCAATAAACCCTTTTACCGCTTTAGACTTGTTATTCCTTAGCTTTAGTGGGGGAGATGTGTATACTTGCCAAGCCTATGATAGAATATTCGTCACGACTGAGCAATTAAACGATTTAGAGTGTTTTACATTGAAAATTATTTTGGTTTCTACTTCGTTAAGTGTTTGGTTGTGTGATTATGTCAAAAAACGAATACGTGCTTAACTATAAAAATAAATCCTAATATCTTTTAGGATACATTTTCATTTGATTAAATTCTATGGTTTACTTGGGGACAAGTAAAGTTCAAGTGGGGGGATATTTGATGAACTCAAATAAGTACATTTATTTATCATTATTTATCCTATTTATTTGACTTGTTTTATTATATTATTTATGAGAATCGATGCATTTACGTTTACTTTAGTGATTCTCAGGTTAAAACAAGCATTTGATGAAACTTGGCAATTTTGGACTAATAACGGAGCAAAACAAGCAAGATGTCAAAAGTCTGCTGGAGCTCAGAAGATGCGCCGTATCTCTCTCAACAGATACGACGCATTGCCTCAAGTCTCAAGATTTCATCAGTTACGATCCAAGATACATGCGCCGCATACAAAGAACAAGATACGCCGCATCTGAAGGCGGTGTACGAATATTCCTGAATATATTATTCTTGGACCCCACGCGAAGTAAAGTAGATGCGCCGCATCTACCCCTCGGATTGAAACTATAAATACCCCATAAGTCAGACGAATTTGGGGTACCAAAAAGAAAGCTTTTTGCCAAGAGAGAACCCTAGAGACGAATTCAGTCGACTAAGCAACACAAGACACACCTCGAACGAAGATACAAGAGCTGTAAGAAGGTCCTGCATGTATTCAATTCATTAAGTAGTTTTGTTTTATTGTAATAGTACGCTTTAATTCATCAGGATTAATGGCCGGTAGTATGTGAGTGCGCAAAATCATATGCCCGCCTTAAAATTGTTTTCCCATCAATTAAAGTTTATATGTTTGATGTCTTTGGTGAATTTATATTAGTGCATTGATAACCTCTGTGTCTAGCTGAGCACTGCATGGGCTGCCATACCCCTTCCTCGCCTATTTATCTAGTTTCTAGAAGATAGGATAGACTTAAGTGATCATTAGGAGTTTACTCGCCGATGTAATGAAACCAACGAGAAAGTCCAAAACAATATACACTTCATATAAAACTAGCAATAAAACAAGTGACAAGCTACTTAATTATCAGGACAGGTCTTCTTACAGTCTCAAGTATCTATCTGTGTACGTGTGTGCTAATCGCTGATTCGTGCTCATTAGTTTAGTTTACTATTTAATTATAACCAAATCGTGCCAGTCTCTCAGACTGAAACCCCCTTGCGTTAGATTAGGTTGTATAGCTAACTTAAATATTAAAATACTGATTAGAATAACTAGATAATACGTTCCACTCTTAGTGATCGACACTCTACTTACCATTATATTCATACTGACCGGGTACACTGCTCGTTAAGTGTGTGTGTTATTGATAAGTCGGCTAAATATAAATTTAAAACTTGAGTAGGCATTAAAACTGCTAAACCGCAACGACACGCGACACGCATCAGAGACTTTGTCGTTTTCTTCACTTTTATGCTCCAAAAACGTCCAAAATGCATCCTTTTCCAGATTTCTTCTCCAAAGTACCTAAAATGACAAAAGGAACGATTTAGGGCAATATTTGATCAAATAAATACGATTTAGGGCTTAAATGACCCCCTAAAAGCGGTACACTTTTCGCCTCATCACTCCCCCTTTTGTTGAAGCAAAAAAGTAGTTGCCTCGAGCTCTCCCTTGAATTCATTCCCTACTCCCCTTATTGAACTACTTTCCTTTCTCCCCATAAAGGCGAGCTTGCATCATCCCAGTGAAGTCTTCTATCACCACTTGTGAAGACGACTCCATGCTATGTATTCAAATACCCCCGAGCTCCCCCTAGCTCAATGCTCCCCTATGGTAATTGAATCCCCTTGTTTATTCACCTTAGTATCTAGCAGATCCATTGATCAAATTCTTACAAAGGCTTTTCCTACATCAAGGGTTAGCTTTGTGCAACATAATATATAACATTATAGGAGCAACATTATAGGGATAGAATACACATAGCAAGACATGAAAGGGTTAAACCATGTGAGTGACACAGCCTAAAAGTGTGCCAAAAGGATAAAGACCAAAAAGAAAGCCCAAGAAAGTTGAGCGACACAAAAAGATGAATGCATATTGCAATTCAAAGACGCTTGAGTGTCAAAACCCGACCAACAACCTAAGGTGTAATTGGTCAATCAATCACACTAATCAAGAACGAGATTCGTTTGTTGACTGACACACAAAATGACTTCTTCCAAGTTGCCATTGGGAAGGCAAGTTCTAACAAACCTTTTGAACAACATAATCATCTACCTAAGATGATTTGTGTTAGGATGGTTTAGATTAATATATCGTTTGCACTGACAATGAGATGCATGATATATTTCAAAAGAAAAAAATGTGCATGTGATCCTAACAGGATTGGGGTTGGATATCTCTAACGGGGTTGAGGTAATGAAGTTCTGGATTTCTAGTTTGGATGATCCTAGGTGTGTGTTAGAGATAATTTGGTGTATGAAGGGTTTCGTGTAATTGTGAGGATTGAAGGTTGTTTAACTAACTATCACTTATCCAAAGTGAGGAGTAGTTGTAAGGTTTGAGGGTGATGATCGATGTGTTGAAGGTTTTTAGACTAACTATTACTGTCAAGAGTGAAGTGTAGCTAAAAGGTTTGAGTGGGATTGATACAAGGGATGATCCTAGTTGTGTGTTAGAGATAATTTGGTGCATGAAGGGTTTCGTGTGATTGTGAGGATTGAAGGTTGGTGAACTAACACACTTATCCAAAGTGAGGAATAGTTGTAAGGTTTGAGTGTGATGATTGATGGGTTGAAGGTTCTTAGACTAACTATCACTGTCAAGTGTGAAGTGTAGCTAAAAGGTTTGAGTGGGATTGATATAAGGGTTGAAGGTTTTGAAACTAAATATCACTGTCAAGAGTGAAGTTTAGTTATAAGGGTTAAGTGTGATGAGGAATGATGTTAATGTAAGGTTTGAAGATGATATGCAAGATAAGCTTGCAATGGTGATGTCTTATATAGGCAAAAGTTGTGGGATTCAAAATAAAGTTGGTGGTAGAGTCCTATGGTGTAGTGAGGGAATCCTAGGGTGTATGTGAGTTCGCAAAATTTTGCAGGTTTGAGGTTAGGGATGCAGGGATCTAAAGGAAATAGTGAAAATTCGTCAAACATAGGCACGGTACTACTAAATACCACACGGTACCGTGGCCTATTTAACGGTACCGTGACCTGGAAGTCACGAATTTTCCTGTGCAGCCTAGTTCTGGGCAGCTAAAGGGAAGTTTTCTAGGGAATAAGAACCACATTTGTGTGTTCTTGAGAGTGTTTGTTGAAAGACTATATGAGTGTGTTTTCGCTCCCCCTTAATCTATGACCATCCGGACAAGATGTAAAAGATAAAGAGGAAAACAAACGTTGACGGAAGCGATGAGCTTAGTAACGTCATGACAAGTGGTGGATAGCATACGATAAACTTCACCTTTGAAGTCACGTAGCTCTTCTCAATCATTGTGAATATTCATAGAATATTCATATGATGAGGCATGTGATCACGTGGAGATATCCTAAGGGTTAAGAAGATAAAATCTTCAAGATTACGGGGTTAGTGATAAGGTTCTAGTGGGGTTATCTCAACTTATCCTAGCGGTTCTTCGCTTGAAGTGTGTGGAAGGTGAGTGGGATACGAAAGCATTGGTAGTGTAGAACTAAGGTTGAAAGGTGTAGATAAGTTGGGAGGATAATGGATACGGAAGTGACCATACATATGGTGTGTTCAGTACCATGCGGAAGTGAAAGGAGAAAAATCTTTGGATCAGAAGGTAGACAGAATCTATTCTAATAGGAGACGGTTCTGGTTCAAGATTACATCGAGTGGGTTTTGATAGTGTTGGTGAGGATTGGAGACAAAATAAACTGTCTCGGCAGACAACGGTCCTACGGTACCATTAAATTTAGCGGTACCGTCCCCTATTTAAGGGTGTCGTGACCTGCTGTGGTCAGTTTTGACCCAGAATTAGATTTTTGACAACGAAATTTCACATATGTTGTGATTTTTCTGGACTTTAGATTAAAGGAATTTATACCAAATAAATTCTTTTATGAATGAATCCAACGGGATTCGATGAACGTTAATCGAGAACGAGAAATGACATTTAATTGCATCTCGCAAATTAAATATACTTTAAATATTTCGGATGAAATATTTAAGTTGTCATTGGATTTTAAGAATAAATCTCGCTGATTTAGTGAGACTTTTCGACACGAGGAGAGAACTTATACCTAATAAATTCTTTGAACGGTACTGGACAAGAAGAGATGACTTTTATATTTCCGATGAAATACATAGGTAGTCATTAGAGCGATGTGAAGGATGACTTAATATTTCCAGTAAAATATTTAGAAGTCATGAGATGAGACACAAGGAATGACTTGATATTTCCACTAAAATATTTAGCAAGTCATGAGAGGATACGTAAAGAATGACTTCAATATTTCCAGTGAAATATTCGAGTGGTCATAAGAAGGGTGTGAGGGATGACTTAATATTTCTAGTGAAATATTTAGTAAGTCATGAGATGAGATGTGAGGGATGACTTTAATATTTCCAGTGAAATATTTAAATAGTCATAAGATTTATGGAATATGTTCCATCATTCCTAGACCTAGACGAAGATGGTTAGGGGATTCTCGGTTGAGAGGTTTGGTTGATTTACGGATTTCGATGTGCTTCGCACGCGAGTGTTTCACGGGGTTTTGAAAGACGTAAAGCTAGGCCTATGGTGCTGATTCGCAGCAGGGTTTGGGATCTTAAGACGTGTATATTCACACGAGGATGAAAGGAACTACTAATCACTTATATAGTAACTTGTGAGTCCTTTGTCACCCGAGGGTAGATGTTAGCTTTTAGCTTATGGATGAGCGTTTTAACATATGTTGTTAACAGGCTTGAGTATGATGTTTCGGATATGACATTTAACAATTGTGATCGCAAGTTAAACTTAATTGAATATTTCAGATGAAATATTTAAGTTGTCAACCCTACTCCGAGTTCTACTAGGTTTGTGTCTAGCCTTCCCATGACAAAAGGGTGTATTACTTAGAAGAAGGCGAAGTGATGACCAGGGAATTAGGACAACTTCGCGACTACTTTAACTTATAATTTTTGACACTAGTGTATGACTATATGACTTCTAAGGGTTCATAGTGATAGGCATACCTAATTCCTAATGTGTTAAAGAGACATAGTGTGGGTGCAAAATTTACAAGCAAATCATGTAAAATGCACATAAGGAATAAATGCAAACATCATGCAAAACATGATAATCATTTAGCATTTAAGATCATGAAGACATTTAATCATATCTTACGAGAACATATTATCATTTTGAAACACATATGTGGGATGCAAGCAATTTAGGTTTGCTAAGGAAGATCCTAATCACTGCTTGTTTAAAATGAAATCCTAACGGGAGATAAAGTTCACCGATGTAAACTATCTCTAGTCAAATGTAGGAATGAAAAAATTTCAAGTTAGAGAATGAGTATAAGACTATCACTAGTGGTGCTCAATTCAGGCTAAACACGACCATTTTTACGGGTTATACACGAACCCAACTTCTCTCCTGGAAGCAATTCAACCGTTAGGTCAAATTGAATTTCTAGTGCGATAGGTTCTCCAGTAGTCATTCTCATGTTAGAAAAATTCAAATTCCTATATTTGCCTATCGAAGTATAGCAAAGATGATATTAGCTTGTTTCGCTAATACATGGCCTAATATGACTCAACTAACCATACTTTGAAAGTTGGTTAAGAAAATGACATGTCTTACACAACTCCTAACAAAGGCAAGCGAAATGTTTTAATTTCGTGTTTGAGATTTAGAGGTTATTTGATGGAGATGGTGCATTTTATTTTCTCTTGGACAACATCTTTGTTTGTTGAGTTGTTACATGTTATTTTAACATGATTTGGTTTCCTAGAACCAAGAGATACTCTAATGTGATACAATGTAGAATCTACTACATCGTGTGTGTTTCAAGAATGCTCATTTGCATATCTTGAGAGAATAATCTAGTAAAGGTTATTTACCTTAGTAGATCTTGTGAGTATTATATTTGAAATGAGACATATTGTATATTTCAGCAAATATGTTTTTCTAAGAGGAAACTTATCACTCTTGTGAATGCTTAGTGAAACAAGTATTTTAGTATATGACCAATTTTTACTTGTTTATGCAATGACACATGTCGTATTAGGTTATTATTCAACTCTAATATGCTATATTTGTTAATAGGATGCAATGTATTCTCTTGTAACATAACCATTCATGTTACAAAGAAAATAAGATGCATAAGATATAAGTTATCTTTTGTCAATCTTTTGATGAGAGAAATACATGTGATATTCTCGAAGATTGATGACGTACATAATAGTTAATAACATATTATGTGTGACACTGTTACTAGACATGTGATTTTGAGTGTTGAGTTGTTCATGAGCAAAGTTTACATATGTTGTTTGTTTGCTCGTGTTTGGTTTTTCGGAAATGACACATTTACTAATTGCATTGCAATGTAAATTACTTGTATATTTCGGATGAAACATCCAAGTTGTCAATCCTACTTATTTGTGTATTTTATGCATCTTTTAAACATGTTAGTTTAAAGTTTGGAACAAAACCATTGGACAAAAAGACTTAATATGGCATCTTCAACACAAGTATGAGTTATGATCCGATGCATATTATTTTCGTCTTGAGAGGACGTCATTATTTTCATAATAATCGAGTGTGACTGAGTATGTAGATTCAAGATAACATATTTCATCATATTTTAATGTTATCTTGAAGTTAGAAAAATAATGACTCCAATTTCATCTCCATACTCGAAAACTTGTCAATTAGATTTGAGAATGATATCAATCATAATTTGAATAATGAATTGATATGTACTCGAAATCTTTCTTGACCCTCACGATCACTCCTTTTAAAATGAAAATAAAAATTTAAGGAAAGTGTTTCATTTATTCTAATACTAGTTGTATGTGTGAGGTTAATGACATATTAAGTTACTACTTCGATATTGTCATTTATTTTCATTTGAGAAAAACTATTTATATTATTAAGTATAATATTCTTAGTTTTTCAACACCTCATTAGTATAAAAGTAATTATCTTAACTATTTTTATACAAAATATGTAAAATACTAAATGTTTAAAACATTTTGTATGTGTGTTAAATCAATGCAAATTTAATACATTTTCTTTTACTTAAATACTAATGTATTAAAATGACCTTTTATCTTGTTTATACAACCCGTGGTAAAACAAGACAAAATGATGTAATGTTTTAAAGATCATGTTACGGATTTTATGAAAGTGTTAAGTACTTTCGGGTGATATACATTTTACACTTAAACCTTTGGAAAAATAATTGTGTAAGACAATATCTTTCGACACACATGATCAACCAACTTAGTTTCTATTCCTAAGAAGGTTACCAAACCATTTTAAAAACTTGCAACATATGCAATAAAAATGATCTATGCCTAATGCAATGCAAATTCAATTACGCATCTTAGTGCAAGAAGTCTAGTCTAAGTCCTATTGACGCATAAGCCGAAAAACTAATATTCAACACGTAGCAACAAGGCATGAAAGACACTTATGCTTATAGATAAAATTAGCTCAACTAAATATAACAATAAACATACAAAAATATTAACTAACAATACTAAGACACAAAGAGAAGCAAATAGTCATTTAGCATAATACACAAATATACTTATTTTAAGTATAACAATGTAAACTTAGCTTGATTTTATTTGAAAATGAATTATTTTCCACCCCATTTAAAAAATTTGATCAAGTTCAACACCTTGAAATCATGAATACATCAACGTGTGATGTTCACTTTGTGATTTGACAAAAAATTTGTGCAATCCGCGTGACCGGAAAAGACTCTCGGTTACGAATTAAAGACTCTCGTAAATTTTACTATACAATCATTTTCTAAAATTATTTTTAAATGAAAGTAGACTCAATTACGTTTAAAACGATAGGTGGCACGACTCGTACGAACTTACGGTTGGTTTTATACAAATTTTTGAAAATTACCGAATTCTGAAAAACAGACGAAGGTACCGTTAAATATAGCGGTACCGTCCATATTTAATGGTACCGTCCATTATATTTAACGGTGTCGTACCTGTTATTTCAATTTTGAACAAAACCAACCGCATCACTTTACGACTCGTTCTATAGACATGACCGGACACTTACAAACTCTATTCTTTTAGTGGTTTAAGAAAACCTTCAAGCTAGTATGACAAAGTATACTTACCAACAAAACTTGTAAGTATTAAGCAACTAAATACTTTTCATATTTTATCACCTTCATAGGTAATTTGATACGTGGATCGTACTCAATTTTGAAAATAATTTGTTTTAAAAATTTGAGCGACGTGGCTCTGGTACCAATTGTGGAAACCGTAGAGGGGGGTGAATACGTTTCTATTTAAAAACTTAAAACTTTTTGTATCAATTACCCAATCAAGTGTCACGTAATATGAAAAGTGTCAACTATGGTAATATAACATTTAGAGATGGTATAAAGTAAACTACCACACAAACATAAACACACCATGACTCAAACATAGTCAACATAATATAAGCAACAAAGCACACAAGCATAAACACAACGCAAATATAAATATAAAGCGATAAAGACTAAAATGAAAGTAAAGAGATAAATAAGAAGGCGCAAACCGGACACGATGATTTATAGTGGTTCGGTCACGAAGCTCCTCTTCGCCCTACTCCACTCCTCGAGTACCCAACTCGAGAGTTACTTCACTAATCAACAAGCTCCCTTCAGGCAGAGAAAACCATACACGTCGCTTATCCTATTCCGACACTAAGCTAGATGTCGAGTGCTAATCTTAGCTAGCACCAATCTACCACGATCTACCCGATCTACACTCTACACGTCGCTTATCCTATTTCCCACACTAAGCTAGATGTCGAGTGCTAATCTTAGCTAGCACCAATCTACCACGATCTACCCGATTTACCCTTTATCCACTTGATCAATACACACAAGCCCAATGGCTTCAAGAGATCTCCAAGATCTCGACAAGATCACAATGATCTACTCCTACTTGACTCGATCTACCCTATCTACCCTTGATCTTCTTGATCAATCACACAAGCCCAATGGCTTCAAGAGATAATCAATATCTCTATAAGATCACAATGATCTTCACCCACTCTCTCACAAAAGAAAAATGATCTTGATGTATACTAGGATACAACAAGTGTGTAACAAATGTTACAACTTCCCTAACTACAACTACAACTCTTGTATCTTATTGGATACCTTGAGTTCTTCTCTTGCTATTGAAGAGGAATGACAACACTTTGTATCTACTTGGATACTTTGTGTTCTTCTCTTGCTATTGAAGAGGAATGACAACACTTTGTATCTACTTGGATACTTTGTGTTCTTCTCCTGCTATTGAAGAGGAATGACAACACTTTGTATCTACTTGGATACTTTGTGTTCTTCTCTTGCTATTGAAGAGGAATGAAGAGGATCTCTTGGTGGGATGAAAGGATCACTCTTAAACAAACTAAGACTCTCTAAATGATCAAAGAAAGTCATCTAAGTGAGGAGGGATTAGACCAGAGAAAACTTACTGCAAAAATCAAGTTGGAAGTGTAAAATGGTCCGCTATTTATAGGCAAAGAAAAAGCTAGTCGTTATGTACGGACGGTACCACTAATTTTCACATGGTACCACTAAATTTAGTGGTACCTTGGTACCGTCACAGACGAAAACGCTCCAAATTTTGTCTTTTAGTGGTGAAAGTTTATTTGGGGAAGTTTGGAGCTGATTTGGGGGGGAAAATAGCTGTTACTATTTTTGAAATGTTTTTCCCAAATAAAACATTTCTTTCTAATTCAAAAATAATTTGTAAAATTTATTTTTGAAAAATGTTTTGTCACATTCATAAAAATGTGAAGTTTAGAAAAATATAATTCTTTGATCATTTGTCAAGTAGTAGATTTGTTTGTCCATACCTTGAGTGATTTTCGTCGGGATGGAAATCTACGACTTTGTTGAAGCATACTTGAGACGTCGAGAGATGTTGATGTAAGTATGCATTGATGATTTGTGTTTACAAGTAACTTGCGCATTTTACGTTATGCATTACAAGTTACATGTTTATCATTATTAAAACCGAAGAAACCGTTAAGTTTAAATATCGTAATATTTGCACTAACAGTCTTAATAATCGTCTAAGTCTTGACGTACGGTGTATCTGTCTAGAATGATACGACGTATCTTCCTTCAATTCACTAGACTTTTCCAACTTGATCCATTTTGCTCCAATTTCCGTCCAAAATAGCTAACTTTCACCAAATGCTTGTTTATAACTGAGAATTCCAAAAGTAAGCGATTAAATATCAATTCTCATATAAAATAATATAAAATAAGTCATAAACATAGGATAAATTATGCCAAATAAATGTACTTATTTGAGATCATCACCGCACCAGAGAGCGATGGTCCTGGGCTTGTCACACTTGGACTTGACTCTGCAACTCTTAGTCTGACCCATGGTATAAAACAACCAGGGTCAAAATACTTATCCCCAGAGATGTCTGAACCTCACACAGCACTCAGGGGTACAAGAACAGAAAAGGACTCCAATGATGGCATGGATAAATCACAACTCATGCTTGAGAACACAACATTTGATGGGAGAAAATTACAACTCCCTGAAGATGCTATCTCAAAACAATCACATCCCAAAGAAGATCTAAGTATCTCACAACTCATATCAGAGGGAGTACATCAGGGTCCTATTCCCTCAGAGAGAGAGAGAACATACTCTCTGAGATGAGGACCCATAACCATTCATCTTTTACACCCTATATTTTCATTTCTTTGTTTGGCTCTAAGGATCAAACTAATCAAAACAAGGTTGCTTGTGAAGAGTCAAATGGTGCAAATAATCCAATGTCATCAAATACTAACATGTTTTTGCAAGATCTCAATGAACCATACGATGCAACTCTAGAGACAATACAAGATTGGACTCCTAGTGGATTTCCTCATGTTAGTATTTATATTTTTAGTCAAGTGGTGGTCATTTTGTAATGTTAAAATATGTGTGTCGTGTAAGTCATGTTAGTCTAGGAAAGGATGGGCCTTTTGTGTTGTAATATGATAAAGAAACTCACTTAGTGATCCAACACACAGGGCATCCCTTTGTTTCTATAAATACCACATACTCTCACAAGTTTTAGGGGGCCTCTTTGTATTGTGTAGGTGAGAGTGTGTGTGCTTTTGTGTGTGTTTTGTATTTGCTTATTCTCCAAGCTAATATACTTCACACGGTTTTAATATCATTTGATACGATCCACACCTTCATCTATACATCTTATATTGCTTTGAGTGTCACGATTTTATATTGCATAGTTGTAGATATAGTTCGATTCACCTAGTTTTACAAGTGGTATCATCCGCCAAACAAGGATTTAGGATATAGTTGTGTTGTTGTTTTTTATCTTGTAAGCTTAAAAAGTTGCGTATTTTGTTCTCAAATCGAGTACTTGTTGAAGTTTTCTGATTTTAACGTGCGTTTTAGAGATCAAGTGTGTAGCTTTTAAGTTTATCGTGTGGATTTGAGAAAAAAGGTTGAAGCTTTTGGTTGGTTATCGTGACTTTTTGAAGCTTAACGTGATATTTGAAGTTTTTGATCGAAAAGCACTACAAAAAGTTTGATAAAAAAGCTTGCTCGTGGTAACTTTGTGGTTCGAATCGTCATAGAAGCGGTTTTTTTTAATCAAATTCTTGTATAAGAATTGTGATCAAAGTGATCAAAAATTTACTTGGAACAATCTAAATTCTTGTATAAGAATTTAGATAAAAGAGGGTTTATAGGAATTGTGAAGCTTGCCAATTTCTATAAAAAAGGGTTTATCTAAATTTCCCCTCAAGCCTCTTTATCGCAATTCTGACCTCAGCCTTTATCGCAATTGTGCCTTTGAAACACATATCGCAATTCAGGCGGAAGCTTTTTATCGCAATTGTCCAAACAGAACTTATCGCAATTGTCATCTGAGAAACTTATAGCAATTGTGTCCGATATCTCTATCGCAATTATATATCGGACATCTTATCGCAATTGGATATCGGACAAAGCATACTTTTCGCAATTGGCAGATTAGGTCCTTCGCAATTCAAGCAGACTTTATTGAACTTTCGGAATTTGGCAACTTTGGTCATCGCAATTCATTTAAACATTTTCCAACTTAAATAACTTTTATAAATTTGATTCGATCGATAATTTCTACAACAACGAAAGTGAACTCGGTATTTTCTCACTTGTATAAGTGTGTAAAATACTTCGACAATCGGATATCTACTATTTTGTATAAAATAGTTACATTTTTATATAAATTACAAATTTATATAAATTAGATAAATTCTATCTAAATTGAAATTTTGCCATAATTTGTATAAATTTTGGTCTAAATTGAAATTTCTATAGAAATTGTCATTTTATCTAAATTGTAATTTACATAACGTTTTTCAAATTTGTGAACTTTTGATCTTGTCTAAATTATAGTCTAGTCTAATTTAGTAACTTTATTTAATTTGTTTTGTTTATCTAAATTGCAATCAACTTCATCGATCATCAACAAAGACCAAGGCTTTACAACAACCACAACACCTATTTCTTTGCAACGATCCTGAATCAACTAAATCAACTTTATCATACAACATCAACAATGACTACTCAACAAGATATTCATGCAGCCGGTGCAGAAAACCGTCCTCCCATGCTAGAAAAAGGTGGTTATCTTCCATGGACAAGCCGTATGCTTCGTTATATCAAAACCAAAGACAATGGTAAACTCCTACTTCACTCCATCAATCATGGACCATTCAAGCCTCGTCAAGTGTTAGACCCTGGGGATCCAAATGGAATACCTTCCACACAACCATTCTATCATGATCAGCACGAACATGAATACACTGAAGAGGATAGGAAGCAAGTTCAAGCTGATGACTTAGCAATGCACTTAATTCAACTGGGTTTACCAAGGGAAATATTTGCTGCTGTTGATAGTTGTAAGACTGCTTATGACATGTGGGAGAGAGTTAGAAGACTTTGTCACGGTACTGAAATCGGGCAACAAGATGTTGAGAACAAGCTTCTAACTGAATGGGAAAAGTTTACTTCCACTCCTGCGGAACCCATTGAGTCCTACTAAACAAGGTTCTGTACTCTCATGAATGAGCTAATCAGGAACAAGTTGTCACCAAGGCAAATTGTTCAAAACATCAAGTTCATCAACAACTTACCAGAAGAATGGGGACGATATGTCACTATTGTCAACCAAACAAAGGATCTTCATCAGGTGAACTATGATCAGCTCTATGACTTCCTCAAACAAAACCAGAAAGAGGCAGATGAAGTCAGGAATGAGAAGATAGCAAAGCAACATGATCCTCTTTCATTGATTGCTCAAGCACCAACACCTGCAACAGTGAATACACAACCATCATCATCAACTTCCACTCAGAACTTCGTGCAACAACAATATGTTCCACAACAACCATTCTACCCACAACAACAAGAAGTCATTCCACAACAACAAAACCCACAATTCCAAGAACCAGAATTTACTGACATTAATGAAACTCTTGCTGCTATGACACAAGCATTTGCTTTACTATCAAAGACAATACAAGGACGCTACTCCACACCCACTAACAACAACCAAAGGATTTCATCGAACATTCGCAACAGGCAGATTGCACAGCCGAATTTCAACATGGGTCAACAAGGACAAATGGTTGGAGGTTATGGGAATCAGCAGGGATATGCTCCTCGTTATCAGATGGGTAATCAGAATGCAGGGCAGTATATGGGAAATCAGATAGGTCAGTACGCAGGGAATCAATTGGGCCAAGTTGCTAGAAATCAGAGGGGTCAGAATATGGGTAATCAGATTGGGAATGTTGCTGCTCTAGTTGCTGGGAATGTTGGGAATATGAATCAGGGTAATGTGATGAAGTGTTTCAACTGTCAAGGAATTGGTCACATGGCAAGGAACTGTCCCACCAAGCCTAAAAAGAAAGATCCAGCTTATCTGCAGAAAGCTTTGCTGTTGGCACAGAAGGAACCGGCTGGGTTTCAGTTGAATGCTGAGGAGAATGATTTCATGGCACTTATGGATGATTCGGAATACCTTGAAGACATCGATGCAAACTGCATCTTCATGGCCAATCTTCAGGAGGTTAAATATTACACGGATTCTGATGCACCTCCTACTTATGATGTCAATGTGATGTCCGAGGTACCAACATTCACTACATGCCACAATAATGAAATGTTTGATATGTCACCTTAGAATAACCAGTATACTGCGACTCCTGCACCCACATACGATACATATATGGACTCCCCAAGTTGTAGTAATACTAATTTGGCTACTCCAGATATGGATCATAATGGAGGCTTCGAGTCCCAGCATACTGAGAATGATGAGGATACACGTGCTTTATTTGAATCATTATTGCAAAATTGTAGTATTGAAATAGAAAAGGTCAAACAAGTCAATCGCGATGTTAAGGCCGCGAATGCTAAATTGACCACTGAGCTTGAGAGGTATAAGGAAAATGAAAAAGCTTTTGAATTCAACAAAACACGATAGTCAGAATTAGAAATTGGTTATCGAAACTTCGTTTCAAGAGAAAAGCATCTGCAAATCAAATTTGACACCTTAGATGTTAATTTAAACTTGAAAATAAAATCCTTAAACACGGAAATTTTAGAATTAACCAACCAACTTTCTAAACAAAAATCAACTTGTTCTGATCTTGAAAAAGAAAAGAAAGAGTTGAAAGCAAAGTTTTCAAAAAGAGAAAATGAACTTCTTGATGACATCATTGACAAACAAGAAAGCATTAAAAAGTTGGAAGCGTTGCTTGTAAAAACGGATCATTCTACACAAACAATTAATTTGCTAATTAACGATCCAAACCCGATTTTACATACAATGAAGAAAATGGCTATCGGTTGTGAAAACCCTTATTACCTCAAGAAAGCTCAGAAAGAACAGAATGTGTTATATAATGGTAGTGTGCTAAATGATAAACATGATCCTCCCAAGGTTCGAGATTCAGATGAAACAATTGAGCTTGCCGAAGAGAGTCGTGCCAAAATGAGACAAAAGAACCCAGAAATTAAACCAATTGATTATAATAAGCTTAACACAATTTCTGGCACACATCTGGTTCAAAAAGAATCACCAATGTTTTTCAAAAAACCAGTTGTCATCTCAAAACGAAAAATTGTTTCCAAACATCTTTCTAACATTGAACAAATGTCCTCTAGCAACCCTTTTAACACAAGTGAAGCTAGACGATACTTGGATGATCTTAAAAAGAAAATGGACAATTTTCAACGTCTTCTTAAAACCAAAACAGAAATCGGTATAAACAACTGGCATTCAAGTTTTCATAAAGAACAGCAAAAGATGTTTGAAAAAGACATTTTTCCTCCACTAAATGCAATGAGTATAAGAATTCTTAATGTGGAAAATGCGCTTTTAAAAGAAACAGCTGAATTTGCCAAAGACCACACATCTCTGGTAAAAGAAGCAAATGAAAACATTGAACACATAAAAGTTTTGGAAAGACACACCGACACTCTCTTCGAAGTAGCTCTGTCAACTGATATTATGTCCATTATTTACCAAACATATTCTATGGAAGATGATGAAAGACTTCGTGTTGAGACATCTGAAATTGTTAAAAAATATGAAAATGCGCTTGCTAAGCTTGAAAAAGAAAATGTAACATATTCTAAACAACTTGATCGGAAAAAGGAAGAGTGCAAGTATGACAAATTGTCGTATGAGCGTTCTTACAAAAACATGCAAGAACAAATTGATCTTTTGAAGTCTCAGCTTGAAAGTCAAAAAGGGAAGGGTGAGGAAACTAAGGGTTCAAAACCATCAACCTCAGACAAACCGGATGTTAGACCAAAAATGTCTATTTCAACACCCTTGCCTAAGGATAATGTGAAAGGAAAAGAGAAAGCAGTTGTCGAAACACCGAATGTGATAGCACCTGGCCTTTATAGGATTAGTACCACTACTTCATCTACCTCTACATCTCAAACATGTAGGGCAATAGATAAAAGCGTGAAAAAGAGACTAGGAATGCCAACACTGAATCAAATGACAACAAGATAAATCCTAATGAGTGTGCCTTACCTTCTACAGGAGTAGAAAGTACCTCTAGGAGCAGCAGACTAAAGCCTAGGAGCAATACAAGGAACAATAGAGTCTCGCCTGCCTCTAAGAGTGAAAGCAAGAATAAAACGGAAGAAGTAGAAGAACACCCTAGGAATTTATCGCTTTCTAATAAGAAACATATGTCATCTGGATGTAATGTTAAGAAAACTGTTTCGAGTGCATGTAATGACTCTGTTTGTTTAATGTGCAAGAAATCTTTTTCTGAAAATGTTTGTGATGATATTGTTTCTAAATCTGTGAATGTGAATGCCATGCCTAAACAGAAAGATGTTCCTCCAGGAACTAGTGCTAAGTCTGGATATGTTAAAAGGCTTATTAAAGCAGCTAGGTCAACCACTAGTAGCATATTGCCTAGGAACTATCTTACGTTTTGCGTTTGGATACCTGATGAACTCAAATAAGTACATTTATTTATCATTATTTATCCTATTTATTTGACTTGTTTTATTATATTATTTATGAGAATCGATGCATTTACGTTTACTTTAGTGATTCTCAGGTTTTAACAAGCATTTGATGAAGCTTGGCAATTTTGGACTAATAACGGAGCAAAACAAGCAAGATGTCAAAAGTCTGCTGGAGCTCAGAAGATGCGCCATATCTCTCTCAACAGATACGACGCATTACCTCAAGTCTCAAGATTTCATCAGTTACGATCCAAGATACATGCGCCGCATACAAAGAACAAGATACGCCGCATCTGAAGACGGTGTACGAATATTCCTGAATATATTATCCTTGCACCCCACGCGAAGTAAAGTAGATGCGCCGCATCTGTAAACTCTATGCGCCGCATCTACCTCTCAGACAGAAACTATAAATACCCCAAGTCAGATGAATCTAAAAAAGCCTTTTGCCAAGAGAGAACCCTAGAGACGAATTCAGTCGACTAAGCAACACAAGACACACCTCGAACGAAGATACAAGAGCTGTAAGAAGGTCCTGCATGTATTCAATTCATTAAGTAGTTTTGTTTTATTGTAATAGTACGCTTTAATTCATCAGGATTAATGGCCGGTAGTATGTGAGTACGCAAAATCATATGCCCGCCTTAAAATTGTTTTCCCATCAATTAAAGTTTATATGTTTGATGTCTTTGGTGGATTTATATTAGTGCATTGATAACCTCTGTGTCTAGCTGAGCACTGCATGGGCTGCCATACCCCTTCCTCGCCTATTTATCTAGTGTCTAGAAGATAGGATAGACTTAAGTGATCATTAAGAGTTTACTCGCCGATGTAATGAAACCAACGAGAAAGTTCTAAACAATATACACTTCATATAAAACTAGCAATAAAACAAGTGACAAGCTACTTAACTATCAGGACAGGTCTTCTTGCAGTCTCAAGTATCTATATGTGTACGTGTGTGCTAATCGCTGATTCGTGCTCGTTAGTTTAGTTTACTATTTAATTATAACCAAATCGTGCCAGTCTCTCAGACTGAAACCCCCTTGCGTTAGATTAGGTTGTATAGCTAACTTAAATATTAAAATACTGATTAGAATAACTAGATAATACGTTCCACTCTTAGTGATCGACACTCTACTTACCATTATATTCATACTGACCGGGTACACTGCTCGTTAAGTGTGTGTGTTATTGATAAGTCGGCTAAATATAAATTTAAAACTTGAGTAGGCATTAATACTGCTAAACCGCAATGACATACACGCGCATCAAGTTTTTGGCGCCGCTGCCGGGGAGTGAATTGTTATTATCTGTTAATTTGATTAGTATTTTAATTAGGTTTTTATAATTAGGTTTTTAGTGTAATTAATTTTAACCACTAACCTTGTTGTGTATTAGATAGATTGCATTGTATTATTTGCATATTTTCTGTTTTTGTGTGTTTTTATTTGCTTTTGTGTGTTTTTATTTGTTTTTATTTTTATTTTTATTTTCTTTTCTGTATTACTGCTGTCGTTGTATTGTGCAGATACAAACGATACGGCGCATCTGTTTTCACAGATACGGCGTATTGCGTTTAATTTTTATAAAATACAACGCGTTTAATAAATTCGAATACGACGCATCTTTCCCCAAGATACGGCGTATTCTGTTTTTAATAAGAAAATTTTTCTAAACCCTAACGCCATACGACGCATCTGTTCCAACAGATGCGGCGTATGTATATTTAAATTAAAAAAAGATTTTTCGAATTTATTAAACCGATACGACGTATCGATCTTTGTCGATACGGCGCATCTACTAAATCAAAAACCTTGTATTCTGAAACGTAACGTAGATACAGCGTATTAGCTTTCGCTTATACGGCGCATTTAATTTTTATAAATATAAGTAATTTTTGATAATTAAAACTAGATACGGCGCATTCTAATTCATAAGCGGCGTATCTGTTTTCTGAATAAAAGTCTGATTAATTTTTAACGTACTAAGATACGGCGTATCCCATTTATAGGATACGGCGCATCGTCCCCAGATATCAGAAGCTTTTATTTTACTTTGATTGTTTCACTCTTCTTTTGCACGAGTAAGTTTTATTTCAGGAAGATGGACAATCCGGATATTACAATGGAATAATATATTAGGTTCGAAGAGGAAAAAGCCTTGAGCAATAATCAGGTGTATAACTGTAAAAGAGCAAGATATTGTGCACAAGTCATTGAGACGGAAGAAATCACCATGGAAGAATACTTGTTACTGGAAAAGGTTAAGTCAAAGAAAGAAAGAAATGGGTTGCCGTTTCGACACACTTGGACTATATCAGATGATAATGATGAGGAAGTGTCCTATGTATTTAATATGAAACAAATTCCTGCAATTGTTCTCGATGGTGCTTTTTCTCCGGAAATTGCACAAGATGATGCGTATACGGAACCTTACGTTGAAGAATATTCTGCAATCGTATTACCACCATTAGAAAATCCAATGGATGAAGATGAAAAGTATTCTAATTTTGATTTCGAACCATTTGACGCCATAGTGTACGATAACATGCCGCAATTACCACAACAAACGGAAGTATTTAGGTGTGGAACGGATAAGCCAGATTTTGACCCAACGAGGAATTTTGAAGAAATCTGGGATGACTTATTTAAGGCGGATATTCGGGACGAGGATGAAATTGCAAGACCACTAGTTGAAGATGGAGATTCACGAGATGAATTGGAGTCGCTTACAACACAAAGTGGTACAAATTTATTTAATATTATTAATCCCGTTACTAATAATCTTGCTAGTTTTCCTAAACAGGTTGCAAAACAAAAGAATGATGAGGTCAAATTCATTACACTACCTATTGAAGCACATGAAGCACCTGTGATCAACCCGTTTTTGGTGGAGCTCGAGGAAGAATTTGGTGATGAGCTCTTCAACATTGCTATGATCGATGAAGATGATGATTTCAACCCTATGAAGGATGTAGAGGAACTCGAACTTTTACTTGCTAAAGACCCTTTCTCATCTTCTGCGGAAGTCAAGGGACGCCTTACTACCAAAGAGACTAACCAAGAAGAAAGGAGACTCATTTTTCCTCAACATACTACTCTTTCAGATGAAGTGGTCAAGTCATCCAACTTATCAACCAAAACGGGTAAGGATAGGAATGATATACATATATTGCCAAGGTATGATCTTTATTTATTTCTTCCATCTTTACTAGCAAATTTACACTCTTTTCGTGTTTATTGCTACTATCACCCGCACTTGATCCCAAGTGGGGGGAACAACACCCTATTACACAGTAAATAAGGGTGGAGTCAGGCTCGTGACTCGAATAAAAACAAGCGCTTTGTGAGAGGCAACCCATGCGTATCTTTTATTTTATTTTCTGATTTTGTATTGAGTCTGTCAGATCTGCAGTAGATGCGGCGCATCTCCATCATAGGATGCGGCGTATCAAATGTACAGATCATATCTTTTCATTTTATGCATTTTTTATTTTAAAAACTTTCTGTCAGTTATTTAAATGCGGCGCATCCCTGGTTAAGGATGCGACGCATCTTTTATTCTGATTCGTATTTATTCCAGGCTCGATACGGCGTATCCTTTCCCATAGGATACGGTGTATCGACTGACCTGATGATTTTCAATTTTAATTTTATTTTTATATTTTACTAACTACTAATGTATTATGCAAGTTTGAACTTCTTAACTCAGGTGTGTTCTAGTCTTGATGGTATTATAGATTCCTGTGGTTATTGTGGATACATGATCTTTGAAGCTCAAAAGTTTTCATCCACAAGAACGATGATTTTTGCTCTTACCCGAATAATGGAGAATCATTCCGAGCAAATCTCAGGGGAGTTTTTCTGTTCTAATTCTTTTTATTTTCCAATTATTAACCTTAGACGAGAACAACGAGGATGTTGTTCAACTTAAGTGGGGGGATAGGAGAATTAGAACACTTACTTGTCCTAAACTTTTTCAAAATATGCTAAATTGCGCTTAATATATCAAAAATTAAAATTTTTAGCATGTTTTTGTTTAAAGTCTAAATTAAATGACCGCACACATAACCCTTATTTCCAAATTGTGAAAATTAAGCCTATTCCGTTTCCCAATATTTTACCCAAATTCCACAAAAATATGAGTGTGCCGGTGACTTGTAGTAAACTTTAGAACTTGGCTTGTATACTATTCGAGACCACCATAATAAGTATTATTTATATAACTAGAATGACTTGTCTAAATTGGTAAATTTCTAGGATTACACCCAAATAGCCTTTATATGTTCTATGATATTAACTAGCTACATTGGTTAGTTAATCCCCGTATAAACCCTTTTGTTACTCTCATTTTTAGAGTAAGATACCCCTAGAATAACACTCAGAACCATTCCTTTCGTTTCTTACACCTTTGTTATAATGTTTCGTTACACCTTTACACCTTAGCCTACCCTGTAGATTAAAATCCGTGGTTGATTGCTTTAGGCAAAGTGTGTTTCCTTACATTACCTGTGTTCGCGTGCGTAATTCATTATCTATGGTTAGGTCGGGAAATTGCACGATGCAATTGGAGTGAAAGTAGATATTGTATATTTTAAGTATTGTTTTTCGTGTGTTTACTACTTTCACTATTACCGTTATTTCTGAAAGTACGAAAAGTATGGAAAAATTATCCGGAAAATAAGAAAGTAATAGAAAGTTGTGAAATTTTACACATCTATGTTTATGTTTGTGAAAAAAAAAAAAAAAAAAAAAAAAAAAAAAAAAAAAAAAAGAGAAAAAGTTGGAGTTTGTTTTAACCAACTTATGTAAAGTTTTGTATTAAGTGGGAGATATCACCACTATTTGTTGTTGTATATTATATTTATGGATTGAATGGGAGTTGGCAGTTATGGGAACGCCAACTAAGGTTATTCTTTGATTGAGATCTTGTTGAGTATAATTCGTGTCTACCTAAAGCGTGTGTTTCAAGTGTTAAAGCGTGAGTTATCCAATGATATGAGTCTTATTCATGGGATGGTTGGGAAAGTGATTAACCACATCTAGGATTTTAATTTATCTGTTTTGTTTATTTTTTATTTTACACCAATTTATATCCCAAATGTTATCCATACCCTATGTCATTCTCCATCTAAACCTTTGATTTATTGAGATTAGGGATTTGAGCAATCTTAAGTATCGTGGTCGTGGATTCGGCTATGTATTTATGATTTTGTCGCCCTTTTTGATATAATATTATTGGTAAAGATTACTTGGTCCTATCTTTAGCCTATTCGAGTTAAGGATTTGAGCAATTGCAAGTATCGTGGTCGTGGATTCGGTCATGTATTTGTGATTTTGTCGCCTTTTCTAGAATTTGAGATCGATAGAGATTGAAAAGAATGATCAACCCTTAACCAATAAACCCTTTTACCGCTTTAGACTTGTTATTCCTCAGCTTTAGTAGGGGAGATGTGTATACTTGCCAAGCCTATGATAGAATATTCGTCACGACTGAGCAATTATACGATTTAGAGTGTTTTACATTGAAAATTATTTTGGTTTCTACTTCGTTGAGTGTTTGGTTGTGTGATTATGACAAAAACGAATACGTGCTTAACTATAAAAATAAATCCTAATATCTTTTAGGATACATTTTCATTTGATTAAATTCTATGGTTTACTTGGGGACAAGTAAAGTTCAAGTGGGGGGATATTTGATGAACTCAAATAAGTACATTTATTTATCATTATTTATCCTATTTATTTGACTTGTTTTATTATATTATTTATGAGAATCGATGCATTTACGTTTACTTTAGTGATTCTCAGGTTTTAACAAGCATTTGATGAAACTTGGCAATTTTGGACTAATAACGGAGCAAAACAAGCAAGATGTCAAAAGTCTGCTGGAGCTCAGAAGATGCGCCGTATCTCTCTCAACAGATACGACGCATTACCTCAAGTCTCAAGATTTCATCAGTTACGATCCAAGATACATGCGCCGCATACAAAGAACAAGATACGCCGCATCTGAAGACGGTGTACGAATATTCCTGAATATATTATCCTTGGACCCCACGCGAAGTAAAGTAGATGCGCCGCATCTATAAACTCTATGCGCCGCATCTACCTCTCAGACAGAAACTATAAATACCCCAAGTCAGACGAATCTAAAAAAGCCTTTTGCCAAGAGAGAACCCTAGAGACGAATTCAGTCGACTAAGCAACACAAGACACACCTCAAACGAAGATACAAGAGCTGTAAGAAGGTCCTGCATGTATTCAATTCATTAAGTAGTTTTGTTTTATTGTAATAGTACGCTTTAATTCATCAGGATTAATGGCCGGTAGTATGTGAGTACGCAAAATCATATGCCCGCCTTAAAATTGTTTTCCCATCAATTAAAGTTTATATGTTTGATGTCTTTGGTGAATTTATATTAGTGCATTGATAACCTCTGTGTCTAGCTGAGCACTGCATGGGCTGCCATACCCCTTCCTCGCCTATTTATCTAGTGTCTAGAAGATAGGATAGACTTAAGTGATCATTAGGAGTTTACTCGCCGATGTAATGAAACCAACGAGAAAGTTCTAAACAATATACACTTCATATAAAACTAGCAATAAAACAAGTGACAAGCTACTTAACTATCAGGACAGGTCTTCTTGCAGTCTCAAGTATCTATCTGTGTACGTGTGTGCTAATCGCTGATTCGTGCTCGTTAGTTTAGTTTACTATTTAATTATAACCAAATCGTGCCAGTCTCTCAGACTGAAACCCCCTCGCGTTAGATTAGGTTGTATAGCTAACTTAAATATTAAAATACTGATTAGAATAACTAGATAATACGTTCCACTCTTAGTGATCGACACTCTACTTACCATTATATTCATACTGACCGGGTACACTGCTCGTTAAGTGTGTGTGTTATTGATAAGTCGGCTAAATATAAATTTAAAACTTGAGTAGGCATTAATACTGCTAAACCGCAACGACATACACGCGCGTCAATACCATCGGGTAGAGAATTCACTTTAGTAAATGGTACATTAGTGGCTCCAAAAGAACCAGTAAAAACTGTCTATGAATGTGATTCGTATGTTACCTCTAACCCCATGGAACCAAATGATAAACGGTTTCCAAATACAAAATCATCTGTTATTGGCAGGTTATCGAAATATGTCTTTGGATCGTCGACTCGGGTTGCTCCAAGCACATGAACGGAAATCTGAAGCTGCTGATCAACTTTGTATGGAAGTTCATGGGAACAGTTCGGTTTGAAAATGATCATGTAGCAGCAATTTTGGGTTATGGAGATCTTCAGTTCGGGAATTTCTTAATCACTCGAGTTTACTATATCGAAGGGTTGGGACACAATCTGTTTTCAGTCGGGCAGTTTTGTGATGCAGACTTAGAGGTTGCTTTCAGGAGAAATACTTGCTTCGTTAGGAATTTGATTGGAGATGATCACTTGACCGGAAATCGTGGAACCAATCTCTATGCTATCGACATTAATCAAATGGCCTCTTCATCACCAATTTGTCTCATGACAAGAGCTGACGAAACTAAGTCCTGGTTGTGGCACAAACGTTTATCCCATCTCAACTTCGACACATTAACCAATCTTGCCAAAGACAACATCGTCACCGGTCTCCCTAAATTCAAATACACCACAGATCACTTATTTCCATCCTATGAGCAAGGCAAAAGCAAACGGGCAACATACAAACCTAAAACCGTACCCAGTTCGGTCGATAAGTTACATTTGTTGCATATGGACTTATGTGGCCCAATGAGAGTTGAGAATATCAATAGGAAGAAGTATATTCTTGTGATCGTCGATGACTATTCAAGATATACATGGGTAAGGTTTTTGAGATCAAAAGACGAAGCACCAGGCATCATCATCACCTTTCTGAAGCGAATTCAAGTTTTACTTCAAGCTCCAGTAAGGATTGTAAGAACTGACAATGGCACGGAATTCACCAATCAGGAGTTAAGAACATACTTTGAAGAGACTGGAATCATTCACCAGACATCATCGGTTAGAACTCCACAGCAGAACGGGGTAGTTGAAAGAAGAAATAGAACTATTGTGGAAGCTGCTCGCACAATGTTGATTTATTCCAGTGCACCGTTATTCTTATGGGCTGATGCTGTTGCCACTGCTTGTTTTACTCAAAACCGATCCCTAATCCATCCAAGATTCAATAAAACCCCATATGAGCTAGTGAACAACAGAAAACCCGATATCTCTTACCTTCATGTATTTGGCGCTTTGTGCTATCCTACGAATGACAGAAAAGATCTGGGGAAACTGAAAGCTAAGGGTGATATTGGTATCTTCACTGGTTATTCAGACAACTCGAGGGCATTCAGGGTGTATAATAGAAGAACTAAAAGAGTAATGGAGACGATGAATGTGAAGTTCGACGAGATTTCACAAATGGCTTCTGAGATACTCGCTCTAGAACCCGCGCTTAACCCGATGGCTTCTAATCATACAAGATTAGGACCCGCACCAAACAGTCAAACTTCTGGACATATTAGTTCTGGACTCGTACCCCAAGGAGCTCAATCAACTAACACCGAAAAACCAACAAATCAAGAACTGGATAATTTCTTCGAGTTTATGTATGATGAATACTATGGTGGAGTTTTGACAAATGCATCACAACAACGTTCCGCCGCACCCGCTCAACAACATCAACCACCACCACCGCAAGATGCATCTACTACAATCGAAGCTGACGCACCAACTCCCTCAACATCATCAACATCTACTCCAGCAACTCCAGTAATTGAAATTGTTTTACCAAGAGTTGATGAGCAAACCCAAACCACACCAATTCAAGAAGAACAACTACAAAACGATGTTGTGTTAGAAGAAGAACCATTCGAAAACCCATTTGCAACGGAATCTGCTGAATCTTCTTCTAGGTTACAAGAACCATCCAACACGCATTCGTCAAATCCAAGGTACCCTTCTACGTTACAGTGGACTAAAGACCATCCAATAGAACACGTCATTGGTGAACCTTCACGGCCAGTTCAGACGAGAAGACAACTCACCACCGATTGTGATATGTGCATCTACGTCTGCTCAGTCAGTCTCAGAGAGCCAAAGAACATTCAGGATGTGATGGCAGATAATGCTTGGATAGAAGCAATGCAGGAAGAACTTCTCCAATACAACTTACATGACACTTGGGATTTAGTGCCGAGACCAATCGACAAACTCGTCATTGATCTTAAGTGGTTATGGAAGAACAAAAAGGATGAAGAGATGACTGTAATTCGCAACAAAGCTCGTCTCGTGGCCAAGGGATTCAGACAAGAAGAGGGGATAGATTTTGATGAGTCATTCGCGCCAGTAGCAAGGCTTGAGGTAGTCAGGATATTCTTAGCATATGCAGCTCACAAGAACATCACGGTCTATCAGATGGACATCAAGACAGCATTCTTGAACGGAACTCTGAAAGAAGAAGTGTACGTGAGTCAGCCAGATGGATTTGTTGACAAAGATCATCCCGACTACGTCTACAAGCTAAAGAAAGATATCTATGGTTTGAAACAAGCCCCAAGGGCGTGGTACGACGAATTATCTTCTTTCCTACTTCTTAATAATTTCACCAAAGGAACAATTGACCCGACCTTGTTTACTAGAAAATTCAAAGATGACATTTTGATTGTTCAGATTTACGTGGACGACATAATCTTTGGGTCCACTAATCCGAAACATTCAAAACATTTTGAAAACCTCATGAAAAGTAAATTTGAAATGTCTATGATGGGCGAATTAAAATTCTTCCTTGGACTTCAAATCCATCAATCCCATCATGGTATTTTCATTAATCAGGCTAAATATACAATTGAGATTTTAAAGAAACATAGAATGGAAAATTGTGACTCTGTTGGTACTCCAATGGTCACTTCACCCAAAATAGGCGCTGACCTATATGGGAAACCCATGGATCCAAAGAAATATCGGAGCATGATTGGGTCTCTCGTGTACTTAACTGCTAGTCGACCCGATATACATTTTGCTGTCTGTTTATTAGCACGGTTTCAGGCAAGGCCTACCGAACTGCACCTCCAAGAGGTTAAACGGATCTTTCGGTACCTACGAAGAACCATTAACATGGGACTTTGGTATCCGAAGGACTCGGAATTTTCACTAACAGCCTTTTCAGATGCCGATCATGCTGGTTGCCAAGTTACCGCAAAAAGTACATCCGGGGGAGCACAATTTCTGGGAGAGAAGCTAGTAGGCTGGTCATCGAGGAAACAAGACTGTACGGCGTTATCAACCGCAGAAGCCGAGTATGTGTCTCTATCTGCGTGTTGTGCCCAAGTTCTATGGATGAGGACACAACTCACAGATTATGGTTTCTCTTTCGACCGCATACCTATGTATTGTGATTCGAAAAGTGCCATAGCCATCTCGTGCAATCCAGTTCAATATTCCAAGACCAAGCATATTAGAGTCCGCTATCACTTCATAAAGGAACACGTCAAAGAGGGTACTGTTGAATTATTTTTCGTGAAGACTGAATACCAACTCGCCGATCTATTTACTAAAGCCCTCCCAAAAGAGCAGTTTGATAACTTAGTTCGACGAATTGGAATGCGAAGCCTAACTCCCGAAGAGTTAGAAAGTCTTCTCGAATCTTCTTGAATTATCTCAAAAAGCTTCGCTTGTAAATATTTTTCAAAAACAAAATATAAAAATAGAAAATTTCTAAAAAGACAAAAACAATATAAAATATAAAAACCAAAAATATTCTTCTCACGACATGTCTCTCGTATAATCGATATTCTGTACGTACCTAGAAATGTCATTCAACAATGATACGGGCATGTACAGATGCTTGAGCGAGAGTTCATTTAAATGTTTTCTAAAACATGTCGTCTTGCGTATTCTAATCAGACGGCTTTCGTATATTTCAGTACGGAACCCGAGCAATAATCATGACTTCTGATTATTTCAGATCAGGACTCGTATTGTTAATGGCAAATCAAAACAAACCTTGAGCACATGATCAAGATTTTTCAAAAAGTTTTTTCAAAATCTTTCTCAAACTCTGTGCTCAAGACAACTCCCTCTTAAACTCAAATGTTTAACAATATGCTTTATTTAAGGGGGAGTATAAAATTAAAAAGAAAAAATGTTCCAATTTCATGCTAAAAATCCGTCTATCTCTCCAAAAAGCTTTCATTTAATCAGTTGATATCAAAAATATCACTACATGCTATTTTTGAGGGGGAGAAGACGTGATTAAATGTGATCAAAAACCGTGGATTGAATCTCAAGACTCAGTTTTAACCCTCGAATTGACGAAATTAAATGTCCGTTATCGAAAAGACTTGTCCGGGACGGGTAATAATTTCAAGCTGGTTCATCCAGTGATGTAAGCGTGTCTCGCAAAGGACTTGTCTGAGTAGAATGTACCAATTCGAGAGATGATCATTGAATATGACCGGGACGGGTAATAATTTCAAGCTAGTCTAACTAGTGATGTAAGCGTGTCTCGTGAAGGTCATGTTCATTGAAAATCGATCAATTCAAATGTGCGAACTCTACCCAACATGTGTATTTTTTTTTTTAAATGCATGAGCACATGTGAAGGGGGAGTATTTCAAAAATGTAAAACTCTCGAAGTGTTAACTAAACGTGCTTATTCATAAACACTTTGAGAGATTTTCATAAAAGGTTTTGTGGCAAGTGATCGATAATCTAGGATAATCATGGAGTAATAAGGTGATTATGGTTAGGTTATGTCCTATGATCCGCCAGAATCGGAGGGATCTACCCAAAGACAATTCCCATAGATTAGAATTAGAAGTCCTTAGGTAAGATGAAAAAGGAGTAATATGAGAAAGGGAAAGAAGGGGTTGAAGAATTAAAAAGAGAAGTTTAATGAAAGGGTGAAAAGAAATAGCCCTTCATGAAAACTTAGGGCAGAAACTGGGCCAATACATCTGCTATCGGTATTCACTAAGGTGATAATGATATTGAAGACAAGACGTCATGGATCCATTGACGCGCTGCACCACCCCTCCTAGCCACTCAGATATCTCTTAAAGGATATTTGTTTCATTCTCACAAAGAACACTGCATAATCTATCGGCCTCTCATTCCGAGATGTGTTGATATTGAAAAAGGTGGCACTCTGCTCCATGCCTCCGTCTACTAAAACTAAAACGCACATTATCGAGTCTAGATACATGAGATTCATCAAAAAATCTCTTAGGAACACTTCCATAAAATACCCTTGTGTTCACCAAAAGGGACACAAGGTGTACATGAGTCTTAAAGAGATCTAAGGATCTTGCCATTTATATCATGATGGTTACATGCTTCAAATGGTCTACAGTCATGGGGTGATCTCCAGCGACTCACTGAATCGTGGGTGCACTTCGGTGTGTCCATGTAAGCCCTCTCGGGGGTATCCAGTTCAGAACGGCCTGGGGAAGGATTAGAGAAAGTCTTCACACTATGCTGTTGACAATCTCAAAGTCCCAACCTGTAAGCGCTGGATGCTTATTACTAACAGTTTTATGCAGCTACCTATAAACATCCATCAACCATCATCACATATATCAAACATCTTCACCTCAGCATACTCATACTTATGAAGAACATCCCTCATCAAAGCTCAGATGTAAAAGTTCAAGACAAGGAGATCAAGTTAAAGACAAAGTGTAACGACTAAGTCAAAAAGCTAATCAAGATGTCAAGAACAAGTTCATATGATAAAATATTATGGGGAGATTGTTAGCAAGGGGAGATTGTTGGCGTAAGTATACAATCCAAGATGTATGAGTATGTTGGAGGACACGACGCATCACCACAAGAAGATTTTGATTAAGGCAAGAACATCCACAAAAGACGATACTTTGAAGATCACTGTGCATGAAGGAATGAAGATTGAAGACTATTCTACATCGACACACAAAGTTAAAAACATTGAAGACAAAAGACCTATCACCAAGATTGAAATGACCATCCCTTAGAGGGAGATTGTTAGCATTTATATTTTTAGTCAAGTGATGGTCATTTTGTAATGTTAAAATATGTGTGTCGTGTAAGTCATGTTAGTCTAGGAAAGGATGGGCCTTTTGTGTTGTAATATGATAAAGAAACTCACTTAGTGATCTAACCCACCAAAGCCCACACAAAAGCCCATCCAAAGCCCTTTAGGGCATCCCTTTGTTTCTATAAATACCACACACTCTCACAAGTTTTAGGGGGCCTCTTTGTAATGTGTAGGTGAGAGTGTGTGTGCTTTTGTGTGTGTTTTGTATTTGCTTATTCTCCAAGCTAATATACTTCACACGGTTTTAATATCATTTGATACGATCCATACTTTCATCTATACTTCTTATATTGCTTTGAGTGTCATGATTTTATATTGCATAGTTGTAGATATAGTTCGATTCACCTAGTTTTACACCTCATGTTGAAAAGAATTCATCAGATGAACCAGGCTACACTAACATTCAAATGGCTACAGGAACATGGATCGATGATCTAGCCTCTATGCCAGATGATGAAATTCTATCTGTCTCAGAAGACGATACTGATTCTGACAGTTATTATGAACAAAGAACTGATTCTGTCAGTAATCAGCTCATAAATCTTATGCAATCATCCACTGCTGATATCAAACTCTCTGGCAACACCAACATCCCAACAATCCCAAATGTTCAAGAATTGGATGTCAGTACATTAAAGGTGTGATAAATTTAACGGAGTGCGTATATGTTGTTAAAACTTAATAATGTAGGTTTGAGTACTCGTATTACGCAAAGAGTAAAATGTTTACGTAAAAATAACAAAGTGGCAATAGTTCATATAAAATATGACTGTTGGTGAGATTTGAGTATAGACTTATCATAGTCTTGTGTTGGTCGCGAGGAAAGTTCACACGTTTAAACTTTCGTGATTACTTATAAAAGTAATATTATTTAACGTAAAGAAAATACTAATTTGTATTAAATGATTAAATATTAACCTGAAATTTGCGAGGTGCTACATACATATACATAATTAAGTATTTATAATAAAGGGATTGTAGAAAGTGAAAGAAAATAATGTTTGTATGTTTGTAACAGTTTTAAAGAGTGCAAGAATGTGTTAAAATATCCATTGGGAGTATCGGGTACATTGTGTGTTCATGCAAGTTGTGAAAAGCGTTTATTAAATTGATAATCGTATGTAATAAAAAATGCAAATGTCCTAGGAATTAAATATGAACTGAGATGGTGGCAATGTACTCGAAATATGTAGACTAAAATTTAGTCTGAAGTTATAGTGCACAAGAGGATGTTTCTTGGTTCACGTTATTTAGCTAAAAAGTTATAATGAAATGTTCCCATGTAAACTTCAAAATTATAAATTTGAGTTTAGTAAATTATATTGACTTTGAAAAATACAGGTTGTTATAGAAGCATGAAAACCGGTAGAAAGTACGATGTCAAGAGGGTAGTATTGGCATTTAGGAAAAAAAAATCATTGTTTTAGCAATATTTTACAAATTTGAGTTAAGTTGGAAATGCATGTCATCTTAAGCAATTTTCCCATGTTTTTAATCAAAATTATGAAAATTGTAAGGTGTAAGAAATGGACCATATACAGTAGAAACTCTATAAAATAATACATTTGGGACCACCAAAATTTATTAATTAAAAGAGTTATTAATAATTATTAATTTATATATTAATTAATATTTTATTAATTTATAGTAAAATACTTAGTTTACAAACACCTTTCAAGCTTCCACTTAATTATCAAAGAGTTGGGTTATCGCAATGCAATGGATGTCGAAGATGTTCTGACTCACCCAGAAGAAATTGTAGTTGCACAGTTGTTGACTGATGAAGAAATTATTGAAAGCGTTATTGGAATTAATAAAGATGATATCGATGAAGAAGATGATGAAAGTTCTACAATGGAGCCCCCTTCGCGAAACGAAGCTATTAAAGCGGCAATCACATTGAACAATTTCTTGTTGAGCTATGAGAAAACAACACCAGAAGTTCTTACCATGCTAAGGAAAATTAGAGACGAGATTCAAGGGGAAATTGATTTCAACAAAAAACAAAAGACAATTGAGTCATTTTTCAAAAAACCTTCATAAATCATTCATGTAATATGCTATATATAAGGAATTATTAATTTATATTTTATATGGGGTCTAAAGAAATTATCAAAAATGTATTATCTTATAATTTTAGCGAATTATTAATTTAGCACCCTATCCCCGAGTCGGGACCGGCAAAAAAATATTATCTTAGAGAGTTTATTAAATAATCGAGTATTAATTTATCGAGTTTCTACTGTATTATGGGCTAACTTTTTAACTTTAATCAGGTTTACGGTAGGAGGTTTCACACCAAAGATAGAACTAGATGCAAATAACTTTAAAACCATGCATCTATTCACTGTCTCAATAGTAGAGGATAATTCAAATGCATACCTTTTTTTTGTGCATACCAATGGATAAATCCCCACACTCCATCCTTTTTGATCTAATGACCTAGATTAATCTAAGATTTAATCACTTAAACCTAATTTACTCCACCTATATAAAGTTCTATTTTATTTATTTTTTCCCATTCGCTCTTTTTTTTCACACACAAACTGTGTGTTTTCTCCCAATCGACTTCCCTCCATAATCTGTTACCTTTTCCCTCCATAATCAGTTACCACCGCAACACCACCGCTACACCATCGTTCAGATCATCATCACCATCACTATTTCAGTCACCATTCCGATCATCATCTCATAATCACCTCCCGATCATTATCATCCTTTTTTATGTCTTCTTTTGATTTGAATGAACCATTTGTTTTCAGAAGCTGATTTGATGGATATTGTTGCTGTTGATAGTGTTGTTGAATCGTTTGTTAATTATGTGGATCAAGTTGTTTAGCATTCCTTGTGATCAAGTTGCACACCAAGTGTTTGATAAAATGTGTGAGTGAAAAATATTTGATAATTTTGTTATCTGCTTTTGCAATTTTGCTTATTAATTAAGTTGTTAGTTGAATTTATGTTTTTAACTGCATTTGAATGCTGTTTTTGTGTCTAATTTTGGTTTTGAATTTGCTCTGTAGCATACGTTTAGTATCACCAGTGATATTTGAAGTTGATGATTATAAGCTGGTTTAGTATCACCAGTGATAATTGTTAGTCTGTTTATTTATAAGTTGTTTATGTTAAGATGTTTAATTTTCTTATATAATATTTTTGACATTTTGATGAGGATGAAAATATAAGTTTGTGGGGATAAGCTATGAGTATAAGTTACTGATAAGTTATTAATTATAGTGTAATATTGCTTATTATTTATTAATTAAGGTGTAGCTTACAGTGTTTTGAAGTCTTTTCTGTGGTGCTCTATTTAAATGCTTGCACGGCTACCAAAAAAGCTTATGGAGTTCTTGGCATTTTTCGTGTTGTTTCTGAGTTTAATGCTGAGTATGTAATGAAGATCATTATTGGATTTTACACCAAGGTATTAATTATGTACTTTTTATGTACAAGATGGTTTTTGTGCCTTTCACTGTAATAGACAAACACAATAAATGTTTTTGCTGATGGTATATGTGTAGTATCACTAGTGATATGTTTGATATATGTGTAGTATCACCAGTGATATGCTTGATATATGTGTAGTATCACCAGTGATATGTTTGATATATGTGTAGTATCACCAGTGATATGCTTGATATATATGTAGTATCACCAGTGATATACTTGATATATGTGTAGTATCACCAGTGATATGTTTGATAATCTGTTTCTTATTGTTGTAATTACTGATAAGCTGTCTATGATACTGGACTTCTTTTGTAGACAACCTGAGAGAGCTAAAGTCAAAAGTTGAGACTGATTTGCCAAGTCTTCCACCCCGAAAAGTTTGTGATATTGTTCAAAATTTTATGGGTATAAAGAATCCTCCAAAAGGACATAAGAATGACCATATTAAGGGTAGACGCGAGAAAGCTATTGAGAAAAGTAAGAACCAAAAGAAGGTTGTAATATTTGTAGTTTAATTGATCATAATAGACATACTTGTCCAAACAAGGGAAAAGTTTCAAATGTCAATGGGGCGGCGGCGTAGTTGAAAGTGGAGGCGGTTTCTCAGTCGCTGCAATTGAAGTATTAGTTTGTTGATTGATTGATTTTTTTTTACTGAATTGTTAGGTTTATTTAATAGTATTGCTAATTTTATCCTGGACTTGTATATCATTTGTGATACTATTATGGTTTTTTTTTTCTTTTCTTCTGAATTGTTAGGTTTACTCAATAGCACTAGTAAAATAAAGCTTAACAAGTAAACAAAAAAACCTATAAAATATACAAAATTTCACAAGTGATAATACAAATATCACTAGTGATAATACACATATACAGTTCAACTTCAAATATCACTGGTGATACTACAGGTATGACACTTTTCACTTTTCACATTACCATATTAAACTAAATACCACTCAAAACTTTATCAAACAAAAATTCACAAATCAAGATGGATTAAACAATTGCTCGCTATTGCCCATTTCTATGAGTTTGAATCTCTTGTGACAAATAACATGATTCAGTCAAACTAAATACCTATTATTGACTTCCAACTTGTCAACTATACACATTTATTTATAACCGTATAGATTAAAACATAACAACGCAACTGTTTTCATCAACTTGTTTTATTTGCTTTCGTTATTCAACAATCGTCCTCTTCATTGGTTCATCAACCAACACCTTCATTTTATTCCCAGATGCTTTCAGGGGAACCTTTGATATCACATGTGATCACATATCACATGTGATATCACAGGTGATACCACCTGTGATATCACAGGTGATACCACCTGTGATATCACAGGTGATATCAAGTGATATCACAGGTGATATCACTGGTGATAACACATGTGTGTCAGCTTTCTTCTATTTGTTGAATCAATTGTTGTGATGGAGGAACTTGTGATATCACAAGTGTTTGAGCTTCTTCAATTTGGTTGTGGAGATGTTGTGCTTTCTTCAACGACAATTGCACTTGTTGTTGATTCTTTTCGTTTGATGAGGCTGTTTTTTGCACAGGTCTCATTCAAATCTGCATCAAAATATTTTCATAATTTTTGTTAGTGTTCGAATAGTTCATTTGTTTTCAATATCATATGTCAAACAAATAACTATTTGTTATCACAATAGATATATTACCAACCAACAATAATTTAACTGTTATATCACAGGTGATACACTACCAGTCAATATTGTTTTCAAATACCGCGGTAAAACCTTTTGAAACATGCACAATCTATCCATTAAACATACAAATCCACAACAAATCATACAGAAGCATCACAACATATCTTTTGTTCTGTTAAACCTAACTTTTAATCTCTCATATTATCACATAAATCATCACAACATCAAAAATTATCGAAAATTAACTAGTAAAACACACTAATAATGATTCTATAACAGTAAAAACTAAAGTATTCATTGTTTTAGATGTTGATTGTTTCATTTTCTGTGTGCTTTATGTGATTTGCACGGTTAAGTCAAATACAAATATCACTAGTGATAATACACATATACATTTCAATTTCAAATATCACTGGTGATACACACGTATGATACTTTTTACTCACACATTTCAGCAAACACTTGGTGTGCATCCATGTATACAAAGCTTGTTACTCAGAAACTCAACCAAATGTAAATACTAAAAAACACAACCAATAAAACAACTAAATAATTAGTCGGAAGCATCGTACCTTCATCTCGAGATTCAGTAGGTTAATTTTGAACCGGTTTTTTTCGTGGATCTGCTTGTGCACTCGATGATTCTTTCATTTTTGTGTTTTATTGATGATTTGAACGGTTAAAATCAGTTGATTTTGAGTTTTTGTTGCAGGTTTTTAATGGTTGTTAGAGAGAGAAAGTGATATTTTTGTATACTGATTGTGTGGAAAGTGAGAGGTGTAGGGGTGGGGTTATTGGGGTAACTTTTCCAAGTTGTCAATTTTGGTCCCTCCATGTTTTTTATTATTAAAAATTGTTCTTTTGATCCAACGGTCGTGGATCGTCCTTCGGTATGTATGAGATTTTAAGTCTCCAAAATAAAACGCCTCCTCAATAGTAACCTATAAAAGTGTACTCAGCAGGAAACAAGGCCCGAGTCCTCTATAAATTTACACTGTGATTTAATTGCCAAAATATACCATACAACTACCTTAATTAGGGCAATCAGCTGAATTAGGATATCAATTAAGGGAAAATGTCACAAAACCCCAAATATTAACTAAATAATAATCCAACATAGTGTATTTAAAATAAATATACAGCTTAGATTATTCGACTCTAATGCCCCATTAAACTATTAGCTAAACAATAAAACCCTATGGGGGACACTTATTTTGAAACTTATTAAAGAGAATGCAAGTGCTTAATCCTCTTAATAACTTGTTTTACCTTAGACGATGGCTCATAATCCAAGTCTTTTCCATAATCAGTTGCCATGCTCGGATCACCAAGAAAAGAACGAAAAGATTCTACAACACAATCCGCAAGAAGAAAAATTTCGTTTCCTCCTTCCAAAAAGAACACGCACCGGCCACCACACAGAATTTGAGCAAGTCCTTGGATCTTTGATGCTATCCTGTAATAACCTCCTGTTGTCATCTGGAATTTGCTCCCATAATCACACACATGTCCATTATATCTACAAGCAAAAAAAATACGGAATTAAAATGAATGCACATACTTATACAATGTACATATGGTATGGGGTTAATGCATTTGGAAGTTAGTGACTTTGCATTTTCGTTCGATTAAGTTATACTATTAACTTTTTTCACTTACAGTCATTGAACAACTGAAGCTACTATTTAGATCACTCGTGAAAGGAAGTCATCATTAAATTGAGTAGTCTGAACCTATTAATATATAGGTTAAATAAGTTAAAGATTGTATTACTAAGCTCAGTGACCCAAGTGAACGAAAGAATAGTAAAGTAATCCAAATGAGCAAAAACATAAAGGATGATAACCTCCGCATGTATTAACCCTATGGATTTCGATAAATGAAAGAAAATCACCCTGCTGATACAAGAATTATGTCCGGCTTGAATTTTTTGGTAGCCGGTATGATGACCTCATCAAATACATTTAGCATGGCTACGTCACCCGTAAGTTTTGGCAATGGCACATTAAGTGTTGTTCCTTCACCATTATCACATCCTATATCTCCAATTTTTCCCCTGTGATGCGTGTAGTAGTCTATGTCCTAAATAAGGTTTAAATGGGAGTCAAATGAGTTTATAGTATTAAATAACTGAATAAAATTTTGCTTCATTGTTGCTTACTTGGTGAGTTGAAAGATAGAATACATCTGGATCATCATAGAATGCATCACTAGTCCCTTTGCCGTGATTAACATCAAAATCAATGATAAAAACACGCTTTAGTCCATGAACGCGTTGAGCATATCGAGCTGCAATAGCTACATTATTGAAAACACAAAATCCCTTGGGCAGCTCCGCGTTTGGAACAGCATGACTTCCAGGAGGTCTTATTATTGCAAAACCAATTGGAGGTATATCATTTAATTTTGATGCCTCCACCTATATAATATATTTCCCAAAACATATAACTTTATTCATTTATTTTAACCCTGAGTGAACACACTACTACACAAAAATATTATTTGGTACGGTTTTTAAAGCCTTTTGGTACGGTTTTAAAACCGTACCAAATATTGGCGTACCAAAAAATAAAATGTGTTTTGGTACGGTTTTAAAACCGTACCTGAAAATGATTATTTGGTGCGGTTTTTTTTTATAACCGCACCAAATGTCTTCAACAAAAAAGCCCATCAATATTTTCTTTTCTGGTACGGTTTCTTAACAAACCGCACCAAAAAGTTGTTTTTTCAAAAAAAAAATAAATATATATTTTCCAAAACCTGTATCCAAACACTACCATAAACCTGTATCCAAACACTACCATAAACCTGTACCATAATCGTTTCCGCAGCAGACCCGACATTTCAACATACACAAACAACACTTAACAAACATAACATTTTATATTAACATCAACCAACGCAACCATCTGAGTTCGACAAAAGTGTTATCATCGTTTAAACGTCATTATCACCAAAATATAAAACCTAGACTACTGAGGAGCCGTTGTATCTAAAGGAGTAAGTACAACATCCCTATAAAACTCGTTCAGTATTAGAAAAGCCACTTGGTCGATCTCATGCGGTTGTAAACGGCGCGTATCATTCCAAAGCTATAAAAACAAATATAGATATATATTAGTCATATTTTTTCACAATAAAACCAAGAAAATTCAGTCCAAATTGCATCTAACATATTACTAGTAGCAAAGTATATTACAAGTAGCTAGTCAATTCAGTCCAAATTGCATATAACATGTTAGTTCAACCCATTTGACACCCGTAGCTACAATAGCAGCCGACCCACTGCAATAGTAGCCGGCCCGCTGCAATAGTAGCCCGCCCGCTGCAACAGCAGCCGGCCCGCTGCAACAGCAGCTTCTTTAACATATAACTACGGACAAGTTTTTTTAATATATGCACTCACCCTCTCTTATAAACGTAAACATGTTGTATCCATCTATAAGAACGAATAAATTGATTTATCTAATTTTATGCATTTATTAAAGGCATGCAGTAGTTGCAACATGTTAAGACATAGGCCAAAATTTTATGCAAAGATAATAAACTAACTATATACGCCACAGAGCTCAAAACTATTACTGTTTTTAAGTAGAATGGATATACTGAAAAGAAGGAAAAGTGTAAAAAGCTGATTCGAATCTTTGTCGATAACAAACAAAAGCAGTCTATATGGGTTCCATAAGTACTATTTGAATCACTACACAGAAAACAAGACATATCAGTGGGAGGATCATTTTGGTCACAAGTTCAAGAAACTTCTTACACGATCCAAACAACTTAACGATATACACATTTGGAAATAAAACGTATCACGTATCAATAAACCATTCTAAGGGTCATATTTAGCTACAACTGTAAATAAACAATACGCACCGCCACATACATCCGTTCAGATATTATTCGTGTTGCCAATATATATGGATAGGAATTCTATCTAGTGATAACTTGGCGTCTTGATACAGATTATTGTCATTGTTTAATGCAAGCACATCATCTTTGGTTATGCACACATATATATGTGCATGTGGTTTTGAGGCTTAAGCGTGGAGTCACAATTTAAAGTTAAGAGAGACTTGCTTAATATATGGTAGCGCAGCCCACCCGCTGCATTAGCAACCTACCCAGCCCACCCGCTGCAATCCCAGCTAACCCGCTATAATCTCGAGCATAAAAGGAAATACTTACACTTTTTGGAAAGTCGGCTTGTTTTTTTACAACAAGGTCATGCATGAACTTCATCAAATAGTATCCGCATTCCCAATCACCCTTTTGTTGGAAACACTAAAATTAAATAAACAAACATAGTTACACAAATGCAACAACCAAATCAATTATATATACACAACAATTTTAGATTATTTACCTTGGCAATCTTCCAATCAAACTTGATCTCAAAAGCCCTATATTGAAAAGTAATGGCATTTCATTAACTTCAACTATTTTCTGAAAAATTACATGTCAACTCAAAGTCAATATTAGAAAATTTACCTTTCTACTATCTCCGGGAAATAATAATTTTTCTCATTATCCTCTTTAGCAGAATCCACAATATAACCCATCCGCAAGTTTGGGCAAACCACAAAAAGAAGCCAGTGGCGCTCACTACACAAAAGTTTCAATCATTTATTATAGAAATAAAGCACATGTAATATTATCCGTATAACAAGCAAAGACAATACCCTTTCAAATAAGGTGCCACGTATATTTCTTTTCCCGGGTTTAGTCGCTTAGTATCAAGAATGTGATTCACGACTTGTTTACCATTTCTTAAACATTCAGTCGATGAGATGAGATGTGGGTTGAGGAAAGTACATCTGTTTTCACGAAGACCTTTTACAACTGAATGTAAATGCCTGTTATCAAGAAAATGAAATACAAGTTAGTTGTTTCAGAGGGTGTTTGGTTGATTATTCAACTTTTTAGCACAAGGGGTTGTTTCACTAGTTTGTACTTGCATCTTAAATGTGCCTACCTAAATACTGTTATCTGTCTTTTATGGGTCAAATAATCAGTTTAGGAGTAGTTCCAGCTAGGGGTGTCATATGGGTCGACCCGACCCGACACGACCCGAACCCGATAAGGCCTTATAGGGTCAGGTTGATTCGGGTCCAATATACCTTATCGGGTATATCGGGTCAACCCGATTGACCCGATAGCGTTATAGGGTCGGGTTTCGGGTTTTAGCTTATTTGTTATCGGGTTTCGGGTTTTAGCTTATTACACCGTTATATTAGTGATATATATATATATCATTATATTGGCATATCTAATTTTACCAATTGCCGAAGTGTTCCTTCCATAGATTCTGTTAACTGTCTTGTGCCCAATGTTTTGTTTTTTGTTAAGTGTGCCAAAGCATATATCTTGGATACAAGCTGGTCCCACTCCATTCTCCAAGTGCCTTCCATATCTGCAACACCAAGTATATGTCGTTTACCAGGCATAACGACGTGCCATCTTGGATTGCTAGGGTCTTGAACGAAGAATACTTGTGTGGCTTGCTTTGCGAGAATAAAGGGTTCAGACGCATAACCGTCAGTTCCAAGGTCGACAAGTGTGAAACCATAGTCGTCAACTTTAACACCCGAGCTATTATTTACCCACTTACACCTAAACAAGGGTATTTTGAAAGAATAATAATCCAGCTCCCAAATTTCTTGTATCACCCCGTAATACGACTTTTTGGTAATCCCTGTGGAGGCTATCACTGTAACTCCGCTATTTTGCACCGTACTATTTTCATCTCGCATCTTTGTGTAAAATGTATACCCGTTAATTTCGTATCCTTGATATGTTTTTACTAGCAATCTCGGGCCCTCTCCAAGCTTTTCCACTATTTTATCGACATTTGGTTGACCTACGTTTGCTGCCACTTTGTCTTTTAGCCAAGTAGCAAACTGCTCATTATGCCTCTTCGTATACCATGTCTCGGTTCTACCAATGTTTTTTGCACGCAACATTTCCATATGCTCCTGAATGAAAGGAGCAACACATGTCATATGTTCAAGGACTACAAAATGTGCAATCTCGAAAAGCTTTTGATCTGGGCTAGATTGTTTCGATCCAACTGTACCGACCCCATGAAGTCTACCCACATGACGACTTTGAGGAACGCCATTACCTTTGACACCTTCCAAATAGTTTGTATAATAGTCTATCACCTCCTCGGAAGCATATCCTTCAACAATACTACCCTCGGGTCGAGACCAGTTCCTTACATACCCCTTCACGACGCCCATATATCTCTCAAAAGGATACATGTAACGTAAAAATACCGGACCGCAAGCCTTAATTTCACTGACGATATGAGATACCAGGTGAACCATGACATCGAAAAAGGACGGCGGGAAGTACATCTCTAATTGACATAAAGTAATGATAATATCTCTTTGCCATGAATCCAAATTTCAGGGTCAATCACTTTCGAGTGAATCATGTTAAAAAACAAACAAAGTTTTGTAATTGTATGTCGGACATGCTTTGGTAACAAACCACGAATTGCGATGGGAATCATATGTGCCATTAAAACATGATAATCATGTAACTTCATTCCTTGCAGCTTATAGTCTTTCATGGATACCAAGCTCCTAATGTTTGCTGAATAGCTAGATGGAACCTTAATATCATGTAAGCATTTACAAAATTGGGTCTTTTCTGCTTTCGACATGGTATAACAAGTTGGTGGCAGGTACGTGCGTTTTTTGTCATTCTCAACAGGGGCGAGCTCTAACCGGATTCCCCATGAGACCACATCTTTTCGAGCATTAATACCATCTTTAGTTTTTTCCGGTAATATTCAACAGTAACCCCACCAAGCTGTCACATACGTTCTTTTCAATGTGCATAACGTTGATACAATGTCGTACTTCCAAATCCTTCCAATATTCTAACTGCCAAAAATTTGACCTTTTTTCCACGTTCCTTGTTCAATTTGACGTCCTTTTCCTTTTCCAAACACAGTGTTTAGATTAGAAACTCGAGAAAGTGCAGTATCTCCACTAAATCGTGTCCTGACTCGTCCATACTCCGTACGTCCGTCAAACTCCGAACTCATATGACGATACTGGTGATTAGTTGGAAGCGATCTTCGATGGCCCATGAACACGGTTTTTTTGCAATTGTCTAACCACCTTGAGCATGTCTCATCTTCACAAATCGGGCATGCCTGTTTACCCTTTGTGCTGTATCTTGACAAATTTTCATATGCCGGAAAATCATTTATGGTGCAAAAAATCATGGCTTGCAACATAAATTTCTCTGTCTTATACGCATCATACATTTCTTCACCCGGTTTCCATAATTTTTTCATATCGTCAATCAGAGGAGACAAATACACGTCAATGTCATTACCAGGTTGTTTTGGACCGGAAATTAATAATGACATCAAAATGTATTTACGTTTCATGCATAACCACGGTGGAAGATTGTACATACATAAAAGAACCGGCCAAGTACTATAACGACTGCTCATGTTTCCGAATGGGTTGATTCCGTCTGAACTTAGTCCAAATCGAATATTTCTAATCTCTTTACTGAATTCTGGAAACTTGTTATTAATTTATCTCCATTGAGGGGAGTCCGCCACATGCCTTAATTTCCCGTCGTCTTTACGCTGATCGAAATGCCAACGCAACAATTTGGCCTCTTTTTTGTTTTCAAATAACCGTTTCAATCTCGGTATGATTGGAAAATACCACAATAGCTTAGCCGGAGGTCCATTTTTTGTCACATCATCAGCAATTTCATTCGGTTCTTTTTTATACCTTGATGTTCCGCAAGTAGCACATGCATGCAAGTTTTCATACTTCTCACCCCTATACAACATACAATCATTCGGACATGCGTGTATTCTTTCAATTTCTAGTCCCATTGGACACATTATTTTTTTAGCTTGGTATGTAGAAATGGGTAACTCATTATTATCGGGAAGTAGTCTATGTAAAAACTCTAATAGCTTCGTGAAGCTACTATCACTCCAACTACTACTTGCTTTTAATTTTAACAACTCCAGAACAGCCGAAAGTATTGAAAAATTCTTACAACCATCATACACCGGTTTCTCTGCTTCATCAAACAATTTTTGTAAATCTTCTTGATCAATATCACCATTAGCCTCTAAATCATGCAACATCTCATTTAAATTTTCATGTTTGTCATTAATGTAAGAATCATTCTTCTCATTAGCATTTGATACATGACTCGATGTGCTATTATCAACTAGTGATTCCCCATGTTCTGACCAACAAGTATATTTACGGAAAAAACCATATTTGAGCAAATGGTATTCAATCGCTTTGATATCATTATATGGTACAAAATTTTTACATTGCGAACACGGACAAAAAACCTCAATATCTCCCTTAGCCACTCGGTTAGACTCAGCAGCGATAAGAAAACTTTGCACTCCATTTACAAATTCTGGGTCATTAACGTTCATGCCGTACATCCATTTTCGTTCCATCTGAAAATTTAAAACAACATAATAAATCATATGCATGTACGAATGAAACATACTTGGTCACATGTGGCACATCCTAACCCACCTTTTGAATATTTTATCTCATATGCGTATACGTTATAGCGGGTTGACTATTTAGGAAAAAAATCGGCAGCATTTCCCCTCAACTCCCCAAATAGGCGTATAAAACACAAACTCGAAGGAGTAAAGAGAAATGTAAACCGATTTTTTTCTTAAATAGTCAACCCGCTATAACGTATACGCATCCTAAATGAGAAAAAATATTCAAAAGGCAGTCCCAAACGGGGACTGCCCGAAATTAATCTCTATTAGATTAGTTTCGGACGGGTATAACTAATTTCATATAAGAATCTATTTATAATTTATAGATGCACATGTCATACATACACAAATAAACATATTAACCACATACATATATATAAGTTTAGATCTAACAACATAAAGATAAATAATGTTACAAATAACAAAAAAGTTTATAAACTCACCTTATGATCCGAACTTTTCTAAAATGAGTTGAAAGCTCTAATTTGGATACATGATGAAGAAGTTTATACCTATACAAATATCAAAAATATATTAGTTAACCATAAAATAAAAATAAAAATTATAATGAGTAAAAGTAAATAAAAATGCAACTATTACCTTCTTTTTTTTTGTAGTTTTATGAGTTTTAAGTTAAATTTATTGTGGTTGTTGATGGAGTGTTTAATGTAATAGAAAGATTTGAGTTGAGGATGAGTAAATGTGGTGTATTGAATGAGAGTGTGTGTGGGTGTTGGGAGATAGGCAGCAGTGTGTGGGTGTTGGGAGATAGCAGACAACAGGTTTCCGTTGGAGAGGTAGGTGGGGTTTTGAATTTGCTTTTTGGTGCGGTTTATAAAAAACCGTAGCAAAAAATGATTAGTTGGTGCGGTTCCTAAAAAAACCGTATCAAAATATGATTATTTGGTGCGGTTTTAAAAGTAACCGTACCAAATAACAAAGAAACACACCAAATATGTTTTGCTTGGTACGGTTTTTATACAAACCGCACCAAATGGGTTTTTTGATACGGTTTTTCATATAAACGTATCTAAGTAGCGTACCAAAAAATACTTTATGTGGTAGTGACACAAGATAACTGAAAACAATACATTATGTTGCCCCTAACTAAAATATATGATAATATGAGCAAGCTTACCACAGAATCAACCACAGATAGGCCTGCTCCAACCGCAGCCGTCGACTCCTCAATACTCTGCATGATTTTTTACAATAATTACGATGGTTATTTCTAATATAATTGATGTAGTCACCAAAACTATCTACTCGTATATAAAGGCCCAACTTCGTAAAATGTATGAAAAAAAAAATTGATGGACAAAAACATAATTGTAAGAAAAAGAAAATAATGAACAACTGGTTTGAAAAATATTAATTTATTTTTTATGCCCACTTTTGTTTATAAAAAAATACCTTAAATCGTTTTTCTAGTGTAAACTTAGATCTCTGTTTTGATGTACAATGGATTTCGTGGTCATTGTTTAGTGAAAGTATAATGCGATTCCTCGATTTTTGTGCGATTATGGGTTGATTTTGGTTATATCTGATTTTATTTTTTTTTATTTTTTTTTTTTTTTTATTATTTTTTTTTTTTAATCTTTGTATGATTTTGGTCTGATTTATTATTATAGTAAGTAGATTAGGTCATTTTGATTTGGGTTTGGTCTTTCTAGGGGTGCTTGATAGATATGTATTAAGGATTAGCTGGCTGAGATTCTGTTTTCCTGAAAATGATTGCTTGAGATGATGGTGGTTCTATGTCAAACTATGAAGGAGAAGCTGATAACATGGGAGCTTATTTGGTTAGATGATGTGACACATCTTGTGTGGCTCTTTAGTTATATGAAGAAAAAAAAAAATACTTATTATATAGATAACTTGGATACATACAATATAAAGGATTTGAAGTTCCTTAAATCAACATGGATTTCCAAGTATAGTATATACAAACAAAGTTGGCTACATTATGGTACAATTAGTTGAATACTTTACCTTCCCGGTAACGTAGGAGGGTGCACATGAGACTTCAAAATCTTCAAAGAGTAAAACGCCCTTATCCTTAGCCTCTCTCGTTAACTATATACAAATAGATTGGATACCCAAGTAGATTTACAAGACAATATAATCATTTAGAAATTTAGTACAGATACATATAATAGCAATTACATGTGTGCGCTTTAATAACAGTTTTATGACATTTCATAAATCCATAATCAGTTAATAATAATAAGCTCGGCAAAATAATCAGGTTTCTGCAGAAAATTTACATGTTTAGATATGCTATTGTTATTTATTTTACCCATAGATACTCGGTTATCGTTGGTACTTGTTATGAGTTTCATTATACTCAAATAATTGCTTTGTTTCACCAAACATCAAAAGCTAATTGTTGAGAGACTTAAAGTGCGATAATCCTTGATAAGTACTTCCAGTGCGCAATTCCACACACCTCTATATGTGAGCAGGGCTGTCCTCGAGGGTGGGCAAAATGGACGACCGCCCACGGCCCTCAAAATTTTAGGGCCCCAAAATTTATGTTCAATGCATAAAATTATAAAGATGTTATAAATATGAGTAAAATTTCTCTCAAAAAAAGGTTAAATTAACTAGCATTTCTATACAATAATTCTTAAGGTATGATATTTTACATATTGGATAATAATTTATCTAATCTATGGAAGGTCAAACATGAAAGTCAAACACAAAAGTCAAAGTCAAAAGTCAAACATATGTAATAAGTTAAAGTGGCAGTTATTTTCAGTTAGGAAAAAACGGTTATAGTTATACCGATTAAATGAAACGGTATGTTGTTTAGTTGTGTCGGTTGAAAAGGTATAAATACCTATGTAAACATTTGTAAACCAACGATTGATATATCAAAATAAAAACTAGTGTGATTATTATTGTTATTCGATTGTTCAAAGAAGAAGATATAGAAGATTAGCCAACAGTGGCATCAGAGCCAAAGGTTCGAACCAGAGACAACGAAACAGATTGATTCAGGGAATCAATCAAGAAGAGAAACAGACCGTGCACATACCGGTCAATCAAGAAGAGAGAAAGACAGAGAAGAGTTTTTGATTCAGAGGAATCAATATAGAAAGACACGATTCGATTAAGTAAAGATTGAATCATAGAAAGTAGAAGAGAAGAAAGAGATACATACCGTTAGTTTGATTGTGGAATCACGAACAAGAAGAAAGGAAGACGATAACCATCATTATCAGATAAGAAGTGAAGCACCGATTAACCACTACCACCGGTTGATTAGAAGAAAATCGGAAGAAGGAGTACCAGACCAGAGTTTGCCCTAATTGAGATAAAGGAAGAAGAAGAAGGTTTTATTTGGGGATAAAGGAACGTTTTGTTTAAGGGAACGGTCCTTATTGGGGATAAATTCGTTAACCAGAAAAAAGGAGGAGCCCACAATAAATAAAGCCCATTAACATGTTTTATTTTCCAGCATTTGTTTTTTTTTTCTATTAGAATAGATTCAATATTAGAATTTTGCCTTTAACAATTCGCATTAGAAAAGGTTAGAATTGTTAGAGAATTATTGTGGATTAGACAGAAAGTTAAGTTCGACTATTGTTAGAGTTATATTGGTTTTAGTAGAAACTAGAGGTGAAGATCATTAGGAAAGAGAATATGTCGGGAGATAAAAACGAAAATATTGTTTTCGCCTCATCATTATCATCATATCAATGTCCAGTTCTAAACAATACGAACTATACATTATGGGCATTAAGAATGAAAAAGATACTATTGGCAAATGGAGTATGGGGTTTAGTAGAACGAACAAGTACATCAAAAGAGATTGATGTAAAAAAGGATAGTTCTGCATCAGCATATCTATTTCAAGGATTACCAGAAGATTTGCAAATGCAAGTTGCGGGATGTGAAACAGCAAAAGAAATTTGGGATTCTTTAAAGGCCAGATTCGTTGGGACAGAAGACGTCCAACAGGCACACTCGCAACAATTGAAATCAGAATTTGAGAGAATCGTGATGAAAGAAGATGAATCAATAGATTCATTTTCAGGGAAGTTGATGAGTATTATTACAAAGGCCGCTACATGTGGATTGATGTTTGATGAACAAACAAAAGTAAGGAAAGTACTTAATGCAGTGCCAGATAAGTTTGTACCAGTAGTAGCAACCATTGAAATGGTTGTTGATTTTAAGACTGTAAAGTTGGAGGAAATTATCGGGAAACTTAAGACTTATGAAGAAAGGCTTAAGTTTAGAAAAGAAAGTGATGAAGATAACAGTGAGAAGTTGTTGTTCACACGTCAAGGGAATGACAAAAATTATGAACGCAACTATGGAAGTTATAGAAGAGGAGGTGGTAATCAGACACTAGGAAGAGGCCATGGAAGATTCGTAAGAGATAATAGGAATGAAGATAGTTATAATAGAGGAGGGAGAAGCCCTAGAGATCAAAATTATCCAAGAAGAGATCTTAGAGAAATACAATGTTATAATTGTCAAGAGTTTGGACACTTTGCTGCAAATTGTTCAAAACCATACCGTAGAGAAGAAAAAGCAAACCTTGTGGTCGAAGATGATGAACCAGCACTATTGATGGTTACTAGTAAAGATGAAAAAGAGATAACATCCTTAAAGGAAGAATCGAGAAAGAAAGGAATTGTCATTGAGAATGATGAAATTCCAAAAAGAAAAGTTAGAAGACATGAGATCAGAGATAGAAACTGACTTAAAGTGTAAATTAGAGTTTTGGAAGTTCGAAATGCTTCAAGAGTTAGAAATGGAGAAACAAGAGTTTGAGAAGAAAATGAGAAATAGAGAAATGACATTTGAGAAACAAATGCAGAGAGAGTTAGAGAACCTCAAGAAGATGAAAGATTGCACATGCAAAAAGATGAAAGAGTTAAAGGCAAAAGAAGAACAATTTAAGAAAGAGAACCATGAAGTTGTTTCAGATAAGAAACATCCAGAAGAAGAATCAAGTGTTGTCAAGAGCGAATGCAAGAAGCATCAAGAGACGCCATCAAGATTTCAGAAGGAAAGCCAGAATGAGAAAGACATCAAGTCAAGCAACAAGAAAGTTGAACCAGAAGATCGTGATACAAGTACTAAAAGATTATTGGAGATGCTAAATTATGAAATGATACAAGAGAAGAAAGATGGTGACAAAGGTAACAAAGATGATCAACATGAAATTGAAGACAAGGAAGAAAGAAGTCAAATCAAGAAGAAAGTTCAAGACATAGTTCGTGTTAAAGATCAAGACAAAGGAAGTGGAAACAAGCCAAAATTCAAAGATAAAGATGATGGAGCTTGAAGATATCGAAGACATGGATTAATAAATTAGGGGGGAGTATTGGATAATAATTTATCTAATCCATGGAAGGTCAAACATGAAAGTCAAACAAGAAAGTCAAAGTCAAAAGTCAAACATATGTAATAAGTCAAAGTGGCAGTTATTTTCAGTTAGGAAAAAACGGTTATAGTTATACCGATTAAATGAAACGGTATGTTGTTTAGTTGTGTCGGTTGGAAAGGTATAAATACCTATGTAAACATTTGTAAACCAACGATTGATATATCAAAATAAAAACTAGTGTGATTATTATTGTTATTCAATTGTTCAAAGAAGAAGATATAGAAGATTAGCCAACATTACATTTATATTTTTCATTTAACCTTTACTTTGAGGCCTCATTTCCGGTTTTCGCGAACGGCCATGTATGTGAATGTTATATCTTGAGAATCAAAATGATGAAAACAGTAATAAAATGTTGTTAACATGTGCATATGTAAAGCATTTTAATAGATTTCCCTTAGATATAATTGTAGATAATTAAATAACTATTTGTAATTCAGCACTAAACAAAACGATGATTGCATATGCTCTTGTTTTGTTTATGATAACAAAAGCAAGTATATTACCTGCATAAGGGATAAAACATAAGATCTCGAATGCACACTTTGAATCTCTTCCATTGTAGCACTTCTAATATTTTTAAGTTGAATGATCTCGGACTCTCGAAACTGCAAGCATGTTTTATTTTTATCAAAAGATTCATATTAGACGGGCTCCCCTTATTTGGATGTTGTTCATGTAACATCCACTTCACTAAAGCATGCCATGTCAGCAAAATAGTACCAAACTTGCACTGTTATGCAATTAGCCGAAATCGAGAACATATGGATTCCAGATAGCAGATTTATCTTTTTTTTACCTTTGGAGTAAGTTTCGCCTTTTTAAGACCGCTCAAGATGTAAGTAACTCTGTCACTGCATTCCTGATCCCACATATTCTGCAACGAAAATACATTTACTATCTTAAAGATAATGTAATTGCGTATACACATGTAGCACGTACCTGTTCTGGATCGTCATGATCATGACTCAATGCCGGAACTGCACAATAAACCACTTTCGGAATAGGTTTTTGCTTTGCTACTCGCACAAAAGTACCTGCAGAAGTGCAAGTAAATACGTCCATTGATAATAATCATTAAGAAATTGATCCTTAGAAACAGTAAAATAGCCACAACACCTTATTAAAACATCTAATCAATGATCCATGCACCAAAATCATACTGTATGACAACTATAAATAAAAAAGAACATACAAAATGCTCAAAAGTAAGAGAATTTACCATAAAATCTTATAGGTAAATATGTATAAAGTTTGCCGCACTGCATGATGATAGGCAGCGCCGGGAACAATAGGGTTTTGCAGAAAAAAGATGCGTAATCTACATTTAGAGTTTTATACTTATGTTTCAAAAACAGCAGAGGAGATTTACATAAATGGTCCATCTGGTTTCAGGAAGTTAAATTTTTTATCTCTAACGACAAAAATTTACACGGATGGTCTACACTTATAAAATCACCACAATCAATCTATATGATTTGTCTATCTATCTATTTTATATAATAAAGTAGAGTTTATCAAAAGGCCTATTTAATTTTTTCCTTAAATATCAGTCATTTTGGAAACACTTAACAGCTTAAGGTAAAGATATATATAATATATCAATGTAAAGAAATAAAGTTAAGAGTAGCTTTTGTAAATTTCTAGATAGTTTAATAGTGTGTTTTGAATTTTCTTTTAATTTTGCAAAAAAACATATTATAAACTTAGGCTGGTCGCACTCCACCTGAACTTTTCGGTCGATCCCAACAAAAACCACAAAGCGACCGATCGACAAGAGGGTCGCTTGGGATGCTCACTTTGGGTCGGTCGCTTCATAAGTGAAGTATCGATCGCCAAATCGACCGATTTTAAATCTTGCATATTCTCGTGTAGCATGCACTTCCTCCAACTCATGCATGCACGTCAAGGACTTTTAATCTGTGCATTCTCGTGTAGCTTGCTTTTAAAGGGGTGCCCATGTATTAGCCTAAATCAATCCGTACACATTCCAACTTTTTTTGAACCGTTGCATACATGTATTACGAGCTTGAACTGAGTTGCTTTGCGTGTTTGAGCTCATGAGTTGCGTTGTGTGTTTAGGTTGTAGATGAAAATTTTGACGAAAAAAGTTACTCTAATAATGAAATTGATAATGAGAGAGAAATGGAAGATCATGTTCATCTAATGGAGAATGCTGTTAGAGAGGAAGAAAGGGAGCAAATGGAGGATATAAAGCAAGGAGTGGAGTAAACGTGTGTAGCTTTCATTTGGCTCAAATAGATATACATGAGACACGCGTACAACATTTGTAGTAAACGTGTGTAGCTTTCATTAGGTGTTTTTACTATATTGATCCTAATATAAAATCAAAAAGAAACTTGATTTAAAAAAAAAAAAAAAAAAAAAAAAAAAAAAAAAAAAATCGGTCACCGAGTGTGGCAGGTCGGTCGCTTCTGCTCGCCGGAGAGAAAAAGCTGACGTGGCAGCCGGTGACTCAGGTCACTTTGGGTCAAGAGTGTGTTCAGCCTTAGAACATTTTTGATAAAACCGCACGTTATTCAAAGTATTACAATATTTTGCTTATTTTGTTCACAATTTAAAGACATTTTCATCAATATAACTTTTAATAGGAAAATAGCTAGATATTTGTTATATAGTTGATAAATAAAGTTTGTTATATAAAAGAACTATAAATAGCTAATACTACAGGGTAATTTTCGTAATTCGTCACATAATCCAGGAGGTGTTTTTTTTATATAAAATCAAATGTATTTTTTGTAAACTAATATATAGTCTAAGGATGTGTTTTGATGTTTATTTTATTTTTTAGAAAAATATAAATTAAACTTCAAAAATTTTTATAAAATAGTACGTAAGTAAAAACTATTTCAATATTGAGCTAATTTTGTTCGCAATTTGAACTGCTTTTCATCGGTGTATCTTTTGTACAAGAATCGATGGATAATTGGATATGTGTTAGATATTCGTTAAAGGGAGATTTACATGTATATCCTTACAAAACTTTGAAATTACATCAATATCCTTTTAAATTTTATAATTACTTAAATATCCTTTCAAAACTTCAAAATACACAAACTTATCCAAAAATATATTTTTATTATATTTAAATACATTTAATATTATAAGCTATTATGTGAATAGTATCTAACATGTAATATTACCTATTTACCCATCTTCTTTTCAATTGAACAAACACTGGAACAGTGTTGTTACATAATAAATTCATGATTGTGGTGAGATGAATCGTTCTTTTCATCAATATGCAAAAGTACATAATGGATGAAATTGAAACCCACTTGACATTTATATGTGACGTCAATGGTTATTTTTGTTTTTTAAAATAAACTAGCTAATCTTTTAAGGTTGTGCTAAGCACAGCCCAGTTAAGGCTTTGTTGAACTTTTTAGTTTTTTACATTGTAAACTGTAAGTCGTTTTTTGAAATATCCTTATGCTAATCATTACAAACGTGTAGATATCACACCGCACGTTGCATCGAAGTGTTATCACAAACAATGTTACTAAAAAAAATGCAAAATACATTCTAATAAAAAAAATTTGAGCGGCTAAATTTCGTCCTATATAAAAATAATAATGCGCACACAAATAAATATAATAGTTTAGTGTTAATAACATTATGCTTTTATATAATATAAAGTGTTAAAAGTAATAATAAACACAATGTGAAAAGAGTTAAAGTATAAGTTTAATAAGATTAAGGATTAGTATGTCGTTTGCTAAATTTAATTGGTGTAAAATATAAAGTTTAATTATTTTTCTGGAAGAGATCCGACGAGAAGAAAAATTAAAATTAGAATAATGAGAATGATTTCAAGCCATATTTTTCAAATAAGAAGAAGGATTTTAAGGGAAGATGCATCTATTTTTATAGGTGCATTTCAAATGTATACCCTTCTCATTTATTTTTTTTTTTTCTCATTTGATCCTCATTATTTTAGTGCCAAGTTGTCATTTCATCAAAGTTAAGGAGTATTTGTTGTAACTCTAAAAATTCTACAATGAGCAGTAGAATCCTAGTTTATAAATGTATTCACACCCTCCCTATAGGAGGGTATCTAATCATTAGATGCATCGCTGGCTTGTACAGTGTGCATCGCGAGTTGTACGGTTTGACCAAACCCTTCATAATGTGACAACATAAGGAAGGTATGTATAACACATCCCAAATGTTATATTATGAGAATTACTCAATAATCTCTATTTGTCAATCATGTAACAAAAAAAAATATATAAAAAATAAATAAATAAATAAAATAAAAAATAAAAAGTATGAAAGTGAAAAAATTTGTTTCTTGACTTCAAATGACTAGCACAAACATGTAATGCCAACTCTAATTCTTTATCGAAGAGACTTGATACTTGTTTATAACAATCTAAAACCCTTTAGGATTGATGCAAATTGAATCCAATCATAATGAGACTTGATACTTGTTTATAACAATCTAAAACCCTTTAGGATTGATGCAAATTGAATCCAAACATATTATGATTGATAAATAATAAACATGTTTACTACAATTCACAACAAGATAATACTAAATTACAACCAACAACTAATATAATTGATAGACATATATTAATTTTATGTTAAACCCAAATTTTATTTTAAATTACACATACATTGGGTAACCTACGGTTTCTATTTTAAGATCCTCTAAAGTTTGTCTCTAATGTTTTGTAATATTGAACCAATCAAATTAAAGAAAACTAAATAGTGGGGTCATCATTTAGTAAAATATGGGACCCATCGGATTGTTTCATCTCACAATTTGTTAAAATGAGAAAAACAAGATAGATTTGAAAATGAGAGGATCTCAATTTTAAATAATTTGACAATTCTTTTTGGTATAAAGAACACACTCATCAGTCATCCTCCCATACCTAAGATACTCTACCCATTCCATTTTCTCCCCACCCATCTTATTTCTGACACTCATTTTTCTCTCAAGCTAGATCATTTCTACATCTAAAGGTAACTATTTCACTCATTTCTTAAGCTTTAATATCCAGTTTTGTTCTCTTTCGTTTGATATTTCGACAGAAGTACGGCTTATATGGCATGCAATGATACTCTAAGTTTCTATTTTTACTTTTTCTTTTCTTTCTATTTTCATGCATATGATTTGTTGCCCAGGAATGTAATCAAACACAAACACAATTGATATAAAGAATCACTCTTTATTAATCAAGAACACATATACAATCACTGTATGTTTATTTGACTACAAAGTTGGATGATAAACTGAAAGAAATCTATTCCTATTTATAGACATAAACCGAACCATTGTGTCTCTTCACCAAGAGTCACGATCTTTCACTAATAGACGTAACCACCTATAACTTCCTATAACCATCCATAACCGCTATTCGGTTATTAACTTTAATCTTGGCACACTAGGACCCTAAACTTATAAACTTTATATACTCGACTCTAAATACACAAATAACTAATTACATAACGACCCCTAAACATGGATTAATGAATTAACACCCAATACTCCCCCTTAATTTATTAATCCATATCTTCAACATCTTCATGTCTTCAACTCGATCATCTTTATCTTGAACATGTTGTAGTGAGTCTTGGTCTTCAAAATGACTTCGCACCATCTTTTGCTCCTCACGAACTTTGCTTTACATAAACTTGCTTCTCACGAATTTGCTTCACACGAATTTGCTTCACACAAACTTGCTTGTTTCATACAACTTGGCATCACACCATCTGCATTTTGATCAGTCACTGGTCTTGTTCTTCACGAACCATCCTTCACGGCAAACTTTGTTATTTCACACAACCTTTAATTCTTTCACAGAATTTTGATCCTTCACGGATTGAATTCACCTTTCACAGGTTATTTCCCGCATCACACGGTCTTTGTCTTGACTTGACCCATTCACTGAATCTTCTCATTGCATCCTTCACAGGTTACTTGTTATGATTACCATATCGTCTTCTCCATATGTGCCACTTTCAGCATCAGAGTCTCTCTTGCAATTGGTTTCTTTCTCAACACTTGTACTACTGCATGTTCCATTACTCGCAGTGCCATATTTATCTGATGGCCCACCCTGCAGTTCAATCGTGGCAGCCTTTTCATTCTGTTCTAGCCCCTCACTATTCCTAATCTTGTCCCAAACCATCTGAAAATTTGAGAGTCGCTCTCTTGTTTTCTTCCGCCAACAATTATGAAACAATCCCCGTTTCCCTTTTCTTCTATCTCTGAAAGTTGCCTGATTATCACAATCAACCAACCCACAATTATTTTGCTCCTGGTCTTTTTCTTTGAAAAACCGTTGCCCTTGTTCGTGGCTTCGCACCGCAAACAACAGCCAATCGTCCTTAGTCACAAACGATCAACCCCTGTTTTTCTTGTTCTTCCTAATCGAATTACTCGATTTTTTTGGATTTGTTTCGGTTGTTGTTTATCACAAACGAACAGCCTCTTCAAAAATCCCGATCACTCACTGATCTTTTTGATCCAATTTGCAACGATTCTTCGACCCGCTCTGATTCTACACCGACTCGCTCGGTTTTCTTCTTCTTCCAGGATCTTTTAACCGTGGGCTCTGATGACACTGTTGCCCAGGAATGTAATCAAACACAAACACAATTGATATAAAGAATCACTCTTTATTAATCAAGAACACATATACAATCACTGTATGTTTATTTGACTACAAAGTTGGATGATAAACTGAAAGAAATCTATTCCTATTTATAGACATAAACCGAACCATTGTGTCTCTTCACCAAGAGTCACGATCTTTCACTAATAGACGTAACCGCCTATAACTTCCTATAACCGTCCATAACCGCTATTCGGTTATTAACTTTAATCTTGGCACACTAGGACCCTAAACTTATAAACTTTATATACTCGACTCTAAATACACAAATAACTAATTACATAACGACCCCTAAACATGGATTAATGAATTAACACCCAATATGATTTTCTTAGCAGTTTTGTTCTAATCGTTTGATATTTTGACATAAGTTACGGCTTATATGGCGTGCAAAGATACTCTCAGGTAGTTTTTTTTTTAGTTTTTAATTTCTTTTCTTTGTACTTTCATGCATGTGATTTTTTAACAACTATTGTGATAAACTTTGAAGATTTTAGCTATAAGAAAGGGAAACATAACGATGTGAAAAAAATGCATGTTGACATAAGTAATGCCTAAAAACATTATTAATACTTATTCATATCTCTATGTTTTAATGATCACAAAATACAAACTCATTAAACATAAACTTATCTAATAAACAAGTATTTAGTTGTTAATATTCATTTCTACAACTTAATCACTTAAGGTATGGATAAACATAATGCTTAATGCATTATATGATCAAAGAAACATTTTCTTAAACAATAGATTTTTATAAAATGTCAAAAACATTTTATATCTTTTAGAAAAACATTTTTGGTAATAAATAATAATGTTTAATTAACTACAAAAATGTGGATTCAAATTTTTAACCAAAATTAGTTAAAATGTTCCAGAAAAACCTTTTCCACAAAAAGACAAAAATGGGCAACGGCCAGGAAGGGCGGCCCCCTTAAATATACAAGGCGGCCCCCTTAAAATTAAGGGGACCGCCCCCCTATTTAAGGAGACTGGCCCCGCTCCAGTAGGTGCCAGCTGCCCAAATTTTTTCCTATAAATACCAGCCTTCTCCTGGTTTATTTCTCACCTTTTGCACACTCAACTTTCTGTTTTAAATCATCTCTAATCTTTGTAAATACTTTCAAAAATCCTTTGATCATATCTTGTTAAGCATTGGTTTCCAAGTGATCCAAGCTTCCTCCATCCAAGTGCAAAAGAAGAATACTTCTATCAATCAAGACTAGAAGTATTACAACTTAGTAGCATCTTGTTACTTAAGTTGTTTGTCATTTATACTTTGTAAATCATTCATTCATTTGTGTAAAGTGTGTATATAAGTTGTAATCATAAGTGATTAGGCTAGAGTAGTGTGTAAGTTGTGAAGAAGGTGGATAGGTAGTTGTAATATAAAGAAGAAGAGTAGAAGTCTTGTAAAGTTGTGAAGTAGAGAAGTCTTGAAGCCGTTGCATACAAGTTGTGAAGCGGTCAAGTTGAAGTCGTGAAGTCCTTGTGTTGAAGTCTTGAAGCCGTTGCATACAAGTTGTGAAGCGGTCGTGTTGAAGTCGTGAAGTCCTAGTCGTGAAGTCCTTGTGCTGAAGTCTTGAAGCCGTTACATACAAGTTGTGAAGCGGTCGAGTTGAAGTCGTGAAGTCCTTGTGTTGAAGTCGTGAAGCCGTTGCATACAAGTTGTGAAGCGGTAGTGTTGAAGTCGTGAAGTCCTAGTTGTGAGGCCATTGTGCTAAAGTCGTGAAGCCGTTGCATACAAGTTGTGAAGCGGTCGTATTGAAGTCGTGAAGTCCTAGTCGTGAAAGTCCTAGAATTCAAGTCGTGAAGCCGTTGTGAATAAGTCGTGAAGAAGTCGTGTTGTGAAGTTGTGAGATTGGTTCTAGCTACGATTAGAACTCGACATTTAGCTTTGTGTCGTTAAGCCGGTGTAAGCGAAAGTTGTGTAAGGTTTTCTCCGCCATAAGGGAGCTCATTGAAGTTGTGAAGAAAACTCTCGAGCTCAGTGCTCGGGGAGTGGAGTAGGGCAAGGAAGGTGTCCTTGTAGCCGAACCACTATAAATCTCTCGTATCTTGGTTAGATCTTTCCATCTCTTACTTATCTTTTACATCGTCATTACTTCCATAACATATAGGCACATATATAATAGTTAGTAACAATTAGAAATTGACTTCACATAAAGATCAAATCAAAACTCCATTCATAAAAGCAAACCTTTTATAACAAAACAAAAAGGATATATACATAAGTGATTATATTTTTCAAATATCATTTTTCACACAAAAACTCCAATCAAAGTTTTAAAAGGCAAACCAAAGTTTTCATAATATTTTAAAAAGACGTAAAACTATTCAACCCCCCTTCTAGTTTTCCACAATTGGTATCAAGAGCCACGTCAATCAAGATTTTTAAAATATACTGTATTTTAAAACTTGAATCGATCTATGGAATTCGAAAAATATCTAGAAGGGGAATCTTTGCTAAAACCACCACTATTTGAAAACTATACTTTTCATGAATGGAAAAATAAATTTGAAAACTATGTGAAATCAATTGATCTAGATCTTTGGCATGTCATTTCAATTGGTGACTTTAAACCAACTAAAAAGGATTTTAAAAGTCAAAATGATTTTAGAATTTTCAAAATAAAATATGACAAAAATAATAAAGCTAAAATAATGATTTACAAAACCTTGCCGAAAGTTGAATATGAAAGAATATCTTTTTGTAAAACGGCAAATGATATTTGGAAAAATCTTTTAAACTTTCATCAAGAAAAATGTCTATCCAAAGACGAAGATTTTAATCTTGTACATGAATTAGTTATCTTAGAAAATTTGATAGATAATCATTTAGATAAAATGGATACATGTGCTACTAGTTCAAATGTTGTTAATGAAGGTATTAATGACGAAGACCACATGGATCTACTCCGAAGCGAACTCTATTCAAATTCGTGGAGTGACTCCGACAAGGAAGACAATTACTATCCGGTTTGTGAAGAATCCAAATTAGATAAAACTACAAACAAGGTACAATCCAAGACGGAACGCACAAAGGAAATGAACTCTATTTCACGTCTACCTACTCACAATTGAAACATGTGCGCGAAGACATGATGAATTATCGAATATTGAATCACACTTAATATCTCACATGATAATTCATCTCAAGTGATAGCTGGTGATGAAGTGAAATGTTTATGGAGTCTCTCTACGTCTCATCTTAGTGTGACCTGTATCATCTTGGAGTCAATGTCTAAAAGAACCTCGCTATTAAGGCATGGTGCGGTCGTAATAAAGATGCGGATGCTTCTACATGAGACGTTGTGTACATCAAGGCTTAGATATCAAATGAGTCTAGTACAAGACATGTTCGTGACAAGCCGCTTCGGTCTTCTAAGGCGTCAGAAACTTGATACGACACTACTTCACACATTGGATGACGTTAAGACTCACCCATCACTCACTCTCCATCCATTATAGGAATAGCTAGGACGTGAGGTAAGTTTTCTTTTTAAATTTCACAAGTAGAAACTCCATGCATATAGACTAATTAATCATTACTTTAGGACATGCGTAGATTAATTAGTTACTTTTGCCTCTACACTAAAATTATATTCACTCTGCGAGATAATAAACTAGTAATCCTGTAGTTGGCCCTCCTGAGTATTAAATAATGTGTTTACTGTCAAACTCATTTAGACTTGTCATAGTTAAAATAGAAATTCTCTATGTCCACCATTAGAAAACTCTTAGTATTAAAGTAAATTAAGTCAAGTATTAATAAACCAAACAATCTCCATATTTGGTACTCTTCGATTGGTAAATTTAGGAAATTAATGTTTTCTAAAAGGAGAATGACTAGTGAAGAATCTATTGACTAAAAACTCAATTTAACCTAACGGTTGAATTGCTTCTACGTGAGAAGTTGGGTGTGTGTAACCCGTAAAAATGGTCGTGTTTAGCCTGAAGTGAGCACCACTAGTAATAGTCTCATACTCATTTTCCAACTTGACTACATCACTCTTCCTAAATATACCTAACGCTAGTTTACTTCTTATGAATTTTGTTTTCTTTATTAAAGTCCTTAAATTTTGGACTTGTATTATCTTGCATGAATAAAATCTCTAGAAGCTTATTTGCTCATATGTGTTTTAATTGCATGCCATCATAATTATTCACTTAAGTTATTATAATAATTCTTACTATGAAAATTCCTCTTGCATTTACATGCCTAAATGTCATGAGTAGAAAAGGATAGCATGCGACAATAGCTTTAACCAAGCTCCTTAAAAATGAAATCTTCTGAAAAACATTGTTTTGACAAACATCTATTTTTAAATATGCAAAAACCTAACATCTTGGAAAAATGATCTTTCAAAAGAATATATCACTTTTCAAACATACTTTACCATTCCATCTTTCTTCCCAACTTTTGCTCAAACCAAAGTTTGGAAACATTGTCTCTCTTTGTCATAAAAACGTTTTTGAAATAAAACCAAATCTACTTGGTCAAAAATAAAAACTTTCACAAACATTGTTGAATAATGCTAAAAACATCTATTTAACTCATGCACAGTGATCTCATATTTGTCATCTACACTTATGTATGTGACATTTATAAGTGAACCAAATTTGACAACTCATGATTTACTCACCAAAAACCTCACTTGGTTCAAGCCTAGAAGTCCATGCTATCACAACTCCTCATTCATTTGCACATAGATATTCATTAGGATTAATTAACTTGTCTCTTAATTCTCATGACTAGGATACCATGAATTACCTAGTGCTATGCTTTAATTTCTTCACTATTATACACATATATATGTTTAAATGCATACATGTTACATGCTTAATTGATAAATTACATGCTAGATAAAATTGCTTAATTCAATATACTTAGCATACATGTGTTATTAAGTTCTAGATTGCTTAAAATGATGCTGGACTTGCTTGAAACTAAACCCAAAATAAAACACAACCTTTTCTACAACTTTTCTGCCAAAAACCCATTTTCAGCAATCTGGAAAACAGCAGATGGGCGGCCCCCTTAAATACCCAGGCGGCCCCCTTAAAATTAAGGGGACCGACCCCTATTTAAGGGGACCGGCCATCTGGTGATCCGGGTTACTGTTTTCTTTTTCAATTTCCAACCCATTTTTATTCCATACTTCCCAAAATTCACCAACATATTTTGTCCTAAAACACCCACCAAAATTTACCTTCCTAAATCACATAATCCCCACACTATAAATTCCATCTTCCATCATAAATGCTCATCCATACCATTTACTCAAACATGTCATCCTCCAACTACCCAAGATCAAAACCCTCAAGAGTTGCTAAAATTTCAGTAAGACCAATTTGGAGAAGAAAGCTTGGAACTTGCCATGACCCAACAAATGATGTTGTTCAAACACATAACCAATCATCTACCCCTACACCTTCATCTCCTAATGATCAAAACAACAATCCAAATCTCATTCACACTCAACCCACCAATGCATCATTAAAAACACTCACCACCCTTGAAACATTCACTTCATCCACATCTCCATCATCATCCTCTCATGATCATCCAAACTCACACATGTCTCCACCTCCAAGAGTCTCACCACCACCTCCACAAAACAATCATCACTCTCCATCATCATCTCCTTCCTCCCAACACTTGAAGTTCATTGAGGAACTCAAGGAAGCCCATGAGCTAAATGTTCTTCTTGCTTTGCATCTTGATCAAAGCAACTTAGACCCATCTTCATCCATCCCTCCATCACCTCCACCATCTATTTCTCCACCATCATCACCACATCATTTGAGTCAAATAGAGAAACATGTCAACAATTGTCCTTGTTGCATCTTTCTTCAACAACAAACCATTGCTCTTAATGAGCACTTCACATGGATTGAGTAGCTTCTTACTAGATCTAATCCAATATCACCTCTTGAACAACATCAACACATTCACCCAACATGGTCCGCTCCAAGCTCTCCACCTCCAATTTCTCCACCACCACTCTCTCCATCTCCCATGAACCCAATAATACACCTTCATTAACCTATCATTCTCACCCTCATCACTCACAACCATTTCAAACACTCCATCATCATTCATCCAAAACAATTTAAGCTTTTTATGTCTCAAGCAAGTAACATGGATTTCTTAGGCAAATTAGAACTCTTTAACTTATGTATGATCTAAGCATTATGTATGTTGTAACAATGATTATGCCTTTTGCATAATCATTTTTATATTTAATGAAAGTCTTGTTTTATGTTCTTGTTATGTGCTTGCCATGCTTGTTCTATGTGATATTATAATATACAAATATGCTTGTACTTCTAATATTTTTTTTGCATTCCATATCTCGATTCCTTGGTGCCCTCAAACGAGGGGGAGCACACATCAAGCGGGAGTTATCGTCCCGACAAATTTTGCCTCTAAAACTTGTCGGCTTAACCTTTTTGATGCTACAAAAAAGGGGAGAAGTGCATATAAACTCACTAAATACTTGTCCAAAAATAAGTTTTTGGGTTTAATGAGTTTAAGTTTTGTAATCATCAAAAAGGGGGAGATTGTTGACATAAGTAATGCCTAAAAACATTATTAATACTTATTCATATCTCTATGTTTTAATGATCACAAAATACAAACTCATTAAACATAAACTTATCTAATAAACAAGTATTTAGTTGTTAATATTCATTTCTACAACTTAATCACTTAAGGTATGAATAAACATAATGCTTAATGCATTATATTATCAAAGGAACATTTTCTTAAACACTAGATTTTTATAAAATGTCAAAAACATTTTATATCTTTTAGAAAAACATTTTTGGTAATAAATAATAATGTTTAATTAACTACAAAAATGTGGATTCAAATTTTTAACCAAAATTAGTTAAAATGTTCCAGAAAAACCTTTCCCACAAAAAGACAAAAATGGGCAACGGCCAGGAAGGGCGGCCCCCTTAAATATACAAGGCGGCCCCCTTAAAATTAAGGGGACCGCCCCCCCTATTTAAGGGGACCGGCCCCGCTCCAGTAGGTGCCAGCTGCCCAAATTTTTTCCTATAAATACCAGCCTTCTCCTGGTTTATTTCTCACCTTTTGCACACTCAACTTTCTGTTTTAAATCATCTCTAATCTTTGTAAATACTTTCAAAAATCCTTTGATCATATCTTGTTAAGCATTGGTTTCCAAGTGATCCAAGCTTCCTCCATCCAAGTGCAAAAGAAGAATACTTCTATCAATCAAGACTAGAAGTATTACAACTTAGTAGCATCTTGTTACTTAAGTTGTTTGTCATTTATACTTTGTAAATCATTCATTCATTTGTGTAAAGTGTGTATATAAGTTGTAATCATAAGTGATTAGGCTAGAGTAGTGTGTAAGTTGTGAAGAAGGTGGATAGGTAGTTGTAATATAAAGAAGAAGAGTAGAAGTCTTGTAAAGTTGTGAAGTAGAGAAGTCTTGAAGCCGTTGCATACAAGTTGTGAAGCAGTCAAGTTGAAGTCGTGAAGTCCTTGTGTTGAAGTCTTGAAGCCGTTACATACAAGTTGTGAAGCGGTCGAGTTGAAGTCGTGAAGTCCTAGTGCTGAAGTCTTGAAGCCGTTACATACAAGTTGTGAAGCGGTCGAGTTGAAGTCGTGAAGTCCTTGTGTTGAAGTCGTGAAGCCGTTGCATACAAGTTGTGAAGCGGTAGTGTTGAAGTCGTGAAGTCCTAGTTGTGAAGCCCTTGTGTTAAAGTCGTGAAGCCGTTGTATACAAGTTGTGAAGCGGTCGTATTGAAGTCGTGAAGTCCTAGTCGTGAAAGTCCTAGAATTCAAGTCGTGAAGCCGTTGTGAATAAGTCGTGAAGAAGTCGTGTTGTGAAGTTGTGAGATTGGTTCTAGCTACGATTAGAACTCGACATTTAGCTTTGTGTCGTTAAGCCGGTGTAAGCGAAAGTTGTGTAAGGTTTTCTCCGCCATAAGGGAGCTCATTGAAGTTGTGAAGAAAACTTTCGAGCTCAGTGCTCGGGGAGTGGAGTAGGGCAAGGAAGGTGTCCTTGTAGCCGAACCACTATAAATCTCTCGTGTCTTGGTTAGATCTTTCCATCTCTTACTTATCTTTTACATCGTCATTACTTCCATAACATATAGGCACATATATATTAGTCAGTAACAATTAGAAATTGACTTCACATAAAGATCAAATCAAAACTCCATTCATAAAAGCAAACCTTTTATAACAAAACTAAAAGGATATATACATAAGTGATTATATTTTTCAAATATCATTTTTCACACAAAAACTCCAATCAAAGTTTTAAAAGGCAAACTAAAGTTTTCATAATATTTTTAAAAGACATAAAACTATTCAACCCCCCCTTCTAGTTTTCCACAATGCAGTTTGTTGAAAATGTGATGATGTCCGTTGACTTACTGGTAATAGATGGCTCATTTCGATCTCTACATCATTGTAGTTTTTGTTTAACATTTAACTATTTCAAATTTGCGTCGGTATTTATTATAAGGTAACATGCCTAAATGTTATATTCTCGGTCGCTCTAACTTTCTTGACTTTCGTCTCTCCTTGCCTCCTTGCACTACAAGAAAACACACAACAGTCGACGAACACTGTGCCGACGACTCAATGTCGTCGGCACAATACACTAAACGACAAGAAAATCACTTGACCAAGCAAAGGTCGCGTTGAATTTTTAAGTTAGTATAATGCCGACGACTCGTCGTCGGTATTATAATACAATTGTTTGACTTGACCAAACCTGGGCGGGAATTTGACCCGCCATAATTATGTCGACGACAAGTCGTCGGCAGTATATAATCAATAAAATAATTGTGATTAACGTTGGGTTAAGCGATTAATTAAGAAATATTTTTCCGTAGTTTTATTCTACCGACGACATGGCGTCGGTACGGATTTAAGTCAAAATTTTGACTTTTCCCGCGCATGAATTATAGCGAATAATTGGGCGGGGTTTTTTCCCGCCTTTATTTCGCCGACGACATGTCGACGGCAATATGTCCCGCCAAATTTTCCCGCCAATTTTTTATATATATATCGTATAATGAAATTATCACAAAACACGTAAATTTTCACAAAAAACACACATAACAATGGATGGTTTAACGCCGGAACAGGAATGGTCGCCGCCTATCTTGTGATAGCGAGTTCCTTTGGCTCATGGTTGCTTCATCTTTAGATTGGCTTTTGTTTTTGTTGGAAGTAGTCGTGCACAAAACGGTTAACAGGTTCGGTTTGACGACCGGTCAAACCCGAAGCGGTTCGAGTCAACGCCCATCGCAAACCGATCCGTCCGGTTAACCGGTTCGGTTATAAACCCGGTCCGGGGAGGAAAAAACCCAACCGGTTGAAACCGGTTTGGGTCCGGTTACTAACCGGTTTTGACCTTTTTTTTTCGTTTTTCGTCGTTTATACAAAGTAAAAGTAAAAGTAACTCCTAATACCGTCTTTCATGGGTTATGGGTCCTAATACCGTCGAAGACGGTGTATGGGGAGGTTGAGACGTAGACAGCCTTACCCCTACCTAAGGTAGAGAGGCTGCTTCCGGTTCTACCAAAGGTAGAAAAGGACCCCCGGCCTTTTTCGTCGTTTATACAAAGTAAACTGAATAAATTTCAACTTTTATTTAATACAACGGAAATACAACTGAAAGGAAATACATGATCAAACATAATACATAAACTTAAAACATAATACATAAACATAAAATATCGAAAAGCTACTCAACATCGACTCGTCGAGGCTCGAGTGCCGGGCAATACTTCATGGTGAAATGAGCCCTCAACGCCGAGTTGGAAAGGGGATTCATTAAACGTAAGCAATGCTTACATTGAGCCTTTCTCGTGCCATCCGACATTAGGACGTAGTTGAAGTTATCCCAAGGATCTGGTGCACGGTTGCATGGTAAAACCGAAACAATCACCGGTGCAATTGGTGCAACAGCCTCGGGTCCTTGATTTGCATTTGCCATTAGTGAAATACTTTCGGTTTTGATTTTTTAGAGTATATTTTGGTTGTATAAAAGTTTTAAATAAACAAAAACACAACCCCTCTATTTATACTAAACATACAATGGCAAAATGGTAAATTTGAAACCAAAAAATTCAAATTTTCGAACCCCCCCCCCCCACGTTTTACCCGCCTCCCCGCTCAAAATTTAAATTCAAAATTTGAAAATTTAAAAAATCCACCGGTTTGACCGGTTTTTTAACCGGTTAACTGACTTTTTTCTTTTTTTTTGCCAGCCAAGTTCAAATTTGAATTTTCAAAAAACGGTTTGACCGGTTTTTAACCAGATAACCTTTTTTTTTTCGTTTTTCTTCGTTTATACAAAGTAAACTTAATAAACTTCAACTTTTATTTAATAAATCGGAAATACAACTGAAAGGAAATACATCGTGAAAGGAAATACATCAAATATAATACATAAAATTAAAACATAATACATCGAAAAGCTACTCGTAAATGTCTTCATCGGATCCGATGGACCTAGCTTCGGCAGCAACTTCATCTTGTCTTATTTCTTCATCGGAAAGCAATTCGGCTACACCATCTTGCACCTCTTCCTCGTAGATATCTTCTTAGAAGTCTAAGGCGTTTTCAAGATTTGATTTGTCTTCGCTTGGTTGTGTCCAAGTAATCTTTCAAACACATACACACCTTCAAAGAAGCCGAAGTGAGCCTTGTTCTTCTGTTTGATAACACCCTTCCACTTATTGAAAAAGCAGATTCAGAAGCTGCCGAAGTAGCTTGCATACTTAGTAGATGTAAAACCCGAAATATTTGAACCATAAATTTGCGCCATTTTGAATTTATCCTAAGTTTGAATTATTAATAATATGACATTAAAACTTTACCTTATAATCATATACACCTTATTATTAATCCTAACACAAAATAAAATAAAAAACTAACTATAATCCTATCCTAGTCCATATGTGGAACCGATTTTCTCCTAATTCATATCTCCTTGTGTGTCGTTTGTTATTTTGAGATAAGAAGCAAGCCAAATAACCTTATCAAAATAAGAGATTTGCATGTATTACACCTTTCCATATATTACCACACGGTTTACCATCTTTGAAAGAAAAAGACTCATTAATTATTATTAAAAGTCATTTCTTCCTTGGCAAACAACACAATAATTGAAGGTCAACGCAAGATCACAATCTATAGGTTTATACAAATTTGTTGTTAACATTTTCAAAATAAAGGTGTAGCCCGTGATTATTTTAACCCGAGGTGACATTTTATGTGTGTTGAAAAGAAAAAGAAAAAAGAAAATAAAGAAACACGCTTTGACCATATCCTTTTAAAACCGAATATCACCTTTACCTGGCTATCTTCAATCCTTGCACCATCCCAAACCAGAAAACATACACACATATAATGTGTGTATGTTATGACCTGTGAAAGATTTGGCCCTTAGGTTTGCACTATAGGAGCTTATGAAACAACCTTTGAGAATTTGCCTTAGGATTTCCACTCTGAAGAAACTTAAATTATGACCGGTGAGGATTGGGTAGACTATAAGACATTTATTGAAGTATCATTGCTTCCGCATCACTCTGATTCGTGCCTTACTTTTAGTTAATCCCTTTTAAGATCACTTTTTCCGGAGATTATAAACTTATTATTTTGCACAACCTAAGATTTGTGACCGAGTAAGTTTAGAATGCGCTGAGTATCCTGTGGTAATGCCTGACACTATATAAGCCTTATTTTCTGATTCCGACCTAACCTCTGATTCGTTTGTTAATCATTTAGATGCCTCTTCGATCATTCTGAGAATTCTTATGACCATAATGTGTTTGACACATTCTGTGATTTCTCTTGCTTTTACTAAGCATATTTAAGTCTCCCTACACTATTAGATTTACCTTACCCATTCCTATTCCTATGAGAAATCTTGTGGTGATTAACCACGAGTATGGGAATGTTTCCCTCACTTTTGAATGATAAGATTCACTTTGCTGATCTGTCTTTCTCTGGAATGTTAATTTTGATATTATTCTGGTATGGATTAGTTGACTGAGCATCAAGATAATAACTATTGTCATATTGTACACCTTTGACAATTCGAACATCCTAAATTCTTACCATGATTTCCGATTGGTTAACTTGTTGTTATCATTACTACCCTGGAAACTCGTACGTTATTTTCGTGGTTGTGAAGTTTTCCTAGCACCTATTTTGTACACCGTTGGCTGGATCTCACCTTGAGAGTCATTTTGCAATATGAGTTTTCTCGATGTAATCCCTGAACGAACCACCAAGATTTTCCACTGGAGTGTGAAGTTGATTTGAACTGGTACTAAAAGATTGTTTAGTCACGACTCGAGGTAGAATATGATATCAATAAAGGCGTGTTTATATAATGCAAGTATTATGACGCCTGGCCAACGTGATAATAGTTACATCATATAACCTGAACTTATTGGGATCATAGGATGCCTTTGAGAAGTACCTGAGAACAGTAAGTTGAATGAGTCAGAATTCTATCCGTATAGAACGACGTTTTGCCTGATTCTGAAACTTTGTATCGAATAGCACCAGTTGAATTGAGAAAACTGAAGGAACATCTGCAAGAACTACCGGGAAGTGGTTTCTTTCGTCTGAGCGTATCTCTGTGGGGGTGCTCCAATTTTATTCGCGATGAAGAAGGATGGTAGTAGGAGATTTTGTATTGATTTCTGGAAGCTGAATCGTATTACTATTAGAAACCATTATTCACTACCTCGTATCAATAACTTATCTGATCAAGTTTAGGATGTAAAGTCTTCTCTAAGACTGATTTAATGTTTGGATATCATCAGTTACGTGTGAAGATCAAGATGTTTCTAGAACTACCTTTTGTACTCATTATGGTCACTATGAGTTTAGTGACGCCAATTGTATTGGCTAATGCTTCGACTGTTTTTATGGACTTGATGAATCGTGTCTTTCATGAGTACTTGGACAAATTTGTCATAGTATGACATCTTAGTACATTCAGAGACGAAGGAGAAACATGAGGATGATTTTTGTATTATGTTGGAAACTTTGCGTCAGAAGAAACTATATATATATTCTGGAAGTATGATATTGGTTGGGACAAGTGGCATTCTTAGCTGATAGTATTACTATGAATCCTGCAAAGATCAAAACTATCACCAAATGGCCAAGATCGACGACAATTACAGAAGTTAGAACTTTTTTTAGTCTTGCAGAAGAATTGTGGAAGATGTTCACGACTAGCGTTACCGTTGATGAATCTTATGAAAGAAGAACGAAGTTAGTTGGATGAGAAACGAGAACTGAGTTTTAGAAAAGCTGAAATAGAAATTAGCTTCTACTTCCATACTTACAAGTGGGTACAAATTTTGGGATACTTCAAGGAAAGAGACTTGGTTATTCCCTTATGCAGTACGAGAAGGTTATTGCTTATGCATCAAGACAAGTAGAACCGTATGAGGTGAATTCTTCAACGCATAACTTGGAGTTGGCAGCAGTGGTGGTTGTTAGTAAGATTTGGAGGTAATTCTTGTATGGTGGATTATGATCTGTGTTGAAGACTTTAGGAAACTATTTAACTGAGGCACACAATTTTTACTTCTTTATTCATCTTAGTTGTACTATGATGAATTAAGATCTGGAGCAGACCTTCTAGTGGAAAGACATTTAGCAAGTTGGCAGAAACCTTTAAGCTATGGATTAATTGGTTAGTTAGCACACCTGCAGTGATCGTGTCAGAGATTCGCGTTTTACCTCACAGTTTCAAGGAGAACTACAGAAGGCTTGAGGAATCAGACTCAAGTTTAGGATTTCTTTTCACTCCAGAAGGATGTACAGACAGAATAGACTATCTGTACTTTAGAGGATATATTGAGATCATGTACCTTGAATGAACAGATATTGGGCGAACATTTACGTCTGATTGAGTTGCATACAATAATTGATGGCATACTGATGACAAGGGATTCCTTTAAAACCTATGTATGAACGGAAGTGTAGAGCACCTTTTGGTGGAATAAGGTCGGAATGTTGCTTATTAGAGGTCCGGAATTGATGTTAGTGACTATTAAGACAGTTACCATTGTAGAAGAAAAGTTTGAAATTTTAGACCAGGAGACTGTGTGTTCTTGGAGTGTCTCTGTACGGAAGTGTTAGATGTTCTGGCACAATGAAGATTTAATCCGCGGTTAGTTGGCCTTTAGGTTCATTCTTAGCATTACTAATATTTTGTCATGTTTGTTAGACATTTTGTACGTTTGATAATTTGATATGTGCTTCTCTGATTTTTAGTAAGTTCCTTAGTTCGTTCAGAACCTGAGTGGATTCGTGAAGTTTTCTACCGTCTAGCATCACTTCCGTATCCGTTCCATATTCATCTGATGTTCATGTATCTCTTTGTGAGTTTAGGACTATCATCTGCGACCTATTTGTTTCATATTCGTTGGATCAAATTTGTTATTATTTGTGTTCTGATGGAGACCCTGGGGCTATCCGAGTTTGCATGGATCGAGTCATGAGAAACAAACACTTCCGTTCGATGAAATCTTTTGGAAGAACCTCTCCGAGCGTGAGGCTAATTATTATCATTCCTTTTCATGATTTGGTACGTATCCGTCTGACTTTTGCGACTCCAATTTCGAGGACGAAATTTTCTTTTTTAGAGGGGAAGAGTTGTAAAACCCGAAATATTTGAACCATAAATTTTGCGCCATTTTGAATTTATCCTAAGTTTGAATTATTAATAATATGATATTAAAATTTTACCTTATAATCATATACACCTTATTATTAATTCTAAAACTAAATAAAATAAAAAACTAGCTATATTCCTATCCTAGTCCATATGTGGAACCGATTTTCTCCTAATTCATATCTCCTTGTGTGTCGTTTGTTATTTTGAGATAAGAAGCAAGCCAAATAACCTTATCAAAATAAGAGATTTGCATGTATTACACCTTTCCATATATTACCACACGGTTTACCATACTTAAAAGAAAAAGACTCATTAATTATTATTAAAACTCATTTCTTCCTTGGCAAACAACACAATAATTATCATCTGCTTCTAGCGCAGATGGTACCCAAATCCCCCAATGAAGGGGTTTGGACTCGTTGACGCGGGTTCGAATCCTGGAGGAGACAAGGTTTTCTTCCAATTAAGTGTAGTGCCTACGGGCTGCTTGGTTGGGAGTTTTCCCTCCTCCGTGGTTCCCTGACCTCATCGGTCGCTAGTGCGCCTTGAGCATCTGCATACTGCCCGTATTGGATGTCACTGCAGGACCCAAGGGCTAGCCGTCCCGTTGAATGTTCAAAAAAAAAACACAATAATTGAAGGTCAACGCAAGATCACAATCTATAGATTTATACAAATCGTTGTTAACATTTTCAAAATAAAGGTGCAGTCCGTGATTATTTTAAACCAAGGTGACATTCTATGTGTGTTGAAAAAAAAAAAGAAAAGAAAAGAAAGAAACACGCTTTGACCATATCTTTTTAAAACCGAATATCACCTTTTCCTGGCTATCTTCAATCCTTGCACCGTCCCAAACCAGAAAACATACACACATATTCATCCTTTTTTTCGCCAAAAAAAGAAGAAGAAAGGCTGGTCTCGGCGTCAAGAGAAAGTGCTACACGTTGGAGTTTTTCTTGGAGTCCTCATTCGTGGTTGTGTCGGAGTTCTGGTCCCGTGTTACGGAGTCCTCATTCGTGGTTTTTCTTGGAGTCCTCATTCGTGGTTGTGTGGAGTGTAAGCTATATAAACGCTAGTGATGCAAGATTAAAGGTTTTCTCACAAGTAGCACAACAACTCCACTTGCCTGATAGAAAACTTATATTGGATTGTAAGACTAGATGGAACTCTACATACAAAATGTTATCCATTGCTATTACTTTTAAAGAAGCATTTTCTATGTATGAAGTGAGGGACCCATTTTATAAACATTGCCCCTCCGATGATGATTGGGAGAAAATAGAAGCCATATGTGAGACCTTAGAAGCTTTTGATGCTGTCACCAACATCATATCAGGAAGTGACTACCCAACCTCTAATTTATATTTTGGAGAGGTGCAATACATTAAACAAGTTTTGGATAGGCAGTTCAATGATGAACGTGAATGGCTGAGAAAAATGGTGGAAAAAATGAAAGATAAGTTTGATAAGTATTGGAATGAAAGCAACTTGTTGATGTGCATTGGTTGTATATTAGATCCAAGATGTAAGTTAACTATGCTAAATTTGTACTTTAAGGATCTATACAGTGCAAATGAAATAGCCGAGAAAAACCTAGATTTGAAAAATCTTTTAAGAGAGATACATGTTGAGTATGCTCGCTTGTTGCATGTAAGACCTGGAAGTTCAACGAGTGAGTCAAATGCATCTAGTAATGGAGGTGAAACCGAGCAGATAGGTCCAAGTAGAGGGTTTTCCTATTATTATTCTCGCTTGAAACAAACCGATGTTTTTGATTTAGAAAGCTCGGACTTAGATGTGTATTTAGAAGAGGGGATATATATATGTAAAGATAATTCTGCCGTATCTTTCAATATCTTGGGTTGGTGGAAATCCCATGAGACGAAGTTTCCAGTACTATCGAGAATGGCAGCTCATTTCTTAGCTATTCCAATCACAACTGTTGCATCAGAGGCTACATTTAGCGCCGGTGGTCGTGTTGTCGATACTTATCGCGCCTCATTAGAACCAGAAACAGTACAAGCATTGATTTGTGGAGGCGATTGGATTCGTAAACTTCATGGCGTTAAAAAGAAAAACAAGGTATACATTTTAATATTTCCAACTCTTAATTATCATATGATTAGTTATAATGTCACTCACTTATTTGTTGAATCTTATTTGATGTATTTCAAAAAGAAAAGAAACCGCAAGAGATATTTTTGGTCGATGTCTCGGATATATGAATTGTTTTCTGCAGCAGCACTGCAAGTCTGTAACTCAGCTCAGTTTTGGCAATAGTGCTTCAGTAATCAGTATGGTCTGCAAGTATGGTCTGCAAGTGTGTCCTTATTGGTCATTTAATAATTGTAACGGAACTTGCTTCTTATTAGTCACGTTTGTTTCCACTGATGGTCTGTTGTTGGAAGAAAATGCAGGTTACAATAACATACTTTTTATAAGTTGAAAAGTGAAAAAAGGATAGGATTATTCGTTTGCTTTTTTATATGTTTTTTTGTGGTTTACATGAGATATTGATTGAATTTGTTGTGCACCATACTTTTGAGTAATAGACTTATTACTAATTAAATTTTTTGTGCACCAAGTAGGTTATGTTATAGGATTGGGTTCACTTTTTTTCCTCTGATGTGGAGGCAACATGTAGTAAAAAATTAAACAAGCTTATTCGAGCTCGTACACGAGCTAATAAGCGAGCTAATCGATCTCGAGCTCATAAACGAGCAATTCGAGTTTCAAATTGTAACAAGTAAAAAATGACCAAAACTTATAAACGAGCTTCGAGCTCGAGTTCGAACAAAAACAATATACTCGAGCTCGAGCTCGAGCCTAATCAAGAAATACTAAACGAGCTCGAGCCGAGCTCGAAACATGTTAAAAAAATTCGAAAAAAGCTTGATCAACATAAAACTCGACTGGGCTCGGATCGTTTACACCCCTAATTGTCATGTTCGTATACGGGCTGAAGTTATGGGCTTCATCGGTTCGGGTTATCTTTCGTTTCTGAGCTCTTGGTTGGCTTGGAGTTTCTGGTTTGTATTCGAGCCATGTTTGTTTCTAGGTTATATTCTTGCACATCTCAAGGTATTGGTTACGTTGTTCTAGTTCGAATTCGGTTCAGCGCATGTGTAGGTTAAGGTTTGGTTCGCGATTGTACTTTGGCTGTTCGGTTTGAGTTCGATCGTATCTCATTGATTCCTGGTGTTCGTTCTTGAATTGGCTTCATATTCGAGTTCGTGTTTCGGTTTTGATCTATCGTATTGTCGAGGTATATCTTGAACTATTCATAGTTTAACTACATGCGTTAAACACTTTTGACGATGCATAAAATCATGCACTAAATATTCTGTTACATATAAAGACATAAGATCATGCACTGTATTCTGTCTCGGTCTCGGTCTCGGTCTCGATCTCGATCTATTAAATGATGTTCTTTGAAATTCATATCGTACATACTTATATAACATGTTATAAATATGATATGGTCTAAAGTTTGGCATCATGTATAAGACTTGATAAGTTTTACGTATATAAATCTAAATCACTTTTGAAGATGCATTATTGTTCATTGGATGAAAACTTATTAATATGAGATTAAAGTTATAAAGATTTGAAACATGCTTGTAAACTAATATATACAGGGTTAAAAGTTTGGATTTGTGGGTGCGTTTTGGGTTTGTATCTCGTGGGTATGATCGCATGCATGGTTAGTATCATATGCATGGTTATTAAATGTCTATCACGTCTCTTTTATGTGTATGATGATGTCAATTGGTCAAGTTTTATAAACCGTTCATAAAAATGTATGACTATGATTGGAAACTAGAAACTACAAGAGGGTTATGAGTAAAAATACTCGGGGCTATATCAAAAAATTAGTATATTATCTTTTTACAGCACTAAAGGTGTCCAACAATTTATAAAATTTGTGATGTTCAAAAGAGATTGGAGTTTTGGTTTATTGATGTATGTATGGAGACTGTATTCGACCATGTCTTGCTTATTTGGTGTCGCATTTGTGTTGGTGTCGTCGATCTATCCCTTGTTTTAAAATAAATCAAAAGTTGTGGATACTACGTATGAATCATGTGTCAAGTCACGTTCAAAACCTATGTTATGAATACTTAAGATAGACCTAATCTCACATGTGAAACCCTAAACCTATTAATAAGTAATAATAAGTATTTAAGATCAGTTATAACATTAAATGGAATCCTAAATATTAATTGACTATTAATTCATGTAGATTTGCTGAAGAAGGAGTAACTCTCGTCTCCTTATGTCTTCTCGTGTGTTTTACATTTGTTGTTTGAGGTACAGATATTCTATCCCTCCTCAGTAGGGATTTCTCATGACTTGTTGGCTTTGATTCGTTTGCTATGTTGTGATTCGTTTAATATGATCCCGTTTGATATGATCCATATTTGTTTAGTATTTTTGATTATTCGTTTCATGCTATATTCAACTATTATCTGAGCTGGATAATTTATAATTATTCCTTATCATTAGATTGCATGTACTATACCTATTATGTTGCCTATATTTGTAGCCAGTCATGGGGAGTCCATGTCCTTGCCATTGATGCACCAATGGTATTGACACTATCTGTGGAGGTGGGTTTTGTCCACAGCGTTCCCATTTGTTTATATAGCTATATATATAGCGCACCTGGCCCGTGTTTATTATATGTATGTTTAGTCTAGAACTGGAATATGTATCTCTGTTTTGAAGGGAGCATATGGATGCATCCTAGGTACTTAGTTCAGTTTTGATATATACTTGTGAATGGACTTGAGTGTGTGCAATACACCCCATTTCACTATTTGGTACATTGAGCTAGCTACTCTATGTACAATTTGTTATATGATTTGTTGGGCAATTCCTTTGATATTGATATCCACTTTATGTTCATTGTTATGCTTTGATCCTTTTCATATTGTTTCATATTCTGTTTGACATCTTGTTTAGCAGGTTCTCTTGGATTTATTCGCTTATTCATTTCGCATACGCTTATAACCTTTCATTTGTTTATATCTGTTCACTGAGCGTTAGCTCAGCCGCATTTTCTTTTCTTTGCGGCAGTTTATAAGCGGGATGTTGTGCATGAGTGTTGAGAGTAGGAGCTAGTGGACCTACCCATGATTAGTTTCCCCATTGTTGGATTATAATTATGCTTTGGATATGTATTTCTTTTTAGACTGTTGTTTGGATTATATTTTGGAAGTCTTTATAATTCTTTACTTAGTATTTTAATAAGAAGTCTTCAGCTTGCGATTATATGTTCTGATTTACACCATAATGTTACACTTAGGCCCCTTTCGGGTTGGGGTGTTACAGGATAGAACGGGAAACATTGTTTCCTTTGCTTTCCAAAACGCGGGAAACATTGTTTCCTTTGCTTTCCAAAACGCCAAAACATCAAACTTTTCAACTTCTTCAGTCGGAATATGTGAGATAAAATCGGTTGTGCTATCTTACATATTCATTGTTTGTCAAACGATCACTCTTTTCCCGTTTGTTGGGATTTTCTCTTAACTTTTGTAGCAAGCCTTGTATCGGATTCCCTCTATGCGACCTCGATGATGAAGAAGAAGCCGAACTCACTGAAGGAGTTGGGTTACCATATTTTTCAAAATAATATTCCCATAAACCTTCCAAAGAATTGTTAAAAGACGCTTTTGCATCATCACCAAAGTTCACGTTACTATCAAAACACCCCAAATCAGTTGTAATCGAGTCGATAAGTAACTCTAACCCGCTTACATTATAACATGGATTTAATGCGGCCGCACAAGTAAATATCGGTGGCAAACTTTCAAAATATTTTCGAATCTTTTCTTTCATTGGTGAAACCATATTTGTATATATACCACCATTTAATTCAAATGAGGCCATACTTGAACACATTAAGTATAGTTGCTCGAGTACCAAATGAGATGTTGGATAATAAACTCCTGATATTTTTTTCGTGGCGTTAAAAAAACTTCAAGTAATCGGGTTAGTTTTTCATTAGTTTCCCAATGGTCGACCAAAAATGGAGCACACTTACCGTTTGCCGACAATTTGTCGTGAAAATATTGTAAAGTCACCTTTTGTTTTAAACTACTTATGAACATAAGATAAGTGGAATTCTGTTGGGAATTAAATATTCTGAAGATTAAGTATCGGGAAATTCTCTTAAGTAATTAGTTCTAGTTGCAGAAGTGTTAAGTCTGGTACATGGTTAAGTCTGCTTCCAAGATTAAGTCTGTTGGTTAAGTCTGGTCGTTCAAGATTAAGTCTGGTGGTTATATCGAGTGGTTAATTCTGGTGAGTATCAGAATTAAGTCTGCTTGCTGGCTGGTCAAAGATATACACAAAAGTCAAAGAGGTGTTAGATAAATATCTTTGTTGTGTCATTGAGTTATCAAGTTGTATATTCTTAGTATATGACTAGATACCTATACAAGTTGTATGTGTAAGATACATGTTGTATCTTGGTTACTTACACACGACTTAACATAATCAAGTAGATAGACATGTGTTGATTGACAAGACTTAACAATGTTGTAAAAGATCTTCCTTGGACTATAAAAAGAAGTTCTTATCTTAGTAGTCAAGTTTGACTAACCAAGCAAAAACTTTAATAAGAGAACATAGAACAAACACAACAATATCACAAGTCTTAGAAACATAAGATTCAAGGTCTTTGTAACCCTAGTGATAGTGAAGATCACTCGTATTATCTTGAATAATATTGAATCGTTTGGTGTTAAGCTTTCATTGTTCATTGTTAAATAACAAACATAACTGTTCCATTTTCATAACCAATATAACCTTCTAAGTGTGGTTAAGTAGATTCCGCATACTTAATCATATTAACTCAATATATCATATACACAAAGTCACAAAGGTTTAACCACCTTCCAGTGTATCGATCCCTCGCAGTTGGTATCAGAGCAAGGCTGATATAGTTGATTTAGAAGAAGAAGAAGAAGAAGAAGAAATGGATGTACAAGATACTCAGGCTACAAATATTGCTGCAAAGTTGCCCATGATCAAACAAAATGGGTTTGAGTTGTGGAGGTTAAGGATTGATCAATACTTTATGGTTCAGGATTATGCTCTTTGGGATATCATTATGAATGGTGATTCTTTTACACTAGGTTATACAGATGTTATTCTTGAAGGCAAAACAGATAGGAGAAGAAATACTGGACCAGTTACGGGTGAAGAAAAGATGCAGAAAAGAAATGATCAAAAAGAAAGAAACTTGTTGCTTATGACCATTCCTGGTGAGCAGATGCTATCCTTTAGCAAGTATCCTGATGCAAAAACTCTTTTTGAAGAGATTTGTGCATGGTTTGGTGATAATGAAACTACCAAGAAAACATAGAAGACATTGCTGAAACAACAATTTGAAAACTTTAGTTCAAATGGCAATGAATCTCTTGATAAGCTGTTCTCAAGACTGCATAAGCTTGTCAGTCAGTTAGCTGTGTTGGGGGTTGAGACATCCAAGGAAGATCTCAACATGAAGTTTTTGAGAAGTCTACCTGATGAGTTCCATACTCATGTGGTTGTCTGGATGAATAAGCCAGACATTGAAACCATGAAACTCAATGATTTGTACAACAACTTCAAAATTGTTGAACAAAGTCTAAAGAAGTCTGGAAACTATAGTACTAGTTCTGGGAATGTGGCACTCTTGTCATCTCCTAGTATTAGTAAGTCTGAAGAGGTAGATGAAGGTGAAGGTGTTTCTAATGCTAACTATGGTGGTCCTACTACTAGTTCACAGAAGAATGTTGCTGGACTTGGAGATCCATCATTCTATGTATTTATGTCTAGTCAATCTAGTGGTTCTACTCTAAATCATTAAGACCTTGAGCAGGTGGATGATGATGATTTAGAAGAGATGGATATCAAGTGGTAGGTTGCTTTACTTAGCATGAGGGCTAAGAAGTTCTGGCAGAGAACTGGTAAGCAGATTACCATCAATGGTAATGAAACTGCTGGGTTTGATAAAAAGAAAGTGGAGTGTTTCAACTGTCACAGGCTGGGACATTTTGCTAGAGAGTGTAGAAACCCAACAAAGTAGGATAATAGAAACACATGGTATAAGCAAGAGAAAAAGAAGGAAGTCACAGTGGAAGAGCCAAGGGCTATGCTAGCCATAGATGGTGTTAACTATGATTGGAGCTTCTTGGATGATGAAGAGGAAGCAACAACAAATGCTGCTCTTGTGGCTATTGAGACTGCTCTAATGGCCTTTTCTGATTTAGAGGTAAATTCTATCATAAAATGTACTGAATCATGCTGTGCTCTTAAAGCTTATGAAGACCTTAAAAGGAAATTTGATGATCAACTAGAAGAGCTATATGACTGTATGGCTAATTTAGCTAATCATAAAAGAGGTCTAGCTGTTCTTGAAAAACAAATCTTACACTTTAGAGAAAATGAATATAGGTTTACTGATGACATGAATTCATTAAAAAGAAACATAGAATTAAAAGATGAGTGTATTATTAAGCTGAACGATTCTCTAGCAAAGCACAAAAATAAAACTGAAAATGTTAAGATAACAGTAGATGCTTTAGCTCATGCCTCAGAGGGAATTAATAAAATTTGGGAAGCTCAAGTAATCAATAAAGCTAAGTCTGGTGTTGGATACAAGTCTGTTCCTCCACCATACAGAGGTGTTCCTTCACCTCCAGGTATTGACCTAGCACACACAGGATTTGCTGAGTTTCAAGAACCAATAATGGAATATGGTTCTAAGTCTACTAAGAGTTCTAAGGTAGAGAAAGTAAGTGAGTGTTTATGTAAAACTTCACTTCCTGAGGACAAGGTGTCCTCTGTTAGGAAAGCAGATGATATAGTAGTTGAAGACTATACATCTGATAGTGATGAAGAAGAACAGGTTATGTCTAAACCTGACTTGGTTAAGAAAGCAGGAACAAGTATTCCTAAGATAGTCAAACACAATACTGATAGGCCTAAGTCCAATGAAAAACATGTTAGGCAACCAGTTAGATATTGTGAACAATATAGAACTACAAACAAGCCCAGAGGTAACCAAAGGAGTTAGAATAACCTCAAGTCTCGCCAACTAGGTGATGACTTTGCTTTTTATAACAAAGCTTGTTACACATGTGGTAGTTTTGACCATCTCGCAGCTTTCTGCAACCAATGGGTATCTGGGTATGAAAACAATAGGGTGAATTACAAAAGGCAAACTCCTCAAACTCACTTTCACTCTAGTTTTAATAGAACAAAATCCAAAACAGTCTCAAATAAGTCTGGTTCAAACACAGATCCTGCTGTTAAGTCTGTTGTTGTTAAGTCTGTTGCAGTTAAGTCTGCTACTAGACTTGTTAAGTCTGCTAGACCATTTAAGTCTGGTTACCCAAAATCAACAGCTAAGGGTGCAAAAACAACTTACAAACATGCACCTAAAACTGTTCATAGGCCCATTCAAACAAAAGCAGTGGTCCAAAAACAAGTTTGGAAACCAAAGGGTACAACTACAAAGTTAGCAGATTCTGATGCTAAGCATGTAGTTCATACTACTGCTAAGGGAAACAGGGCAAATACTGTTAAGGCCTCAGCATGTTGGATTCTTAAATCCAATGTTGCATCAACTGTTCTCAAAAGATTACATTTCATTGATGCAAGAGGTAGATCCAAGTCAGTAATGGCTTGGGTCCCCAAAGAAAACTAATACTCCTTATTACTGTGCAGGAACATTCAACTGATGAACAAGAGGATCAAGGATACTCAGATAGTGGATGTTCAAGGCACATGACAGGCAACAAGTCTTATCTCTCAGATTTTCAATCAATAGATGGAGGCTATGTTATCTTTGGAGGAGGTGTTGGTGGTAAAATTTCTGGTAAAGGTACCATTAAAACTGGAAATTTAGATTTTGAAGATGTGTACTATGTACAAGAGCTTAAGTATAATCTTTTTAGTGTCTCACAAATGTGTGACAAAAAGAACAAAGTTCTTTTTACTGATACTGAATGTTTTGTTCTCTCTTCTGATTTTAAGATGCCTGATGAAAGTCAAGTACTTCTTAAAATTCCAAGAAAGGCCAATATGTACAGTGTTGATATGAAGAACATTGTTCCTAAAAAGAATTTAACTTGTCTTGTTGCAAAGGCCACATTGGATGAATCAATGAAATGGCATAGGAGGCTTGGTCATATTAATTTCAAAACCATAAATCAGATTGTTAAGAATCGTGTGGTAAGAGGTTTACATCATAAAAGGTTTAAAAATGATCAAACATGCATTGCTTGTCTTAAAGGCAAACTACACAAAGCCACTTGTAAGCCCAAGATTTTTAACTCTATCAATCAATTATTGTTTATGCTTCATATGGATTTATTTGGTCCTACAAATGTTAGAAGTATGCAACATAAGAGATATTGTCTAGTTATTACTGATGACTATAGCAGATTTACATGGGTTTTCTTTTTAGCTACTAAGGATGAGACTTCAAGCATCCTTACGACTTTCATTACAGAGATAGAAAACCTAGTAAGCAAAAGAGTAAAAGTCATTAGATGTGATAATGGGACAGAGTTTAAGAATAGAGTTATGGATGATTTCTGCAAAGAAAATGGTATTAGGAGAGAATTTAGTGTTGCTAGAACTCCACAACAGAATGGAGTTGCTGAAAGGAAAAATAGAACACTAAGAGAAGCTGCTAGAACTATGTTAGCTGACTCTAAGTTGCCTATAACTTTTTGGGCAGAAGCAGTCAACACTGCTTGCTATGTCAAGAATCGAGTTTTAGTTGTACAACCTCACAATAAGACATCATATGAATTGTTTAGAGGTAGAACTCCTGCAATAGGATTTCTTAGACCTTTTGGATGTCATGTGACAATTCTGAATACCTTAGACCATTTAGGAAAGTTTGATGGTAAAGCAGATGAAGGATTCTTGGTTGGATATTCTCTTAATAGCAAAGCTTTTAGAGTATACAACTTAAGAACTAGGAAAGTAGAGGAAAATCTGCATGTGGAGTTTTTAGAAAACAAATCCAATGTAGAAGGTCAAGGACCAAAATGGCTATTTGATCTTGAGACACTAACCCATTCTATGAATTATGTGCCTGTTGTTGTACACACTAATGAATTTTCAGGTTCAAAAGCTGATGAAACAACAGATGAGGCAGGGTTACACAAGGAGACAAATCAAGATCATGTATGGATGCCAATATGGACAAGTACAAGTGTGGAATCAACTTCAACAATTGGTGAATCTTCTTCTGGTAAAGCTAAAGAAGATGTTGAAGGTGAAAGCAAAGAAGATGGAACAAAGGAACAAGAAAACAGTTCTGCTGTTGATATTACTGTTGAGACAGAATTAACAAAGGAAGCAGAATTAACAGAAGATGAGGAGGATTTGAGCAATCTCCCACAAAATTATTATGTTCCAATTACACCACACACCAGGATTCACAAAGTCCACTCCCTAGAAAATGTGATTGGAGATGTACAATCAGGTGTGAAGACAAGACAACAACTGATGTCTTCAGACCAACAAGGGCTTCTTGATGCCCTTTATGCTTCAAAGCAGCATGAGTTTTCAAACTCTTGCTTGTTTGTATGTTTTCTCTCACAAGATGAACCAAAGAACATTCTTAAGGCCCTAGATGATTCAAGCTGGGTAGAGGCTATGCAAGAGGAGCTTCTTCAGTTCAAGATTCAGAAGGTTTGGGTGCTAGTTGATTTACCTAAGGATGAAAAGGTAATTGGCACTAGATGGGTTTTCAAGAATAAAAGGGTTGAAAGGGGCATAGCCCAAGGGTACACACAACAAGAAGGGATAGACTATGATGAAGTTTTTGCTCCAGTAGCAAGACTTGAGGCAATTAGGCTTTTCTTAGCTTATGCTTCATTTTTAGGCTTCACAGTTTACCAAATGGATGTCAAGAGTGCATTTTTATATGGTACTATTGAAGAAGAGGTGTATGTTTCACAACCTCCTGGTTTCATTGACCCACAACATCCAGACAAAGTGTACAGAGTAGTTAAAGCTCTATATGGCCTTCATCAGGCACCAAGAGCTTGGTATGCAACACTAGCTTCCTACTTAATAGAGAATGGATTTCAAAGAGGAAAGATTGATCAGACACTTTTCATCAAACAGCACAAGAAGGATCTTCTGTTAGTGCAGGTGTATGTGGATGACATTATCTTTGGATCTACAAGGAAGGAGATGTGTTTGGAGTTTGAGAAACTTATGCATGATAAGTTTCAGATGAGTTCTATGGGAGAACTTACATTCTTTTTGGGTCTGCAAGTTAAGCAATCAAGTGAAGGAATCTTTATCTCTCAAGACAAATATGTTGCAGAGATACTTAGAAAATTTCAATTTGCTGATTCAAAAGTGGCAAGCATACCAATGGACTCTGAGAAGCCACTTCTTAAAGACTTAGATGGAGATAATGTGGATGTACACACATACAGATCTATGATAGGCTCTTTGATGTACCTTACATCATCCAGACCTGATATCATGTTCTCTGTTTGTGCTTGTGCAAGATTTCAAGTAACTCCAAAGGTTTCTCATTTAATTGCAGCCAAGAGAATTTTTAGATATCTTAAGGGTCAACCAAGGTTGGGTCTATGGTATTCTAGGGAGTCACCTTTTGACTTGGTAGCATATTCGGATAGTGATTATGCTGGTGCTAGCTTGGACAGAAAGTCAACAACTGGAGGATGTCAATTCCTGGGGTGTAGACTTATCTCATGGCAGTGTAAGAAGCAAACTATTGTGGCAACTTCAACCACTGAGGCTGAGTATGTAGCTGCTGCAAGTTGCTGTGGTCAAGTTCTATGGCTTCAAAATCAATTACTTGATTATGGGTACAATTTCATGAACACTGTCATTCATATTGATAATAGTAGTACAATTTGCATTATTAAAAATCCAGTGCAACATTCTAAAACAAAACACATTGAAATTAGACATCATTTTATTAGAGATTGCAATGAGAAAAGGTTAATTCAAGTAATGAAAATAGCTTCAGATCATAACTTTGCAGATCTTCTTACAAAAGCTTTTGATGTTGGAAGGTTTCAGTACTTGGTAGCAAGTATTGGAATGCTTAATCTTTGAATTTTTCAATCTGATGTGTTTTTGTATATACACTTTTTGTTTGTGCTGTTTGATTTCAAAATTAATTCTGCTATTACAAAAGTTTGTGCTGCTAGTACAAATTTAAGTTGTGTTATTCATACAGTTATCCCTATGCTTATTCAAAACAAGTACTTTGTACATTGTTCTTTTGGTTTTAGAGTAACAATTTCAGGTATGAATATTTGAACACAAAGGAAGTTTCAAGTGAAATGTGTGAGCAGCAGAATGAATACTCGATTGCTAACATAATAGGTTCATGATAGAAAGAGTTTGGGAATTTAAAACTCCTTAAAACTTCTTTCTTGAAACCTGATTATGAAATTTCACATTGAATTAATGGTTTAGTTGATCAGAAAGTAACTGATACAACTCACTTTCTATCATTTTATACTTTCAAGTATAATGTGTTAATCTCAGGATATCTGATAGAAAGAACAGCGAGCAAAAGTGAATCTAACACTTGTGTTAGAGGTAACAAATGCCACGAGCTGGAAACCCTGTCAAGAAAGCCTTTTGAATAGGTTTATCTGTACACAAGCAGTTATTTATAACTGAAAACATTGGTTCTCACACAACCAGAGGTTGCTTTAAACCTAAATTTTGATAAGTGTCTGTAACTACACTTGATCCCTTCAAAATGGTTGGAAGCAGTATGATTTTCAATAATAAAATCATATGCATACAGCTATAAGTCAAAGGTTTTTCTTAAATAAAAGTTTATAGGAATAAAAATGACTCAGAAAACCATCACATGATGGATTATGAATTATTACCCCATGATTCACCTCTCATAGGAGGTTACACACCTAGAAGTGATGAGGGTAGCAAACTAACTTTTAAGGAATTGATGGCTTCATGTACAACATTGTCTGACAACAAGTTCTAATTGGTAGATCAGATGTTAGTGAGAGATCTTCCAAACAGGGGAGGAAGGAAAGGTTCTTTGCCCCAAGGGATGATATATTTTGGTACATGATGAGAAATCTTCAAAGCCCAGAGGAGATAATTATATCAGGGGAGGAAGAATAACCAATAAAGGAAGGAAGTATGCTTAGAATTCAGGGGAGGAAAATGATCCAAAAGTCAAGAGCATACAAGATGATAACATGGAGGTTGAAAATGACAAGAACAGAGCTGGAGTATTTTATATATTCAGAAGGGATGAAGCATTCAAAAGGAGAAAGTTCTATCTAGGAGCTTTCAGTTTCAATTTCAGTTCACTACGTTTGTTCATCACTTGCAAAGACATGCTGGAAGATGATTTCACTTGTTGAAACAAGCATCCAAGATACACAGCACTATTGTCTCTTATAATTCCTCCATCCAAGGAAATTGCACCATCTTTTAGTCCAAGATTGGAGCAATGTATTGATATTGTTGAAGTCAAAAGAAAGCAGATGAGTTACTGAGAAAGATATTAATCTCACAGAATAGAAGAAAGTTCAGATCAAGGGTCTGACTATGAAGTGTTTGAAAGATCTTCACAATTCCTCATTTAATTCAGAAAACATGTTGAAAAGGGTTCACATGTTTAGGGGAGGATTGTTGGGAATTAAATATTCTGAAGATTAAGTATCGGAAAATTCTCTTAAGTGATTAGTTCTGGTTGCAGAAGTGTTAAGTCTGGTACATGGTTAAGTCTGCTTCCGAGATTAAGTCTGCTGGTTAAGTCTGGTCGTTCAAGATTAAGTCTGGTGGTTATATCGAGTGGTTAATTCTGGTGGGTATCAGAATTAAGTCTGCTTGCTGGCTGGTCAAAGATATACACAAAAGTCAAAGAGGTGTTAGATAAATATCTTTGTTGTGTCATTGAGTTATCAAGTTGTATACTCTTAGTATATGACTAGATACCTATACAAGTTGTATGTGTAAGATACATGTTGTATCTTGGTTACTTACACACGACTTAACATAATCAAGTAGATAGACATGTGTTGGTTGACAAGACTTAACAATGTTGTAAAAGATCTTCCTTGGACTATAAAAGGAAGTTCTTATCTTAGTAGTCAAGTGTGACTAACCAAGTAAAAACTTTAACAAGAGAACATAGAACAAACACAACAATATCACAAGTCATAGAAACATAAGATTCAAGGTCTTTGTAACCCTAGTGATAGTGAAGATCACTCGTATTATCTTGAATAATATTGAATCGTTTGGTGTTAAGCTTTCATTGTTCATTGTTAAATAACAAACATAACTGTTCAATTTCTATAACCAATATAACCTTCTAAGTGTGGTTAAGTAGATTCCACATACTTAATCATATTAACTCAATATATCATATACACAAAGTCACAAAGGTTTAACCACCTTCCAGTGTATCGATCCCTCGCAAATTCCATCTTGTATCAATATCAAAATTAGTGACAAACAAGGTTTCCCCGCATCAACACACATCTGAATGTAGTTATTATATCTTGTAGTACCCTTTTTAAAAATATCGGCTAACATTTTTCTAAAACATTCTTTCATTTCATGCATTATGGGATCATTTAATCCCGCTTGCACAACCAAGTTAATAATGTGTGCAACACATCAAATATGATAAAAATCACCATTTAAGGGTGGCTCGTATTCCATTTTCAATCTACCCATTTCATTTGTGTTATTACTAGCATTATCCAACGTAATTGATTTTTTTTTTTTTTTGACAAGTGATATTTGCCAAACACTTTTCTCAACACTTTGAATAAAGCACTTCCCGTGTGAGGAACCGGAAAGTTTTGAAATGAAATGACTCGCTTCATCATTTGCCAACTTTCGGGATCAACCCAATGTGCGGTAACACAAAGGTACGAAAATGGCAAATTATGAGGAGCGGACCAAACATCCGTTGTTAAATCAACACAACCATCTAAATTTATAAAAACATTTTTTAATTCTTGTTTGGCCGTTTTCCACATTTTCATAGCATCGCGTTTTAGAGTCATACGACTTACATGGTTGTACATTGGTTGGACATGATTCTGAAACACCTCCGTCGTATCCTGGTCGTCGAAATGGTTGAACGGCAAACCTCGTCGAATCACCAAACCGGCAAATTGTTGACGAACTACTTCATGATCGTATACAAAAATACTCCCGTCCCGACCCATAGACGATTAACCCGCTTCCGGAATCGTTTTGAGTGCCTTACATTACTTCATGTTGATATGAGCCCTTAACGTCGAGTTGGAACTGGTAGACATTATACTCAAGCAATGCTTACATTGAGCCTTTTTCTTGCCATCCGACATTAGGACGTAGTTGAAGTTCTCCTAAGGATCTTTTACAAGGTCGCATGGTAAAATTTTGACAATCGTAGGTGCACTTGTTGAACCAGCCTCGGTGTTACCGGTGGTGTTTGAACTTGCCATTTGTGAAATACTTTCGGTTTTGATTTTTTAGAGTGTATTTTGATACTATGAAAGGTGTGAATAAACAAAAACAAAACCCCACTATTTATACTAAACAATAAATGGCAAAATGGTAAATTTTGAGCCTAAATAATCATCAATCCTACATCTTGACATAACCAAAACCATCACCTCACAACTTCAACATCATCAGTCCTACATTCATAAGCCACTGAATAATTAACGAAAAAGAAACAGATAGAGGAGATGAAGAGAAGACCGAATCCACCAAAAACATCATCCAATCCAACATCTATCATAATCCCATCCACCTCAAATCTAAAACTATACCACAACTTCATCTCATATGCCTACTGTGATTCGAAATGAAAATAATTACAGCCAAAGATCTCAGTTTTTCTTTCGTTTTGTGTGGTACAACAACTTCATGACCTTAAAGATCAAGAACACGAAAGAATATCATCACAGATCCAATTTTTGAATACTTAGCTTCTTTTTTATCCGATTCAAAGAAAAGAAAAATAACATGTATGTTATTCTCTTTTTTTTTTCTTTCTTTTTCTCGATTCACAAACATTCATCATTGATTTTTATCGAAGCTTTGCTTCTTGTTTATATTCGAAAATAAAGAATGATTTATAACAATACTGTTATAATCATCCTTTGGGTCGTTCAAACAAAACAAAAACAAGAACTAAAGAAACCTACCCAGCATCCATATCAAACGATCTTCAAACCTGTTGAAGAACCAATGAGTGTTGTTTGTGCTCGGCTTTGTTAAGAAAAGAACGTAAAGGATTTTCGTTGTGTTGTTGATTCGGATTAAATCAAGACAGGGACGATTTGTTGGGTGAGAGAAAACACAAGAAAGAAGTGGGACGATTTGTTTATAGATCCAGTGAATGATTTGTGTTTATGCTATGTGTTTATAGATCCAGTGAATGATTTGTGTTTATAGATCCAGTGAATGATTTGGGTTTGATTTGTGTTTATAGATCCAGTGAATCATGATTATTTGATTTGTGTTTAAGTTTGTTTGGGTTTGATTCTGGATTTGTGTTTTTTATTTTAGATTTGTGTTTAAGAATTGTGTTTGACTGAGAATGTATTAAAAGAACGGTGGGTGAGAGTAGGTGCGAATAAAAGGACTAAATTACCCTCTCTTAAAAAGAGATAACTGCCACGTGTCCAATTTAACGACACAATCTTTGCACCGTTCGTCCTCGTGGATGTGTTGTGTTTGAATTTTACTAACGGAGGGATGTATATGTTAGAAAAAAAAATTTGGATGTATGGTGCGAAATTGGGCAAACCACAGGGATGTATTTTGGAGTTTACTCTAATATTTTTTAATGTGTTGACACAAGGGTAAAAAGGTAAAATACAACACATCATATTAGATTTACTTAATAGCTTTTAATATTAGATATACTTAAATATGATAAAAATATGTTTTTGGATAAATTTATGTATTTTGAAGTTTTAAAAGGATATTGAAGTAATTATAATATTTAGAAGGATATTGATTTAATTTCAAAGTTTTGCAAGGTCATAGATGTAAATGCCCTTTCGTTAAATAAAGTTTGTTATATAAAAAATATAAGGGGCGATTCGAAGTTTTGCAAGGACATAGATGTAATTTCAAAGTTTTGCAAGAATATAGATTGTTGGTGTTTACTTTTTCAGTCCCGAGCTTGCGCGATTTCGCCGCTCGAACTGCGAGAGAGTATTAGAGGTTAGATTAGTTGACCCAAGCCCATCTGTGTGCTTAGGGTCCATTATGATTTAGGGTTTTATGTTTTTGATGTAACTATAAATATTGCATGAATAATACAAAGTATCTGACCGAATTTACAATGTCTAACAATCCTTTGTTCTCTTCGTCGGTACTATGTGCCTCGGTTCTATATGTATTTCACGTGCATAGAAGGTTGACAAATATTTGTCATAGTTTTCTTTAGTTTATCATCCGGTGCCTTGAAACTGTTACCGCACCTTTTTGTCCAGAAAAACAAAATTTATATAAAAAAAATATAAAGATTAAAGAGTGTGCTCGGTTGGATGTATTAAGGGGTAAATAATAGAAAAATCAATCATTAATTAAGCTTGATTTACTATAATGAAATTAACCATTAGACCAAAAGTAGTGGGTGTTGAATGGGGGTTCGCTGCCCATTCAACGGCCGTTGAACCGGCCCCTTGCAGCGTTGAAGCCCGTTGAAAAGCAAAAAAAAACAATGCTTGTTGATTGAACAACGGGCGTTGAAGCTATAGTTTAGTCAAATATAGCCGTTGAACGGCTATATTTGCCTATTAAATATAGTTTTTTTTTTTTTTTTTTTTTTTTTTAATTTCAACTTTCCTATTTAATCTAACAATTCTTCCCATTTCAGCACACAATTCACCAACTTTCTCTCAACATTCATCCACTCTCCAACAAAAATAACGATCGTTTTTTAACAAAAAATGATTCGCCGACCATTCATTGCCTCGTATTCGAGTAGCAATTCAAGTTCCAACGAATTTGAAGCCAAAATGGTAGCCGTTTGTTCGAGTGCGTTAAACCTTATGGCCACGTTTATTCACCGAAGCATTCATCCACGTCGACCGTTTCAAATGAGACAAGTTATCATGCGCGATCGTGAAGAAGCTCATAACCGTTTGATGCGAGATTATTTTAATGAGAATCCCCGTTGGCCGCAACCAAGAGTTATCAAACAACGTTTCCGAATGTCTAAAAGGTTGTTCTTACGTTTGCGTGACGATTTGGAAAGGAAGTCGGGTACTTTAAACAAAAATCCGACGCACGAGGGAAGCTTGGATTCACCACAATGCAAAAGTTGACCGCCGCCATACGGATTTTGGCGTTCGCACAAACGTCCGACATAAACGACGAGTACTTGCACATGGCGGCTAAAACTATTAGAGACACACTTAAGGAGTTCGCAATCGGTATTATATTTTATTTTTACTAGTAGAAAATATTATTTATCGTTTATAATTATTTATCTTTTACATTTAAGCATATGTTTTTAATATTGTAGCTATTGGTGAGATATACGGTCGTCGATACCTTAGAAAACCGACTTGGTTCGACTTACAGAAAATATACGAGGTGCACGAAGACATGCATGATCTACCCGGTATGATCGGTAGCATAGATTGTATACATTGGCAGTGGGAAAGATGTCCTATGGCTTGGCGTGGCCAACACACTCGGGGTGATCAAAAGGGACCGACGAAGATACTTCAAGTTGTTTGTTCACAAGACCTTTGGTGTTGGCATGCATTCTTTGGCGCAGCCGGATCGAACAATGACATCAACGTCTTACAACAATCACCTGTCATAGAGGACATTGTTTCAGGTAAACTGTCCACCGCATCTTTTTACGCCAATAATAATTACTACCCGTACGGATATTTTTTGGGCGATGGTATATATCCCGAGCATAGCTACATCGTAAAGACTTTCACCGACACGGTGGATGACAAAAGACTGCATTTCAAAAAGCAACAAGAATCGGCAAGAAAAGATATAGTGCGTTTCTTTGTCTCAAGCAACGGTGGGCGTACATTAGGACTCCTTGCAAGATATGGTCGACTAAAACGATGGAGTACATTATGGAAGCATGTATCATTTTACATAATATGATATTGGAAGATGAGGGTGTTGGGTCCGTCAGTACCCAAGCGTCCTGAAAACATGATTTGAATACAAATTAAGCCAAGTGTTAATCAACCGTAAACAATCTCAAGTCACTAAGTGAACAGTCACTCAGTGAGTCATCTTCAGGATGCTTAAGACGAGTTCAAGAAGAAGGATTCACCACTCAGGAAGGCGGAACTCCCTGAGTAGGACTTAAGCCAAAGAAGAAGATGATGGGTTCAGTGAGTACTGACAAGAGCTCACTGAACCCCCAGTCTCTTCAACAACAATGAAGATTGAAGACAGAAGACTGAAGACCTAGACTAAAGAATCTGAAGTCTGAAAGAAAGGCGGGATTGAGCGGAAAGAGTTTGAAAAGATAAGGAGGGGTCTTATCGCCGCCAAAGTCAAACTTTCCCTAAATGGCTTAAAGATGAGAAGTGTAATCACTGACTTTTGGAAAGCACTTTTAAGCCATTCCCAAAATGGATTCTTGGAACTGACAAAAGACTGTTGTGCTTTTGTCAGACTAGCTAGGTTATTCCTTTGTACTTTTAGTCACGGGTGCTCTTTTATACTTGTGTATAAATAGGATAGATGGGGAGAAAAGTGTGTTAAGTTTTGTGCATTAAAAGCTTAGACTTCACAAAACCACTTTTCTTCTCCAAAGAGCAACCACATCCTTGAGATAGCTCAGTGGGTCTTTTTGTTGTCACTCAAGAATAACTTGAGTTCAGTGAGGAGAACACCATACCTTGTCTATTCAATCCCAAGTGTTTATTCCGCAAAACACTTGGGTAATAGATTCTTTAATTAATTTCTAATAAGAATTTAAACGTTGAAAAACTTGTTTTTTTTATCTTTAAGTTATACTTATTTGACTAAATTAATCAATACATTATATCAGTCATGGAACACAATTAGATTAACTTTGTAGTTATTTCTACTTGTGTAACGGGAACAACAAGTGGTATCAAAGCCAGGTTTATAAAATCTTTTCAAAAACTAAGAGTGCTCAAGGTTTTTAAAACCAAGATCCTACTATGGCTGATATCAATGTGCCCCAGCTTGTCGATAAAAAGGGAGGAAGCTATTCAGCTGTTGCTCCCAGACTCGAAGCTAGAAAATTTAGCAAGTGGAAAAAGCGCATGCTTTGCTACTTGACTGGTATGGAACCATACTACATCACTTGTATCAATGAAGGTCCTTATGTCCCTAATACTGCTGAAGGATTACCCAAACCTGAAGCTCAATGGACCATTGATGAAAGAAGGGTGGTCAATCAAGACCAACGCCTGAGAAGCATAATTATATCTTGTCTCCCTGACGATATAATGGAATCAGTCATTAACTGTACATCAGCCAAACAAACTTGGCTTGACTTGGTTCATAGCTTCGAAGGTCCCTCAAATACTAAGGAAAACAGGATCATGGACCTGAAACTTGAGTACAATACTTTCAGGGCAAAGGACTCTGAAAGTCTCTCTCAGACATATACCAGATACAAGACCCTGATAAATGAATTGTCAAATGATGGTGTAGTATTGTCTAAGCATGAGATAAATGTTGGCTTTGTCAACAGTCTCCCTGAGAAGTGGCTAAACTTCTCTCAGGGCCTCAGGAATGCAAATCACATTCAAACCCTTGAGCTCCCTGAGATATATGGGAAGTTTGTCTATGAAGACAACTTAATCTCTAGGAGATACCCAGACTCAAAGAAAGCTCTTGAGACCAAAAAGGCCCTGACTTCCTCACCCATATCAACCGCCTTTTATTCTAATGGTATTGTGCAGGATTTTCAAGAGGATTCTGATGATGAGGTTGATGATAGAACCAGTGAAGAGTACCTAAATGATTTACACTTGGAATTCCAAGAAAGGGCACTCCTTGCAAATTCAAAATGTTTTATCAAAAGAAATCAGTCAAACTTTTCAAAAGCTAAAGCAAATGAAACCACTGAATGTTTTAAATGTGGTAAAAAGGGTCATTTTGCTAAGGACTGTTATTCAAAAACAACCTCAGAACCCTCTTATAAATTTTCTGAAAACAGTTCTTCTTCAGGAACTAGCAAGTTTCAACCTAAAATGTTTCAGTCTTCTCAACCTTTTCAAAATGGTCAAAAAGACTTTGAAACTAAATATAGGAAAGCTAAGGCTAAGCTTGCTCTTCTTGAGGCCACTCCCTCAGTCTCTCAGGCTTCCAAACCTGTTCAAGCAAAGAACAAGGTCCTTATGGCTGAAGCCTATGACTGGGATGAAGAAGAGGTCTCTTCAGATGATGAAGAAGTTAGAGTGAGTGCACTGATGGCACTTTCAGATGGTGATCAACTGGCTGTTGGAAAGAGCCATGCAAGAAATGGAGAATGGGTCAACATAACCATGAAAAAGGTAAATATTTTACTTTCAATGGATGATGATTCTGATTGGCAGTCTTATATGAATTACATTAGTGTAGATCTTAAGTTTGTAGAAGAACAAAGGCTTAATTTGTTTTCAAAATATAACAATCTTATGTTAGAACTGAATAAGTGTAGAGATGAGTTGCTTGCATTAAAACATGCTAATTTAGAAGTTGTTACACTACAAATTCAGAATACTGAGATTTTGAAAAAGAATCAATCTCTTCAAAATGAACTTAAAAAAAGAAAAGGCTCTCATTGAAAGCTGGACTAAAAAGAACCCCAAAGTCTATGATACTGTGAGTCTAATTCCTAGTGAAAACAAGAAAATTATAGGGATTGACCAACTCACTGAAACCCCCAGTGAGAGTGAAAAGGCTTTTATTCTAGCTGGCATATCTTTTGAGCAGGAAATGAAACCCAAGTCAAATGACTGAATTGTCAGGGACAACCCAGTAAGTTAGTTGCCAAACTTTGAGACAGGGAAAATCTTGCTTCCTGAAAGTCAGGCTCTGAAAAATATGCTTGGACTCACTGACGAACCCAGTAGTACTGAGTCAGTCAAAGAGTCTGAATCAGAATCACTTGTACCACTCCCACCTCTGAAAGTCCTACAGGGAGCTTCACCAAGCTCAGACCTCACACCATTGGTCTACTCTCAGCATTCTCCAAAGGAGAAGCTGTAACACCCCCAAAATTCGGTTCAGCGGAAGACTTAATTAAGCTCTCGGGGTGCTACGAAATTGGTATAAGACATAGGTATAGAAAGCAGGATAGAATTATTCGTTACATAAAACATCTCAAGATTTGTGTTGTAAGTCTACACTTTTCTCAAAAGCATTTAAAGAAAGGCCCAAAAGAAAATACATATGTTAGGTCCCCATAACATTATCAGAGTGCAAGTTGATCCTTAGCCATGCCATACGCCAAGCCTCCAAAGTAATAAGCAAAGTAAACCTCATCAATTACCTGAGAAAACATGCTAAAAAGGTCAGCTAATGCTGGTGAGTTCATAGGTTTAAATTTCCAAAACAGTAGTGGACCTGAATAGTTATTTGCTATGTGCGACTAGAGGCAGATATAAACACATCATTCAATCCATGGGCCGCCCCCCGCAAGGGTCCCATACATAAATCAACATCATAACATTCCAATAACGATAGATTTCTTATCATAGCTTGATAAGTGGTCATAGTGAGCGGGCCCCTCAGCGGTCACTAGCCAGGTAACACGTTACAGTAAGGAACCACCCATTACTGCCCTGGGTCTAGGCCGAAAGTAGAAGTCTATTCTCAGCTAGGTCTCAATCAGCCTTAGTCTGAGGCAAAATCTACCGCATCTAACCTCAACTAGTCAACACATAGTAGCAAAACAAAAGTAGTGGCAGGTCCAAAAAGAAAGTTGCATGTTTTCTCCCCCAAGTTTATAAACACATAGTAATAGTAGAAAAGTGGGGCTATGAAACTCACCTCAAGCAGCAAAGCACAAACAAAATCTACTGAAGCAAAGAAATCGGCGACTCTCAAATACCAGCACTCTCAGACTCGGTACAACCTAATAATATAAACTATTCTCAATTTCATCTTCAACCGCAAAGGTTTCTATAAGTAAACCATCGCGAGTATATATCTTTTTAAATTCCAAAATCTCTTGCTCATATCCGTTATTAGTGTTTGGTATCGACGAGTGCGTAGTGGTGACATGACACGACTCTAGTGTACTCACGCCACATAAATCTATAATCTAAACAATTAGCAAGCAAGGACGTATGACTAAGTTTTGGTTTGATAAAGTATGTGAACGAATTGTCGAGTCCTTATCGAGTTCGTCAACTCGATAAATCTCGTAATTCCTTTCATTAATTTATCATCTCAAAACTCAATGATCATACTAGATAAGTCATGAGGATGAATTGCCCATTAATAAATCTCTTCCGACATGCTTATGGGGCTCTTATTGGACTCGTCAGCCCAATAAGTCCGACAACCATGTGAGTCAAGTTTATTAATGTTAACTAATCCGAGGCTCGACGTTAAACCATAAAACATAAATGTTCCTCATAATTAATATTCTTAGATTTGCGTGCCCTCGAAACATTTAATAACTCATTTGTTTATAGAAACCTTTGTTTTGTTTTTAATAAATCAACAAGTATAATACTCGTTATAATTTATTTCTTATATGAAAATCCTCGTGTCATTCTCATCTCGAGTTTGTTTATGTTTTCATTTTGAGTTATTATTTGTTTCGAGTCATAAGTCGAGTCATGACTTCTCGACGTATTACATCAATCCAAGTCCAACAATATATGCATATCCGTGTTATAATATCGTCGGGGTCAACGAGGACTAAAAAGTCAACGTGACCCGACGTGGCACAAAATTCACAAGCAACAATATATATCAATATTTTAGCCTCATTTCCTCCATCAACTTCAACATCTCGTGGTCGACTACGACTCACGTCTAATCCTATTCCCCGTCACTAGTAATCGTCACACAATCGATTCCCATTTTCTCAATCAACACAATCATTAACGCAACCATTGCCACTTATTTGAACCGTATGGACCCTTGGGTCTCGGTCTCGCCATATCAACAAACAACAAACATTACCGAGACCATGAGGGTCTCGATTTCACCACTTCATCAACAAAAATAACCACAAGAACTAAAAGATTACAAATAAGCCTAGGTCGTGAGCTTAGGCTCTCGGTACCACAAAACACGACAACAATCAAGAAGAAAAATAATAAGAATCAAGATAATAACCACAAGCACCATAAGCTTCAAAAATAAGCCCATACCGAGAGCTTATGCTCTCGGCTTCACAACCATACCACAATAACACGACACATACACGACACAATCGATACCAAATTATTTTATTTGTTTAAAACATCATAAACCCGTTTGTTTAACCCGAAAAAGAATCAAAACTCACGAGTTTGACTCGTGAACGAGTCAACCCACGCGTAAAAATGTGTTTTCTTACCGTTTCTTCGATGGATTTATAGTTTTTATGGTATAGAAACAATGGTGGGTGGGTTATGGTAGCGGCGGAGCAAAGTGACGAGGGAGATGGGTCGTTTGGGTGGCACGTGGAGTACACCAAAAGAGAGAGGAGAGGGAGATGAGTATTTTGGTGGTGGTGGTGTGGTGTGGAGGTCGGCGGTGACGGTGATAGGGGTGTGGCCGGCGGCGGCTGGTGAAGAGAGGAGGGAGAGAGTGTGAGATGAAAGAGATGAAATGAAATAAAAATAAGGGTTAGGGTTTGTGGGTTTTATTAACCGGATTTTGCACACTTGGGTCCCTGTATTGTATTTTTATTTCACTTGAGGAGTCGGGCAAGGACTAACGGAATAATTTTTATTATTCTTTCTCGAGATACTCATTTTTATTTACTAAAAATATTAAACGTTACCCGAATAAATTTTTAATTGCCACCATTCACTTTAAATACGATTTTCCATTAAATTTGATAATAAATACGTTTATAAAATAAAACGTAATTGTTTCTCGTTTAATCTCGACTTATTAGGTTTCCTAGTGCCAGAGTCGGAGTAGTGCCTAAATTATTCTCACAAAATGAATTCAACGACGTAATAATCCACGTAAATAATCCAAGATACTCATCAAAACCAACGTAGTTCTAACAGGTTACATTCAAAATGTTTACGTCGTCAAATATAAAGAAACGCGGTAATAAAATGGCTCCCTAAATTACCAGTTGTCACAGCCTCCCAGCCTCAGATGAAACCCGTCCCGGGTTTCACTTAGAATTGTTCGACGATGGTTCAAAGAGTTGAGGATACTTTTTCTGAAATTCATCTTCTCGTTCCCAGGTGAATTCTGGTCCATGTCGAGAGTTCCAACGAACCTTAAAAATAGGAATACGACTGCGCTTCAGTCGTTTAACTTCTCGGTCTACAACTTCTATCGGTTCCTCGGTAAAGTTTAAGTTCTTGTCTATCCGGATTTCCCTCAAAGGAATTACCGGGGTTTCATCAGAAAGACACTTCTTCAAGTTACATACATGAAACACGTTGTGCACGTTACTCAGTTCTGGTGGTAGTTCTAGCCGGTAGGCTACAGGTCCAACTTTTTCAAGAATTTGGAATGGTCCGATGTAACGAGGGTTGAGCTTTCCGCGCTTGCCAAAACGTATCACCCCTTTCCCTGGTGAGACTTTCAGCATAACTCTGTCTCCAACCTGGAATTCGAGAGGTTTACGTCTCTTATCGGCGTAGCTCTTTTGTCGATCCCGTGCCGTTTGCAAACGGTCTCTGATTTGAACTATCTTTTCAGTAGTTTCTCTAACAAGTTCGGGACCTGTAAGTTGATTGTCGCTAACTTCAGCCCAACAAATTGGGGATCGGCATTTTCAGCCATACAATGCCTCAAAAGGTGCGGCCTTAATGCTGGTATGATAGCTATTGTTGTAAGAAAATTCGGCCAAAGGCAAGTATCTCTCCCAGCCTTTTCCGAAATCGATAACACAAGCTCGTAACATATCCTCTAATGTCTGGATAGTCCTCTCACTCTGGCCGTCTATTTGAGGATGATAGGCAGTACTCATATCGAGTTTTACCCCCATGGCCGTTTGAAGGGACTTCCAAAAATTTGACGTGAAACGACTGTCTCGGTCAGAAATAATTGATATTGGTATACCATGTCGCGAAATAACTTCCTTCAGATATAGCCGGGCGAGAGTTTCCATACTGTCATTCTATTTGATTGCAAGGAAATGAGCGGATTTAGTGAGTCGATCTACTATTACCCAAATAGTATCACAACCACAGGCTGTTCTTGGTAGCTTAGTGATGAAATCCATAGTGATCCGATCCCATTTCCAAACAGGGAGTTCAGGTTGTATCAATAACCCTGATGGTCTCTGGTGTTCAGCCTTCACCTTCGCACACGTTAGGCACTTGCTGACATACAGGGCTATCTCGGCCTTCATGTTAGGCCACCAATACAGTTTCTTCAGGTCTTGGTACATTTTATCAGACCCGGGATGAATTGAGTATTTTGACTTATGCGACTCGTGCATAATCAACTCACGAATTCTTCCGATAAGTGGTATCCAGCTTCTGTCTCCAAAACATATGGTTCTGTCGGAACGCCTTACGAAACCATTCTCGTTTTCTATCATCCTAGGTAGGTCTTCGTGCGGTCTGTTTTCTTCTTTTAGCGCTTCAGCTTGGGCTGCAAGAATCTGAGATGGTGATGGTGAACTAATAGTCATTCCCAAAGATCTGACTCGTAACGGTGGTACTCTTTCTTTTCGACTAAGAGCATCAGCAACAACGTTTGCTTTACCGGGATGGTAGCGAATCTCACAGTCGTAATCACTGAGCAATTCTAACCAGCGGCGCTGTCTCATGTTCAGCTCCTTCTGGTCCAAAATATGTTGTAAACTCTTATGGTCGGTATACACTATGCACTTCGTGCAGTACAGATAATGTCTCCATATCCTGAGTGCGAATACTACTGCACCTAGTTCCAGATCATGAGTTGTGTAGTTTTTCTCATGGGTCTTAAGCTGTCGCGAAGCGTATGCTATCACTTTCTCCCGTTGCATCAGGACAGCTCCTAAACCTTTGTGCGAAGCATCGCAGTATACGACAAAGTCTTCGCTTCCCTCTAGTAAAGCTAAGATAGGTGCACTACACAACTTTTCTTTCAATAGTTGGAAAGCCTCCTCTTCATCGTCTCCCCATTCGTACTTTACGTTTTTCTGGGTTAGCTTAGTTAGGGACTTGGCTATTTTAGAGAATCCCTCGATGAATCTCCGATAATAACCAGCTAAACCCAAAAATTGACGAACTTCAGTTGGGGTTTTTGGGGCGGTCCATTCCTTGATGGACTTGATCTTTGTGGGATCCACGTGAATTCCTTGACTGTCGATCACGTGTCCCAAAAATTGTACGGTTGAGATCCAAAATTCACATTTTGAGAATTTGGCGTACAGTTGTTCCTGCTTCAGTAATTCCAAAATAAGTCTTAGATGCTCTTCATGTTCCTCCTTACTCTTGGAATATATCAGAATATCATCAATGAGTACTATCACAAACTTATCCAAATAAGGCTTGCACACGCGGTTCATGAGATCCATGAATACCGCTGGGGCGTTGGTTAGACCGAATGGCATCACTTGGAACTCGTAATGTCCATAACGAGTTCTGAACGCTGTCTTTGGAATGTCCTCTTCACGGACTCTGAGCTGATGATACCCAGATCGTAAGTCAATCTTCGAGTAAACACTTGATCCTTGGAGTTGATCAAATAAATCGTCGATCCTGGGTAGAGGGTATCGGTTCTTCACTGTCAATTTGTTCAACTCTCTATAGTCAATACACATGCGAAAAGATCCATCCTTCTTCTTTACAAACAATACTGGAGCTCCCCAAGGTGATGAACTTGGTCGTATGAATCCCTTTTCGGACAACTCTGCTAGTTGTTTCGATAGTTCTTCTAACTCGGTAGGCGCAAGGCGGTAGGGTGCTCGAGCTACGGGTGTAGCTCCAGGTATCAGTTCAATCTGAAATTCGACTTGTCTTGCCGGAGGGATTCCGGGTAAGTCATCTGGGAATACTTCCGAAAAATCTCTGACGATGGGTACGTCTTCAATCTTTTTCCCGTTCTTTTCCTTTCCTTTATTTTCAGAAATCCGGGCCAAGAAAAGGTAACCTCCTTTTTCTACGTACTTCTAAGCCCTTGTACAGGAGATGATGTTCAATCGGGAGGGACCTCCACGATCACCCCTATCTCCTTGTATGTTTAAGACTTCCCTTCCGTAGGGCACCCGAACTATTTTCTCATCGCAGATGATATTAGCATGGTACTTGGATAACCAATCCATACCGATGATGACGTCCAAACTTCCTAAGGTAATGGGTAAGAGATCGATGTTGAATGGATGGTTTAAGAAATTTAACGTACAGCCGCGAATAATAGTATCTATCCTTTCAAGGTTCCCATTTGCTAACTCTACATTGTACTCAATACTTAAGGCTGTCGGGGAATTTTTAAGCAAGGGCATAAATGTAGTAGATACAAAACTCCTATCGGCACCAGTATCAAATAATATGGAAGCATAACGGTTGTCGAGAAGAAACGTACCAGTGACAACATTCGGGTCCTCCTTGATCTCCTTCCCAATAACATACACCCTTCCTTGGGCTGTTCCCACATTTCCCTGTTGATTCCTAGTGCCTTGATTTCCCCAATTTCCTCCTGTTCCTCGATTACCATGATTATGCCCATATCCTCCCGCACCTCGATTTCCCTGGTTCACTTGATTCCCCTGGTTCCCCTGTTCCCGACATTCATTCCTGTAGTGTCCCTTTTTCCCACACCCATAACAAGTGACATTAGCCTTCCAGTCTGTTCCCTGAGTTGTTTGCACCATGGCCAAGGGTCGAGACCTGCAGTCTCTGGCTAGGTGCCCTATTTTTGAGCAGTTATTGCACACCACAGCACATCGCCCAAGGTGATGAAAATTACAACGGCTGCATTTTGGCTGGTTCCCCTTATAACCCTTCCTTTCCCCATCGGCAATAGCATAAACCTTAGTAACCTCTTGTCTTTTGTTTGGGTGGTCATTACCCTTAGGTTGACCCTCCCTTTTCCTCTTATCATTCCTCCCCTTATCTGCACACTCAAGAACTAGTGAATCCATCAAACGTTGAGCTATCGTGATGGCTTCATGAAGATTAGTTGGGTTTGCCGCAATCACATCGTTCCTAGTAGCTAGTGGCAACCCATCAGTGTAGTGCTCGATCTTGAGTGCCTCAGTACGAACCATCTCGGGGCAAAGTAGTGACAATTCTTGGAAGCGACGGTTGTAAGCTGTCATGTCAGTACCTTTCACCTTATGGTTCCAAAATTCAATTTCCAGTTTCTTAACCTCATTCCGTGGACAGTAGGTCTTAATCAGCAAGGCCTTGAACTGATCCCACGTCATAGCATAAGCCATTTCACTTCCCACAGATTTGAGGTAATTGTTCCACCAAGTTAGTGCTTCGTCTTTCAAACAGAAAGTAGCATACTTCACCTTGGTGTTTTCCTCGCAGTTACCAACTACGAACACAGATTCGATTTTCTCTATCCATCTAATCAGCACAACAACCCCATCGGTTCCTCCAAACTCAGTGGGTCCATAAGTACGGAATTCCTTATAGGTACAACTACGGTTCCTGGCAGGTGGTGGAGTTCCCGCAGAGGTGTTTGAGTGATTAGACTCAGCTAAGATATCGGTAACGCACTGTGCCACGAGCTGTTCAATTAGAGCTTGATTATCAGGAGGGACGTTTGGTGGAGTGTGACCATTGACGCCCTGATCATTCACATTTTGTTCTCCATTAGTCGGATTGTTGGTATTCGGGTTGTTGGTATTCCGACCACGAGGATTTTGAACCGGACGACGGCCTTGATGACCAGTGTTGACAATAGTAGGCACTGTACGGTTAGTCCTAACTGGGTAGCGTCTTGGAGCCATCGATCTGGATAACAAGATATAAGAGTCGTGAGATTTCAACAATATGCAACATCATACAAAGGGGTGGTTATCCCTAGGTTAAATACCGATGCGAATACTAATCATAACAATAAGAAAATACTTCCGCTCACATCACAATAATTTATGCTCAAAGTTTTCCATTCATATTAGAACTGGTAACGAAACATGTTTCTCAAGTACAACGAAAGATACGGATAACTGATCGTTCATAGACGATTCTGATAACTAAAGATAACATAAATAGCTAATAACACTAACACCTCTAACTAAGGACTCCTTAGTTTAGAAGTGATACAACAGTCAATAGTCTACGCATAACTAGCCACGAGCACGGCGGATCCCTCTCAAAGCATCCTCTAGGTCTCCCATATGTGTCCATAGGGACGTAATCTCAATGCGGTCCACCTCTCGATCACCCCTAAGCTGATCAATCAAATTCTGTTGCACGCCGACCCTGCGCCAAAGGGCTTTTTCGGTGTCGCGGGCAGTCAGGAGTCCTCTCTGCAAGTCCCGAAATGCATCACGCCAGTCTTCTAGATCACGCCTCAGGGATGTGGTCCTACCAAACAACACTGCCATGTCTCTCTCAATCTCCCCGTACCTAGCTACTGAAACCCCCACCAGTCGATCAGATATCTGACTGATCCTCTGCTCAAGGGTGGCGATCTGCCCCCAAATCTGACCCGTCTCTCTATGGGCTGCCGTCTCTGAAGTGACCTCCGATGAAGCATCTGGGGCTAGTGGGCTGTCAGGCACTGGTGAATGAGGTGGTGAAGCTAGTTCAAAAGGATGGTCAGGAGAATCGGGCTCGGGTAAGTGTACTAAGGGTGCAAGTCCCTGATCTGGTGGAGCGGCCTCATCTGGAACAACATCCTCCTCCTCCTCCTCGTCGTCCTCATCCTCATCCTCATCCTCATCATCACCCTCTGAATACGAGTCGCTGACTCGACGTCGCTGAGGGGTGGGTGAGTCAGGGGATGATGGAGTAGGTGAGTGGGGACATCGACGAGAGAATGATGCCGGTGGTAATGACAGAAGAGAGTGAGCAGGAGCATGGCTAGGTGGTGATGGTGATCGTCTCAAGAGGTGAGTGGTGCTGCTGGTAAGCTGTAGAGTCTGAGCTCTGACTAAAGCCTGGTGAAGCGTGAGCTGTCGCGAAGAGCTGGGGCGACCAGCTGCTGATGATGGCTGAGTAGTAGGTGAGACATGTGGCATAGGAGCAACTGATGATGATGTGAGAGCCGAGTGTCGAACGATCTCATAGGAATCGTCCTGAGTAGATGTCATCATAGTTCGCCCAAAGCGGGATGCAGGAGTGAGGATCTCCTCCTGGACATCAAGTGACAAGGAAGGCATCGTCTGTGACAATGGTCATAGGGTAGGTATAAGCATATAAAATAGCTCGTTTCAAAACCAAAACCATAACAAAAAATTATCCAATCACAAAATACCGCTCTATACTAAACATGTTAACACAATTACCGCATATAAATACCAAATATAAACCAATCATATAACCATAATATCCCAGTTCTCAATTATAAACCAATCGTAGTTCATAACCATAATACTCTAGTTCCCAAATCAGGCGGCTTCGGCTTGGCAGGCTGGCATGTGTTGGTCAAGGATCAATTTTTAAAAAACGGTTATAGTCTAGGTTTTAGAAAATAAACCCAGTTCTCTATAACCTTGAGCTCTGATACCAATCTGTAACACCCCCAAAATTCGGTTTAGCGGAAGACTTAATTAAGCTCTCGGGGTGCTACGAAATTGGTATAAGACATAGGTATAGAAAGCAGGATACAATTATCCGTTACATAAAACATCTCAAGATTTGTGTTGTAAGTCTACACTTTTCTCAAAAGCATTTAAAGAAAGGCCCAAAAGAAAATACATATGGTAGGTCCCCATAACATTATCAGAGTGCAAGTTGATCCTTAGCCATGCCATACGCCAAGCCTCCAAAGTAATAAGCAAAGTAAACCTCATCAATTACCTGAGAAAACATGCTAAAAAGGTCAGCTAATGCTGGTGAGTTCATAGTTTTAAATTTCCAAAACAGTAGTGGACCTGAATAGTTATTTGCTATGTGCGACTAGAGGCAGATATAAACACATCATTCAATCCATGGGCCGCCCCCCGCAAGGGTCCCATACATAAATCAACATCATAACATTCCAATAACGATAGATTTCTTATCATAGCTTGATAAGTGGTCATAGTGAGCGGGCCCCTCAGCGGTCACTAGCCAGGTAACACGTTACAGTAAGGAACCACCCATTACTGCCCTGGGTCTAGGCCGGAAGTAGAAGTCTATTCTCAGCTAGGTCTCAATCAGCCTTAGTCTGAGGCAAAATCTACCGCATCTAACCTCAACTAGTCAACACATAGTAGCAAAACAAAAGTAGTGGCAGGTCCAAAAAGAAAGTTGCATGTTTTCTCCCCCAAGTTTATAAACACATAGTAATAGTAGAAAAGTGGGGCTATGAAACTCACCTCAAGCAGCAAAGCACAAACAAAATCTACTGAAGCAAAGAAATCGGCGACTCTCAAATACCAGCACTCTCGGACTCGGTACAACCTAATAATATAAACTATTCTCAATTTCATCTTCAACCGCAAAGGTTTCTATAAGTAAACCATCCCGAGTATATATCGTTTTAAATTCCAAAATCTCTTGCTCATATCCGTTATTAGTGTTTGGTATCGACGAGTGCGTAGTGGTGACATGACACGACTCTAGTGTACTCACGCCACGTAAATCTATAATCTAAACAATTAGCAAGCAAGGACGTATGACTAAGTTTTGGTTTGATAAAGTATGTGAACGAATTGTCGAGTCCTTATCGAGTTCGTCAACTCGATAAATCTCATAATTCCTTTCATTAATTTATCATCTCAAAACTCAATGATCATACTAGATAAGTCATGAGGATGAATTGCCCATTAATAAATCTCTTCCGACATGCTTATGGGGCTCTTATTGGACTCGTCAGCCCAATAAGTCCGACAACCATGTGAGTCAAGTTTATTAATGTTAACTAATCCGAGGCTCAACGTTAAACCATAAAACATAAATGTTCCTCATAATTAACATTCTTAGATTTGCGTGCCCTCGAAACATTTAATAACTCATTTGTTTATAGAAACCTTTGTTTTGTTTTTAATAAATCAACAAGTATAATACTTGTTATAATTTATTTCTTATATGAAAATCCTCGTGTCATTCTCATCTCGAGTTTGTTTATGTTTTCATTTTGAGTTATTATTTGTTTCGAGTCACAAGTCGAGTCATGACTTCTCGACTTATTACATCAATCCAAGTCCAACAATATATGTATATCCGTGTTATAATATCGTCGGGGTCAACGAGGACTAAAAAGTCAACGTGACCCGACGTGGCACAAAATAAACAAGCAACAATATATATCAATATTTTAGCCTCATTTCCTCCATCAACTTCAACATCTCGTGGTCGACTACGACTCACGTCTAATCCTATTCCCCGTCACTAGTAATCGTCACACAATCGATTCCCATTTTCTCAATCAACACAATCATTAACGCAACCATTGCCACTTATTTGAACCGTATGGACCCTTGGGTCTCGGTCTCGCCATATCAACAAACAACAAACATTACCGAGACCATGAGGGTCTCGGTTTCACCACTTCATCAACAAACATAACCACAAGAACTAAAAGATTACAAATAAGCCTAGGTCGTGAGCTTAGGCTCTCGGTACCACAAAACACGACAACAATCAAGAAGAAAAATAATAAGAATCAAGATAATAACCACAAGCACCATAAGCTTCAAAATAAGCCCATACCGAGAGCTTATGCTCTCGGCTTCACAACCATACCACAATAACACGACACATACACGACACAATCGAGACCAAATTATTTTATTTGTTCAAAACATCATAAACCCGTTTGTTTAACCCGAAAAAAGAATCAAAACTCACGAGTTTGACTCGTGAACGAGTCAACCCATGCGTAAAAACGCGTTTTCTTACCGTTTCTTCGATGGATTTATAGTTTTTATGGTATAGAAACAATGGTGGGTGGGTTATGGTAGCGGCGGAGCAAAGTGACGAGGGAGATGGGTCGTTTGGGTGGCGCGTGGAGTACACCAAAAGAGAGAGGAGAGGGAGATGAGTATTTTGGTGGTGGTGGTGTGGTGTGGAGGTCGGCGGTGACGGTGATAGGGGTGTGGCCGGCGGCGGCTGGTGAAGAGTGGAGGGAGAGAGTGTGAGATGAAAGAGATGAAATGAAATAAAAATAAGGGTTAGGGTTTGTGGGTTTTATTAACCGGATTTTGCACACTTGGGTCCCTGTATTGTATTTTTATTTCACTTGAGGAGTCGGGCAAGGACTAACGGAATAATTTTTATTATTCTTTCTCGAGATACTCATTTTTATTTACTAAAAATATTAAACGTTACCCGAATAAATTTTTAATTGCCACCATTCACTTTAAATACGATTTTCCGTTAAATTTGATAATAAATACGTTTATAAAATAAAACATAATCGTTTCTCGTTTAATCTCGACTTATTAGGTTTCCTAGTGCCAGAGTCGGAGTAGTGCCTAAATTATTCTCACGAAATGAATTCAACGACGTAATAATCCACGTAAATAATCCAAGATACGCATCAAAACCAACGTAGTTCTAAAATGTCACATTCAAAATGTTTACGTCGCCAAATTTAAAGAAACGCGGTAATAAAATGGCTCCCTAAATTACCAGTTGTCACAGAAGCTAGGATTGGGAAAAACCATCCTGAAAAGGCAAACCCCTGAAGTCTCATTCCATACTGATGACTCAACTACTTCAGTCCCTTCTGAAGTAAAAACAGAAAGCCCTGACTCAAAAATTGATCAGCTGGCTTTCCGTTTAGACTCCTCAATCTAAGATAAAGGAATCAACATCAGCTTCCTCAAGCACCAAACCAAAAACCTCCAAACCTCTGCTTAGATGTGAGTTGTGTCACTATACCAATCACTTCACTGATGATTATTTTAGAATCCTTTACTGCATGGTATGCAAAAAGGAAGATCACAGGACCTCTGATCACCAATCATACACAGCTATATCAAAGATGGCAAACTATAAAGCTCAAGCTCATAAGTATCCATTTGATTTCAAGCAGAAACTGAAACAAAAGGCCAAGCCTTTTTCACCTTGCCAACACTGTGGCTTCAATGACCACCTTCCTGAGGATTGCCTAATGGACACAAGTTGTGACATATGTGGTGATCCCACTCATGACACCTCAGGACATGAGAAGGTCATTCAGAACAGAAGAGGTATGACCAAGCCATCCTCTCAGTCTACTGAGCCCTCATCTGCAATCAAACGCAAAATTTGTGGTTGCTCAGTCCACTCAACCACTGACCATGAATCTATTGTTACTTTTAAGAAGGCTATTAAAGCCAAGCCCTTAAAGATGAGGGGTCCTAGAAAGAACTAATTCAGTTTACAATTTGTGCAGAGACATGCTAGGGAGCCAGTTTGGCATCTAGATAGTGGATGTTCAAGGAGCATGACTGGTGTGAAAGTGTATTTGCACAAATATGTAGAGGAACCAGGACCCAAAGTGGTATTTGCTGATAGTTCATCATGTCTCACTGAAGGTTATGGTTCAGTAAACTGTAGTGGTATAGTCTTTACTAGGATAGCTTATGTAAATGGTCTTAAGTACAATTTGATCAGTGTCAGTCAACTATGTGATGCAAAATATATAGTTCGGTTTGATGATAAGCAAGGAACCATCTTCAATGCAAATAAGGAAGTTGTCCTCATTGCACCAAGAAGGCAAGATGTTTATGTATTAGACATGTCCAGTCTGACTCAGAATGGAACTTGTCTCTTTGCTAAGGCCACTGAAACCCTCAACTGGCTTTGGCATAAGAGACTCTCCCATCTGAACTTCAAGAACATAAACAATCTTGTGAAACAAAACAAGGTACTTGGCTTACCATCACTTGTGTTTTCAAAGGATAAACCATGCTCTGCCTGTGAAAAAGGTAAACATCATAGAGCATCCTTTAAAACCAAAACAAACTTTTCCATCAGGAACTGCCTTCATCTTCTCCATATGGATCTCTTTGGGCCCATCAGTCCTAGATCCATTAACCATGAGAAGTATACTCTGGTCATTGTGGATGAATACTCAAGATACACTTGGGTTTACTTCCTGACCAAAAAGAGTCAGGCAGCAGGAACAATCATGTCCTTTGTCAGGAACATTGAAAATCAAAATGACATTAAAGTCAAATAGATTAGGACTGACAATGGGACTGAGTTCAGAAACCATGAACTTGAATGTTTCTGTGATGAGAAATGTATCTCCCAAAACTTCACCTCTCCATACACACCTGAACAAAATGGTGTTACTGAGAGGAAGAATAGAACACTCATTGAAGCTGCCAGGACAATGCTAAATGGATCACTCCTTTCCAAACACTTTTGGACTGAAGCATTCAAAACTGCCTGTTACACACAAAACAGATCCATCATTGTCAAGAGACATAGCAAAACCCCATATGAGTTATTCAAGGGAAGGATCCCTGACATCAACTACTTTCATGTCTTTGGATGTCCTGTGTTTATTCATAATCACAAGGATCACTTAGGGAAATTTGATGCCAAAGCTGATGATGGATACTTCCCAGGATACTCTCTTTTCTCAAAGGCCTTCAGGGTGTTCAACACAAGCAGACAGCAAACTGAGGAAACATTCCATGTTACCTTTGATGAGAGCACTGAAGCAATCAGGTTCTCAAATACCTCAGTGGAAGAGATAGGAATTTATGACTCATCAAGATACCCTCTTGATGAATATCATCCTGATAACAATCCTTCCACTCAGTATCAAGCAGATGCTGATATCTCCTATCACATTGTCCCTCACAACCTTCCTTACCCAACCATCACTGAGTTTATTGAAGCACAAACAAGTACTGATGGAATCAATCAGTCTGAACAAAGTGCTCAGGAACCAAACAATCTCAGTGATCAACCAACCCAATCAGACACTCAAGATCCTGAAGATCATCAGGTGTCTGCACTAGAACCTACACCTCCACCAAATCAGGCCTCCACAAGTTCTAATCAGTATCCAAGACCTCAGGACAGTTGGACTAGGTCTCAAGATATAGAACTTGTCAATATTATTGGAGTACCTACTGAAGGCATGCTCACTAGAAGCATGGCTGCAAAACTAAGAGCAGCCTCAGCCAATGAATGCCTGTTTGTGGACTTCATTTCCACAATTGAACCCAAAAGTGTAAAAGAAGCACTTACACACCCAAGTTGGGTTCAGGCCATGCATGATGAACTGGAACAATTTGACAGAAACAAGGTGATGACCTTGGTCAAATGTCCTCAGGATGTTACAGTCATTGGCATGAAATGGGTGTTCAAAAACAAATCTGATGAAAATGGCATAGTCATCAAAAACAAGGCCAGACTGGTTGCCAAAGGCTACAATCAGCAAGAAGGCATTGACTATGAAGAAACATTTGCACCAGTAGCAAGGATGGAAGCCATCAGGATCTTCCTTGCATTTGCAACCTACATGAACTTCAAGGTGTACCAAATGGATGTAAAAAGTGAATTCTTAAATGGTTCACTGAAAGAAGAAGTTTATGTTCAACAACCTCCTGGATTTGAAAGCAGTGAGTTTCCTGACTATGTCTGCAAGCTTGATAAAGCCCTTTATGGACTGAAACAAGCTCCTAGGGCATGATATGAAACTCTTTCAGCCTTCCTGATCCAAAACAAATTTGTCAGAGGCAAGATAGACAACACATTGTTTATCTACAAGACAACTGAGGATGTCATACTTGTACAAGTATATGTTGATGACATCATATTTGGCTCTACAAGTTATAAACTTTGCAAACAGTTTGAAAAATTGATGGCAAAGAAATTTGAAATGAGCATGATGGGAGAACTGACTTACTTCCTTGGACTGCAAATCAAGCAAACTGATATAGGAACCTCTATCAGTCAAGAGAAGTATGTCAGAAGCATACTGAAGAAGTATGAACTCAGTGACTGTGCCTCAGTCAAAACTCCCATGGTGCCCCCAAACAACCTTGGTCCTGACCTTACTCGAAAACCAGTCAATCAAACTATATTCAGAGGAATGATTGGGTCACTGATGTACCTACTTGCATCAAGGCCTGACATCCAATTCTTAGTATGTTTGTGTGCCAGATATCAATCTGACCCAAGAGAATCACATATCACTGCTATGAAAAGGATCCTTAGGTACCTGGAAGGTACTCCAAGCCTTGGATTATATTATCCAAAATGCTCAGGCTTTGATCTCTAAGGATACTCAGACTCTGACTATGCTGGATGCAACATGGACAGAAAAAGCACCTCAGGCTTCTGCCAATTTCTTGGTGAAAAATTAGTCTGTCGGAGAGCTAAGAAGCAACAATCAGTTGCCATGTCCTCAGCTAAAGCTGAATATGTTGCAGCAGCCAGTTGTTGTGCAAATGTACTATGGATGAAAAGTCAACTCAGTGACTATGGAATCCAATACAAGATGGTTCCCATCTTTTGTGATAACACAAGTGCAATTGCCATCTCAAACAACCATGTTCTTCATCAGAGAACAAAACACATTGATATCAGATATCACTTCATCAGGGACCATGTCATGAATGGTGACATTGAATTACACTTCATCTCTACTGAATATCAGCTAGATGACATATTCACCAAACCATTGGATGAACCAACTTTCACAAGACTGAAAGCTAAATTAGGAATGTTGGATATTGAGATTCAGTCCACTGATTGAATCCATCCAACTAAGTGTAAATTCTGAAAAACCCCAGGTCCCTGACTCAATGTGTCCCTCAGTGAAAAGATCACTGAACCACCTTCCCTGAACCCCTCACTAAATGAAAAGTCATTCAGGTCCCTCAAGATGACATTCAATGCTAACTTAAATGCTCTAAGTATTTAGTTAGTAAATATCCGAGGTTGATAACTGAATTCTTATTTAATATAAGAATATTTGTTCTTTTGCCTTTCTGGCATCCACCTCTGGGCCCCCACTTACCCACTTGGCATTTAATGTCTCCCCTCACACATCATATTTTGTGATGATGTAATCTCTGCAAAATACTCTTTTTTGCAGACGGCACAACTGTTCTCCTCGACTGTTGCGCCAAACCCGGGAAAGTGGAGTGGTAGCATTTAATGCGGATCCCAAAACGGTTTCCAAAAATTCTTTTTGAGAAAATAAAAACCGCTTAATGCCTAAAACACCCCTCCTCTTCACTTCCCTATAAATACCCCCAAATAAAGTAACATACACACGCTTTTTTTTAGAAATCTTAAGCAAAACTCTTGCCTTTTCTTTTCTTCAAAAACAAACAATAGTGTGTGTGTGTTCTTAGTCTTTAGAAATCCAGACCTTCCAAACAAAAATGGCTACTTCTAAAGCTATCACCCTCGGCCCAAATGTGGAATTCACAATGGAGGGCGTGGACTTGACCAAAAACAACGTCGTAGGAAACTTTGCCTACCCCCAAAAGTTTTGGGCGTACAAGAATATGGTTAAATACCTTCAAAACTGCTTTCTTGCTACGGCGTTCACAAAGACCCCCTCAGTCATATATAATGACTATTTGGGGGAATTCTGGTGTACTGCAGCGGCAACTAGCCCTGAGGACACCAAAGACTCCATAATCACATTCTCAGTGATGAATGGGAGAAGGACCCTCTCCCTGGATTACCCAACCTTCATCAAGGTCACAAGTCTTGATTTCACTGAGAACTATGAGCCCAACCCCACTGACCAAGAAGTAAAAGCCGAATTGCTTTTACTAGGGCCACATGACCCTAAACAACCTGACGTGGCCCCAGGAACATTATTGGCCAAGGCTCCAATAATCAAGACTTGGTTCCCTGCCGTCTGGAGGATCCTGATGACTTTTGTCATTCAGGTCCTTGGAGGAAATAAGTCCTCCACGGAGCAGTTGAATGGATCACAACAATTGATGGTGTTCAGTCTCCTGGAGGGTAGAAAGATAGACATCGGAGGAATAATCTTTCGTGACCTCGTAGCCAAGCTCTCAGGAAAATCTAGGTAAAGACACATGGCTTACCCTAGGTTCATTTCCTGTGTGCTTCAGGACTTACTTGGCTCTGATTATGTTAGGCCTGACATTGAAGGATCTAAACCTAACGTCCTACACAAGGCCAACTATTCAAGAGACCTTACTGAGGTACAACCAGTCCCCCTGACCACCTACATGCTAACGGTTATTTAGGGGGCAGAAGCTGTCTCACCCGTTGTAACACCCCGTTAATTTTTAAACAACAGCGGAAGACTTAAACGGGGTATTACTAACTGAATCACAGTCATAATCATAGATATTTGTTAAAAAGGGGAAATTTTATATCATTCAATGAAAACTCAATATTCAGAGATTACATATTTGTTATCAAAAGGGGGTAGCAGTTCACAAAAGGGATGATGAGTTTGAAAAGAATGATATAGTTATTGAAATAAAGGTGGGTCTATTCTCCATGCCCGTGCCAACTCCGTGCTTGAGATTTCCCTAGTTACCTGAGATAAACATGCTTAAAATGTCAACACAAAGGTTGAGTGAAATCATAGTGTTTAATTTGTAATAGTTTGAACACAGTGAAATAATAGTGAAAACAATGATATTGTGGTGTAATGCATAGATAAACAAATATTGCCCTAAGCCTCATGACACGCAAACCTTAACTTGTAGGTGTAATAATAATAATGATATCCCAATCATAGCAATGATGTGGGTGATAAATGCCCTGGTGTAGGAGTTTTGCCATACTCATAATTCGAATAAAGTGCATTTGTCTATCAATCCGGCTAACACTATGGCTATCTATCCGGCTAGTACAAATGGGTCATAACTTCCAATAGATCTATTCACATAATTCGCGTTCACTCACAAGTGATTAATGGTTCATGATATAAGGGACTTTTCTTTGGCAGGGTGGTAACTTAGGCAATATTACTTAGCAATATCAATCAGGGAAGCATACAAAAAAATACTTGTGTTCAAATTTATAGCATGTATCTCCCCACGGGATTTGAAAACATAGTAAAAGTGGGACTATGAACTCACCTTAGTAGTGTAGTAAATGGATAGTGAATCAAATAGAGAAATGAATAGCTCCCAACTTGCGACCTAGAATAATGTGATATATATTTAGAATATTATTAACCATTTGGTTTTAGTATGAGAAATGGAGGATGTGAAACTATAGGTGGGATCGTGACGATTTCGGGTGATGTGGACGTTTAGGGTAATCAAAACGGTGACTTCAAGAAGTTAGGTTAATTATTCGTGTGAAATTGTGAGGTTAGTAAAGTGGAATAACATACGTATTTTATTTTTGTATATTTGCACAATTATCCATATGTTTATAAAATTGACGCATTTAACCCTCGAAGATTAAATAATTATAAGTTTTAAATCAAAATATATATTTACACATTAACCCTTGATCTTTCGTAAGTTACAAAACTGCCCCTTTTTGTTAATACTTTATCTTTTGGACTTCTACACAATTGGTCCCTAAACCACGAAACTTTTACAAAACTAGTCCAAGCCTTTAATATTACGTTTTAAACCATATCTTTCTAAAATGACAGATTTAGTCATTCGATTTATATCAAAACATCATTTACGTGTTCAACCTTCCTTTTATAAAATGTTACAAATTATACCCTTCCAAATCACATTCGTTGCAAATCAAGTCCAAGGTTTACATTTTGAAATCGTTATACTTTCTTATCAATTCCTTACTTCATTTATATCATTTGATTACATTTTAGAGATCATGGTTCTCATTTTTAACTCTCGACATTTCATAGATTTGAAAACAAGTTAGAAAAACAATAATTTGGTTTGGGCTTATAAGCCCATCGTGGCCCAAAATGATTTTAACAAAAGGGTTTTAAATCGTGCGACTATGGAAGAAAATGTGTGTAGTCGGTGTCGTGTGTCTTAGGTCGTGGCTTTTGCATGTTTCGTTAACTAGACTCTTCTTCAACAAGCGTTCGAATGGTGGTGATTTTTATATATGTTATACGTGTAATTTAAGAGTTAATGAGTCATAAACTTAGGTGTTTAAATGTTAAGAGTGTGATGACTGGTTTGTATACATGTTCTAACATGAGATGCAAAAAGGGAAAGAATGAGTAACGGGGACTTACAACACCACGAGGGTGGGACGTGCGAATGAGGATGATGACTAACGAAGCTTCGAACAAAGCTAAAACCCAAATTTCTTCCAATGCTAACCCACGATCCAAGCTATAATCCAATGTGATTCAAAGACTTAAACCTTGCTTATCCTTGCTCCTCTTCATTCGTTCGATAGCAACCGAAGGAAAATAAATGTGTTTTTGTGTTTGTTATAGGTTAAGTGTGTTTAGTTGTTTTGTGTAATGATAAATGTGTTGAGAGAAAAATGCAAGAGTGGTGTGAGGTGTTTGTATGGTGTTCGATCCTTACCATGGGTAGGGTTTGACATTGCCTCTAGGTCCTTCAACTAGGAAGTCCTCCTTTGTGGTTTCTAGGTGGTATTCGAGTGATACAATGGGGGAGGCGCCGGTTTTGTGGAGGTGAATGACATCAAGGACAATGTACAAGATCTATGTATGGGAAATATGTAGATTGTGGTGTTGTGAAAAACATGAGAGTGGACTATCTAGTGGTTAATGTGTTTAACCTAAGGGTGGTGAGATTAGGAGGGGACATTAAGTACACTTGACAAGATTAGCATCTAAACTTATAAGGGTGTTGGTTCGGTTTGGTTGTGTTCCAATGAGAGGGCACAAAAGGGAAGGGAAATGTTGTGCTTGGTCCTTGTGCTTGTGTCGTTCCACAGAAAGCAACAAAAGGGAAATGAGATTTGCTATTGTTTGTTGTATTTAGTTTATGAACTTGTGACTTTGATCCAAAAAGAAAATAAGAAATGAGTTGGGGCGTTGGGCTTGATCTAAAAGAGAAGAAAGAAAAATAGTGGGTCGTGGGCTTGGGGTATTGATCCAGCCCAAATGAAGAAAAGAAAAAGAGAATGAAGTGGGCTTGAAGGTATTCGGCCCATGTGTAATGAAAATAAAATGTGTACTAATTGTAATTAGTATTAGGTGTAATGTGAAATATATTTGGTGAAATTATTAACGACTTTCGTGTATTCGTTCGTTAATACTATCGGTGTAATAATTTATAATATTCGTGTAATTTTAATAGTTGGTACGCAAGTGAGCTATTCGGGGGGATTCGAGTTCATTGGGGTATTCTGGTGATCGTTGCCATATGCACACACGTATATATAAAAAATATATGACATGTATAAAAGGTAACTTTTCATAAATAGAGATTATTCAGTGTTTAACATTATTAATGACAAGGGATTTTTATGAGGTATTACAGTACCCACCCGTTAGACTGGATTCGTCCCGAATCCTAAGATGTGGTAGTGTCCGGGGTCGTCTTATCGAATAGCTGAGGATATTTAGCACGAATTTGGTCTTCGCGTTCCCAGGTGTACTCCGGTCCTCTCTTAGAATTCCATCTAATCTTGACAATGGGAATACGGCTTTGTTTTAATCGCTTGACATCTCTATCTAAAATCTCCATTGGTTCTTCGACAAAATTTAGCTTATCGTCGAGTCGAATTTCTTTCAAAGGTATGACCAGGGTTTCATCAGACAAACACTTTTTCAAGTTTGATACTTGAAAAGTACTATGTACTCTACTAAGCTCTTCAGGAAGTTCGAGTTTGTATGCTACAGGACCAATCCTCTCTAGGATCTTAAATGGTCCAACATATCGTGGATTTAACTTCCCACGCTTCCCAAATCTAATCATTCCTTTCCAAGGTGATACCTTTAACATGACTCGGTCTCCCACTTGAAATTCCACCGGTTTCCTTCTCACGTCGGCATAATTCTTTTGTCGGTCTCGGGCGGCTTGTAAGCGTTGTTTGATTTGGACGATCTTTTCTGTGGTTTCGTGAATGAGTTCGGGTCCTGAAATTTGCGCATCTCCAACTTCTGTCCAACAGATGGGTGAACGACATTTTCTACCATAAAGTGCTTCAAATGGAGCAGCTTTAATGCTAGCATGATAACTGTTGTTGTATGAGAATTCTGCTAATGGTAAGTGTTTATCCCAACCTTTTCCAAAATCGATCACACATGCTCGTAGCATATCCTCCAAGGTTTGGATAGTTCTTTCACTTTGACCATCGGTTTGTGGATGGTAGGCGGTACTCATATCTAGCCGAGTATTCAAAGCTTTTTGCAATAACTGCCAAAATCTAGACATGAAACGGCTATCTCGATCTAAGATGATGGAAACAGGCACTCCATGCCGTGAAACTATTTCTTTTAAGTATAATCGTGCGAGGGTATTCATGTCGTCTGTTTCTCTTATTGCTAAGAAGTGTGCGGATTTAGTGAGGCGGTCAACTATGACCCAAATGGTATCAAGTCCACTCGACGTCTTAGGTAGCTTGGTGATGAAGTCCATTGTGATCCTCTCCCATTTCCATGTTGGAATTTCTGGTTGTGTCAACATTCCAGACGGTCTTTGGTGTTCAGCTTTTACTCTAGCACATGTCAAACATTTACCGACATACACAGCGATGTCGGCCTTCATGTTTGGCCACCAATACAACTTCTTGAGGTCCTGATACATCTTATCAGATCCCGGATGAATGGAATACTTTGACTTGTGTGATTCGTGCATGATAAGATCACGTATTCCCCCGTGAAGCAGAATCCATTTCCTGTCATTGTAGCACAACATCCCTTCTTGTCTTCTCACAAAACCATTCTCGTTCTCTGGCATTCCATAGATTTTCTCTTTTGGTCTGTTTTCTTCCTTCAGGGCTTCGGCCTGAGCTTCTAAAATCGTTGCCGGGAGTGGTGAATTAATTGTCATTCCCAAAAATCTAACTCTAAGGGGTTTAATTCGCTCTTTTCGACTTAAGGCATCAGCCACAACATTTGCTTTCCCAGGATGGTAGCGAATTTCACAATCATAATCACTGAGTAACTCCAACCATCGGCGTTGTCTCATGTTTAGCTCCTTCTGATCTAGAATGTGTTGGAGACTTTTGTGATCTGTATACACCGTGCACTTGGTGCCATACAAATAGTGCCTCCACATCTTAAGAGCGAACACTACTGCTCCTAATTCAAGATCGTGAGTGGTGTAGTTCTTTTCGTGGGTCTTGAGTTGTCGAGAAGCATATGCAATAACTTTGCTCCTTTGCATTAATACGGCACCTAATCCTTGGATAGATGCGTCGCAATAAACCACGAAGTCTTCACTCCCTTCGGGTAATGCTAATATTGGAGCTTTGCAGAGTTTCTGCTTCAAGAGTTGAAAGGACGACTCTTGTTTTTCTCCCCATTCGAACTTCTTCTTCTTTTGGGTTAACTCGGTCAAAGACTTAGCGATTTTTGAGAATCCCTCGATAAATCTCCGATAGTACCCGGAAAGTCCTAAGAATTGCCGTATCTCTGTGGGGTTAGTGGGAGATGCCCAATCCTTTACTGCTACGATCTTTGCGGGATCCACGTGAATGCCTTTGCTATCAATCACGTGTCCAAGAAATTGCACTTTCTCAATCTAGAAATCACACTTGGAAAATTTGGCGTACAATTTCTCCTTTTTGAGTAGCTCTAGGATAGTTTTCAAATGCTCTGCATGCTCTTCTTTGTTGCGTGAGTAGATGAGAATATCATCAATTAATACGATCACAAATTTGTCCAAGTACGGCTTGCATACTCGATTCATTAGGTCCATAAACACTGCTGGTGCGTTTGTCAGACCAAATGGCATCACTTGGAATTCATAGTGCCCGTATCGTGTACGAAAAGCTGTCTTTGGTATATCTTCCTCCTTGACTCTTAGTTGATGGTACCCTGACCTTAAATCGATCTTCGAGTATACACTCGACCCTTGTAGTTGATCAAATAAATCGTCGATTCTAGGTAGTGGGTATCGATTCTTCACAGTGAGTTTGTTCAATTCACGATAATCGATGCACATCCGGAAAGATCCGTCTTTCTTCTTTACAAACAGCACTGGAGCTCCCCATGGTGAAGAACTCGGACGTATGAACCCTTTATCTGACAATTCTTGCAATTGCTCAGACAGTTCTTTCATCTCGGATGGTGCTAACCTATAAGGTGCTCGTGCAACTGGTGCCACTCCTGGCACTTGGTCGATTTGGAATTCCACTTGTCGGGTTGGCGGAAGACCAGGTAGGTCTTCGGGGAATACTTCAGGGAACTCTTTGACTATTGGCACATCTTCTAGTCGCTTCTCCTCTGACTTCTTCTCGGTTACTTGAGCAAAAAATGCGAGACAACCTCGATCGATATACTTCATCGTTTTGCAGCATGAGATGATACTTAATCGGGTCTTACTCCATTCGCCACGGACAACTAAGGTTTCTCCTCCGAGTGGAATGTGAACAACTTTCTCGTCGCATATAATTCTAGCATGGTTCTTGGACAACCAATCCATGCCGATTACTACGTCAAAACTACCAAGTTGGATAGGCATGAGGTTTATGTAAAATGGTTTGTTTGCGAGAAGTAGGGTGCAATCTTGGATCACGGTGTTAGTTCTTACCAGTTTGCCGTTGGCTAGTTCGATTTCATAGGTGGTGTTTAATTTAGTCGGGGTAACATTAAGTAGGGGTGCAAATGAAACAGACACAAAACTTTTATCGGCTCCAGAGTCAAACAGAACTTTAGCAAGATGATTATTAAGGGGAAACGTACCCGTCACAACATCGGGATCTTGTCCGACATTTCCATCTCCTAACACATATGCTCTCCCTCGAGCATTGTTGACGGGGTTGACAGTCTGATTTGGACACTGGTTCTTGTAGTGCCCCTTCTTTCCACATCCATGGCATACTATGGCCACTGGTTGCAAGTTGGCTCCTGTGGCCTTACTGTCTTGGGTCTTGTGTCCAGTCCTCTGACACTTTCCACATTTAGCAAAATAGGGTCCATGGTGGTGTAACTTACATCTGTTGCACATAGGTGCGGGTCCAGCATAGCCCCCAGTTCTAGTAGGTGTGGCAGTGTAAGCTCTGGCAGTTTCCTGTCGGCGGTTCTGTTGGTTGTGATGGTGGTTTCGACTTTGTTGGTAACTTTGAGTGTTATTGCGGTTGTGGTTGTGGTGAGAGTTGTTGTTGCTGTGAAGGTTCCTACGATCATCAAACTTTCTTTTGTGATAGTTGCCCCCTTGCGCCTGATTACGCTTGATTTCCCTCTCCAGCAATTTCTGAGCAGTCTCCATTGCTTCTTCCAGAGTCTGTGGTTTGGATACAGTAACAATCCCTTCTATGCTTTTGGGCAACCCTTCAACATACCTCTCTAATGTTTTCTCGAAATCCGGTACCTTAGTTGGACATAGTGTAGAGAGTTCTTGGAACCTTCTATCATAGGTTCTAAGATCATATCCTTTCACCATCAAACGGTCAAACTCGTCTTCCAATTTCCGAATTTCGGTGCGAGGGCAATACTTCTTTAACATCTTCTGTTTAAATTCAGCCCAAGGAAGTTGGTAAGCCCTGTCGTTACCCATTTTATGAGCAGTAGCATTCCACCATGACAATGCGTCATCTGCTAGAGTGCCAGTAGCAAAGGTAACTTTGTCACTTTCTGCACAGTGGCTCCTTGTAAAGACAGTCTCTGAGCGCTCAAACCATCGAGCTAACTCCGTCACTCCTTCAGTACCTTTAAACGTTGGTGGTTTGCAGCTCATGAACTCCTTGTATGTGCATTTGCGAGTCGCAACTGGTACGCTCTCGGCAGTGGGCCTCGTTGCACTACCAGTGGGAGTTGCGGCTGCAGCTTGAGCTGTCAATGCAGCGGTCATACTCTCCGTGATCAACTGGCGGATCTCTTCTGGTGTCATGATCGATCCGGCGACTGTTCTTGTTGTTCTGTTGCGGGTAGCCATGTTCTAATAATCACACAAGAACATACATTTAGGTTTCGCGGTCAATATAATCAAGTGAGGTATCACACTATCCTCATAATAGTAGCACACATACATCATTATAAGCAAAATTATTATAATAAACGTCACGACATGTCTGCATACATTCACAACATCCGTGGGATAACATAGCAATGGATAAGAGAGAATCACAACACATAACTAAAGAAAGCAACCATAACATAGATTAATTCTGGTACATAGCAATCATAACTGACAATGAGTTTTAATAATTTGATACATTGTTTCCAAAAGAACAATACAACACAAGATTATTAATGCCTCGCAGGGCAAGTTAAGATATCACTACTACAACAGTACATAATAATCTATGAAGTCCCCGTTGCATCTCCAGATCCGCGCTGTAAACCTCTAACGATCTCAGTCAACTCATCCATCCTGTGGTCTCTGACTCTCTCTCTAGTCTGTACCTCAGCAATCGTACTCCTGAGAGTGCGAATAGTATTGTTGGCTACTGCCAACGCATCGGTCTGCTGCTCGATCACCTGCTGCTGTGTCACTACCATATCTCTAAGCTGTTGTGTCTCATGACTCTGCGCATCCATCCGATGCCCAAACTCAGCAACAATCTCTGTAGTCTCCTCTAACTGCGTACCAAACAGATCAAACACCTCATCCATAGCCACCCTGCCTACCACGAGGTTCTCGACCTCCTCCTGAATGTTCTCGATGCGCTCGAGAGATATATCGTCGATCAAGCTCAGTAACTCATCAAGGCGATCCTCATGCCGGACCAGTCTGGCAGCCAGCAGTGGGATGGTGTGGTGGATAGGCTCTCCTGTGACTGGGAGGACAGCTGATGAACACTCTCCCAACTCTGAAGCTCTAGGGGCTCCCTCCTGAAGTCTCCAATGACGAATGCAGTCTAACAGAAATGACCATCTACGGGCATCGACTCTCCTGTGGGCTGCTGCCTCAGTAGCAATCTGGACATAGGGGTCGGATGGTGAAGGACTCATGGTATGTGCTCTCTCAGCAGAGGGTAGAGGAACACTCTGAGCACGCATGGGTGAAGTAGTAGGTGATGACAATGGGACAGTGGTGGTCTGGGTGTAAAATACCGTAGGGGGTGGTATGGGTGATGGTACATCCTCTGGTGAAGATGGTGGTGTCGGGAGCATATAAGGATAAGGCTGTGGCACTGATGGTGATGGCTCGGGAGAACTGGGTGGTGGTGTAGCAACGAGAGCTGGTGGTGGTGGTACTAGAGCTGGTGAAGTACGTACTCGTTTCCGAGCCGTGCAAATATGGGTGAAACTGTTAGGGCCGTACTTGAATCTCTTCCTAAAAGGAACTGGCTCATAAGGCTGGAGGACTCTAACTCGCTTGCGCCGGTGAACCGGTGCAGGCGGGGGTGGTGGTGGAATGGATGTAGCCGAATCAGATGAGTCCGAGTCAGATGACTCGTCGTCAGCCTCTGATCCAGAGGGGTAGTGAGGTGTCAAAACTGGGGGTGGAGGTGGTGATGGTCAATCATCGGCAGCTAGGAACTGCTGCGACTCGTAGTACTGATCAAGGGTCAAAGGTCCATAAGCAAGTGATGATGAAAGTGGGATAGCGGGTGAGACCACTGGTGTCGAAGCGACTTCACCCTCCTCAAAGGGCTCTGTCTCTCCAGATATATCCCCAGATGGGACAACAGATGGGATAGCGGGTGAAATGGGTAGGGTGCTATCGGTGTCAAGGTCGGACAAAACGATGGTGGGGATAAGAGGTGATGCGGGTAGTGCGTCATCACTGTCAGAAAGTATGATGATAGGAGGCGACATGGTACTGTAACATCCCAATAATAATAAGTGTAAGTCATTAATAATATAAGCATGCGTTAATCATAATAACATTTGTAGGTGATAAAACTAATTTGTTAGATATGCATAATCTGCCAAGCAAATCTCAATGCAAATATTTGTAGGTGTCGGCACGGAGGGCATGGGGCGGTAAGGTGTAAAAATAGTCCTTTTAGAAATCGCGGTTATAGTCCAAAGTTTTTGAAAATCATTTGGTTCTCTATAACCCTGTCTCTGATGCCAATCTGTAACACCCCGTTAATTTTTAAACAAAAGCGGAAGACTTAAACGGGGTATTACTAACTGAATCACAGTCATAATCATAGATATTTGTTAAAAAGGGGAAATTTTATATCATTCAATGAAAACTCAATATTCAGAGATTACATATTTGTTATCAAAAGGGGGTAGCAGTTCACAAAAGGGATGATGAGTTTGAAAAGAATGATATAGTTATTGAAATAAAGGTGGGTCTATTCTCCATGCCCGTGCCAACTCCGTGCTTGAGATTTCCCTAGTTACCTGAGATAAACATGCTTAAAATGTCAACACAAAGGTTGAGTGAAATCATAGTGTTTAATTTGTAATAGTTTGAACACAGTGAAATAATAGTGAAAACAATGATATTGCGGTGTAATGCATAGATAAACAAATATTGCCCTAAGCCTCATGACACGCAAACCTTAACTTGTAGGTGTAATAATAATAATGATATCCCAATCATAGCAATGATGTGGGTGATAAATGCCCTGGTGTAGGAGTTTTGCCATACTCATAATTCGAATAAAGTGCATTTGTCTATCAATCCGGCTAACACTATGGCTATCTATCCGGCTAGTACAAATGGGTCGTAACTTCCAATAGATCTATTCACATAATTCGCGTTCACTCGCAAGTGATTAATGGTTCATGATATAAGGGACTTTTCTTTGGCATGGTGGTAACTTAGGCAATATTACTTAGCAATATCAATCAGGGAAGCATACAGAAAAATACTTGTGTTCAGATTTATAGCATGTATCTCCCCACGGGATTTGAAAACATAGTAAAAAGTGGGACTATGAACTCACCTTAGTAGTGTAGTAAATGGATAGTGAATCAAATAGAGAAATGAATAGCTCCCAACTTGCGACCTAGAATAATGTGATATATATTTAGAATATTATTAACCATTTGGTTTTAGTATGAGAAATGGTGGATGTGAAACTATAGGTAGGATCGTGACGATTTCGGGTGACGTGGACGTTTAGGGTAATCAAAACGGTGACTTCAAGAAGTTAGGTTAATTATTCGTGTGAAATTGTGAGGTTAGTAAAGTGGAATAACATACGTATTTTATTTTTGTATATTTGCACAATTATCCATATGTTTATAAAATTGACGCATTTAACCCTCGAAGATTAAATAATTATAAGTTTTAAATCAAAATATATATTTACACATTAACCCTTGATCTTTCGTAAGTTACAAAACTGCCCCTTTTTGTTAATACTTTATCTTTCGGACTTTTACACAATTGGTCCCTAAACCACGAAACTTTTACAAAACTAGTCCAAGCCTTTAATATTACGTTTTAAACCTTATCTTTTTGAAATGACAGATTTAGTCCTTCGATTTATATCAAAACATCATTTACGTGTTCAACCTTCCTTTTATAAAATATTACAAATTATACCCTTCCAAATCACATTCGTTGCAAATCAAGTCCAAGGTTCACATTTTGAAATCGTTATACTTTCTTATCAATTCCTTACTTCATTTATATCATTCGATTACATTTTAGAGATCATGGTTCTCATTTTTAACTCTCGACATTTCATAGATTTGAAAACAAGTTAGAAAAACAATAATTTGGTTTGGGCTTATAAGCCCATCGTGGCCCAAAATGATTTTAACAAAAGGGTTTTAAATCGTGCGACTGTAGAAGAAAATGGTGGTCGTGTCGTGTGGTCTTAGGTCGTGGCTTTTGCATGTTTCGTTAACTAGACTCTCCTTTCAACACGGGTTCGAATGGTGGTGATTTTGATATATGTTATACGTGTAATTTAAGAGTTAATGAGTCATAAACTTAGGTGTTTAAATGTCAAGAGTGTGATGACGCGTTTGTATACATGTTCTAACGTGAGATGCAAAAAGGGAAAGAATGAGTAACGGGGACTTACAACACCACGAGGGTGGGACGTGCGAATGAGGATGATGACTAACGAAGCTTCGAACAAAGCTAAAACCCAAATTTCTTCCAATGCTAACCCACGATCCAATCTATAATCCAATGTGATTCAGAGACTTAAACCTTGCTTATCCTTGCTCCTCTTCGTTCGTTCGACAGCAACCGAAGGAAAATAAATGTGTTTTTGTGTTTGTTATAGGTTAAGTGTGTTTAGTTGTTTTGTGTAATGATAAATGTGTTGAGAGAAAAATGCAAGAGTGGTGTGAGGTGTTTATACGGTGTTCGATCCTTACCATGGGTAGGGTTTGACATTGCCTCTAGGTACTTCAACTAGGAAGTCCTCCTTTGTGGTTTCTAGGTGGTATTCGAGTGATACAATGGGGGAGGCGCCGGTTTTGTGGAGGTGAATGGCATCAAGGACAATGTACAAGATCTATGTATGGGAAATATGTAGATTGTGGTGTTGTGAAAAACATGAGAGTGGACTATCTAGTGGTTAATGTGTTTAACCTAAGGGTGGTGAGATTAGGAGGGGACATTAAGTACACTTGACAAGATTAGCATCTAAACTTATAAGGGTGTTGGTTCGGTTTGGTTGTGTTCCAATGAGAGGGCACAAAAGGGAAGGGAAATGTTGTGCTTGGTCCTTGTGCTTGTGTCGTTCCACAGAAAGCAACAAAAGGGAAATGAGATTTGGTATTGTTTGTTGTATTTAGTTTATGAACTTGTGACTTTGATCCAAAAAGAAAATAAGAAATGAGTTGGGGCGTTGGGCTTGATCCAAAAGAGAAGAAAGAAAAATAGTAGGTCGTGGGCTTGGGGTATTGATCCAGCCCAAATGAAGAAAAGAAAAAGAGAATGAAGTGGGCTTGAGGGTATTCGGCCCATGTGTAATGAAAATAAAATGTGTACTAAGTGTAATTAGTATTAGGTGTAATGTGAAATATATTTGGTGAAATTATTAACGACTTTCGTGTATTCGTTCGTTAATACTATCGGTGTAGTAATTTATAATATTCGTGTAATTCTAATAGTTGGTACGCAAGTGAGCTATTCGGGGGGATTCAAGTTCATTGGGGTATTCTGGTGATCGTTGCCATATGCACACACATATATATATAAAAAATATATGACCTGTATAAAAGGTAACTTTTCATAAATAGAGATTATTCAGTGTTTAACATTATTAATGACAAGGGATTTTTATGAGGTATTACACCCGTGCCTTCTCCTACAAAGAAGGAGAAGAAGAAAAAGAAGGCAGGATCCAGTAAGGTGGTTAAACCAAAACCACTCGCCACTGAGACTTCTGCCTCAAATCAACAATTGGCCAAGACTACTGAGACACCCACAGTAAAGATCCTCTTGACCATAAAACAAACGCCAACGGAGGGTACTGAGAAATCATCCTCAGTGTCCTCGGGCAAACCCTTTCCTCATGACTCTACTAGCATACACAAGTCAGTAGGGTCAGGAACCTTCACCCTATCACATCCCGATGAAGGCATTAGTCAATCACAACCTTTGCCTGAGGGTGTACAGGGTCCTAAATCCTTAGTGGAGCAGCACCACTCTATTGAGAAGGGGACCCACACCCAATTACATCCGGTTTATGGCTCTGAGAAATCACACTCAGGGTCTCAGGGAGAAAATGACCCTAAATCCTCAGAAGGGCAGTACAACCCTGATGGGAAGGGGGTCCACCAACAATCGCAATCAGTGCCTAGTGATAGTACTGGAAAACACCCGCCAGTCCTTAAAGCCACTCAGGGGGACAAAGACTAAGAGGGATTAAAACCACAAGCCCTGGCTGGAAGAAAAGGTGGTGAGACCTTTGTGAAAGCTCAGGATGCTGAGATGATTGCTCTCAGGCAGAAAAGGGATGAAAAATTGAAAAAGGCTGCAGAGCTAAGGAAAAAGAAAATTGAGAGGTACCAGTGGGTTATGACAAGCAGATTGCGACCAGAACCAATCACTGATGTCAAAATTCATCAAAATACCAAGCCTGCTGTCATTAATGTCTTCAGAGGTCCAGACAAGAGACACTTTAAGGTTCATGATCCCTTTACATTATCTGACTTTGGGATCACGGAATTGGATGAATTGGGTCCAATCATAGCGAAAAAGCAAAACATGGTTGTCAAAGACCTGATGAAATCCCTGAGGCAAAGATATTACAAACTGACAAAAACACCTGATGAACTTGATATTCCCTCTCTTCTCCAAGCTCTGGTCAATCAACCTGCTCCCTTTCAGTCTTCCAAAAGAAAAAGGAAGAAAATTGAATCTGAGCCTGAGATCAAAGTTCCTGGCCTTGAATGCAACAGAGCCCTCCCTGAAGGAGTTAGATTTGTGAACAACATGGTCATTGAACAACCTGAGAGAGGTCTCTTATTCACTAATGCGTTTGGTGACCCAGCCTTCCAAAGATGGAACGATATTGATAAGGCAGGAATTAAAACTATGCCTGGTTTCTTCATGATGGCCTCCCCAATACAGAGTCCTGAAAATGTGAGGTTCTGTCATGACCTGAGAACCAAGATCCAAGAACATCCTGACCAACATGAGCTGGAATCTAAGAGACCAAAGCTTGAAGCCCTCGGTTACAAATTTTAACTGATGAATCTGCAACACCACTATCCTTTACTTACTTTGTAATCTGTTAGGACTCTGTAATAAAATTAATAAAACGATGGCCCATGTTTTGTTATATCAGTGTCCTTAATAGCTTTCTAGTATATTCAGTATGAGAAGAAGCCCATTTGCTCACTCATAACTGATCAAAACACTTAGGCATAATTTATATCCAAATAGGGGGAGATTGTTGGGTCCATCAGTACCCAAGCGTCCTAAAAACATGATTTGAATACAAATTAAGCCAAGTGTTAATCAACCGTAAATAATCTCAAGTCACTGAGTGAACAGTCACTCAGTGAGTCATCTTCAGGATGCTTAAGACGAGTTCAAGAAGAAGGATTCACCACTCAGGAAGGCGGAACTCCCTGAGTAGGACTTAAGCCAAAGAAGAAGATGATGGGTTCAATGAGTACTGACAAGAGCTCACTGAACCCCCAGTCTCCTCAACAACAATGAAGATTGAAGACCGAAGACCTAGACTGAAGAATCTGAAGTCTGAAAGAAATGCGGGATTGAGCGGGAAAAGTTTGAAAAGATAAGGAGGGGTCTTATCGCCGCCAAAGTCAAACTTTCCCTAAATGGCTTAAAGATGAGAAGTGTTATCACTGACTTTTGGAAAGCACTTTTGAGCCATTCCCAAAATGAATTCTTGGAACTGACAAAAGACTGTTGTGCTTTTGTTAGACTAGCTAGGTTATTCCTTTGTACTTTTAGTCACGGGTGCTCTTTTATACTTGTGTATAAATAGGATAGATGGGGAGAAAAGTGGGTTAAGTTTTGTGCATTAAAAGCTTAGACTTTCACAAAACCACTTTTCTCCTCCAAAGAGCAACCACATCCCTGAGATAGCTCAGTGGGTCTTTTTGTTGTCACTCAAGAATAACTTGAGTTCAGTGAGGAGAACACCATACCTTGTCTATTCAATCCCAAGTGTTTATTCCGCAAAACACTTGGGTAATAGATTCTTTGATTAATTTCTAATAAGAATTTAAACGTTGAAAGACTTGTGTTTTTATCTTTAAGTTATACTTATTTGACTAAATTAATCAATACATTATATCAGTCATGGAACACAATTAGATTAACTTTGTAGTTATTTCTACTTGTGTAACGGGAACAACAGAGGGTAACGCATACTGTCAAGATTATAGACCCAAAGCAGTGAAAGAAGATGAAAATAGACAAGAAGCACCCATGGAAGTCAGATTACAAAACAGCAGGTACATGCGAAGTGCCGACGTTCATAATGCTCTTAAGCCGGATTTGGTAGAGCAAGTTTGGGCATGAAAGCAACGTAGGGTACGCAATGGTCAAGTTGAGGATGAAGAAATAGCCGACAAAGAGGTTGAAGACTTGGGTGACGAGACAGTTGTAGAGTTGGGTGACGACGAGGAAGATTATTATGCGAATGACGACTACGAAGATGCGGACTATAGCAACGATTGAATTATTTTAGGTTTATGTTATGTTATTTCTAAATTTAGAATAATTTGTTATTATTTAATAAAATTGTTTAGGAAAAAAAATAATTATGTAATGATTGCAAATATATAAAACGGGCGTTGAACCATTACCCCCATTTTAGCTTCAACGCTCAACTTTCTCTCACTGCCACTTGTCGATATTTTCCTCAACCCACTCCCTCACTACTACTCTTGGTCTTACCCAAAAAAAAGCAATGAGTCATTACTCAATAAAATGGGGGTTATGATAATGATTACCCCATGTAACTTCCATTTGTCAATTATTACTCACAAGGATCTTGCCATGATTTATTAAAATGCAACTTTTTATATTTAAGATATATTATATATTATAATTCAATACGTTTAACAACTATTTTTTTTCTTCCTAAAACATGGATACACGCACGAATCATTGCTGTATGATATTTGAAAATTAATTTGGTTATTATTTTTTGAGTAAACGTCATAAATCGTCCCTGTGGTTTAGCGGATCCAACGAAAATGGTCTCTAAACTTTATTTTCCCCGGATCCAGTCTCTGTGGTTTACATCCCATACGGGTTTGGTCCCTTGACCGGGTCATCCGTCATTTTGACCGTTAGTTCAAAGGCATATTCGTCTTTTCCTTTACATTTGTATACAAACTAACTCTCTTCTTCATCTTCACTCACACTTGTCATTCATCTTCATCTTCACTCACTCTCTTCTTCATATCATCACCACCACTCACCAGTCCACCATAACCTCCTCCACACCACCCAATTCCTGTTCATATTCTTTTAAAACTCCCTCCACACCACCATGACCAGTCCACCATTAACAAACAATGAGTTTTATCACACCCTTGACCAAATCTTCCTGAGTTCGCCGACTCACCAACCCACCACCACCATGACCAGTCACACTTTCACTCTCTGTAACACCAATCTCTTATCTTTACCACACCCTTGAGTCACATACATCAGCTTTTTCGTTAGGCTCAGCCCAACAGCTTTGACGAATATACTCTAATTTACAACCCAACCTCAGGTTCTATCTAAACCCATTTTCAGCTTAACACTCTTAAACCTAAACACACGATTCCATTTTCCTTAATCATCTTATCACTTTTACTCCCAAACACAACTCTAGAATCAAACCCAGTCAACACCCAATGTTATCACAACATCATTTACCACAACTGAACAAACCAATCCACAAATCTTTTTATCAGCCGCAAAAATCCATATCAACCCTTTTAATCCCAAACCACACATCCAAACTCATTTTTCATTTCAACTGTCACCTCTATTTCTTAGCCGTCTCCCTCCTTTTTCATTAAAGCCCGTCAATTTTTTTTTTTCTTTTTTCTTTTTATCGACCCTAAGTTTGCGTCATTTTCTGACCTGGGTCTTGGATTCTTTAATAGCAAATTTGAGAGTGATGGATTTGTGTGACGGTTTTTCTCCTTTTTTAATGGATCTAATTTTCTTGTATCAGATTTTGGTGGTGTTAGGATGTGTTGTGAATTTTTTAGATCGATGGTGTGTAGGATTTTGAGGCATTATTTTTTAAGTGATTTATGTATTGTGAATCGGCTGTTGTGGTTTTGAGAGTGATGGATATGAGTTTGAGAGTGATGATAAGGTTTGTATATTTGTGAGATCTGTGTTTGTGTTTGGATGATTCGATTTACAAAGAGTGATGAAGTTGGGTTTAGATAGAACCTGAGGGTATGAGTTAAAGAGTGATGAAGTCGGGTTGTAAATTTTGCTACTGTATTTTTGCTACTGTAATATGAGTTTATGAGTTTGAGAGTGATGATAATATGAGTTGGGTTTATACAAAGAGTGATGTTTCTTTATTTATAAAAGATGTAATTTTGCTACTGTAATATGAGTTTGAGAGTGATGATAAGGTTTGTATATAAAGAGGGTATTTTTGTCAATAAACATGTAACTAACGGTCAAACTGACGGATGACCCGGTCAAGGGACCAAACCCGTATGGGATGTAAACCACAGGGACTGGATACAGGGAAAATAAAGTTCAGGGACAATTTTTGTTGAATCCGGTAAACCACATGGACGATTTATGACGTTTACTCTTTTTTTTTTAATGTATTATTCATAAAATTAATAGTAGCATCTTTTTTATATTTTAATTCCCGAATTTTATTAATTTAAGTCAAATTGAAGTCAAAAAATAATCTATTTATGTAAATGATTGCAACCATTATTTAGCAATTACTCCCTCCGTCCCAAAATTATTGTCACCAGACAAAAAACACATTCTTTTAGAAAAATGTCACTATCACTACTTTCTCTCTCTTACTTTTTTGCCAAATGACAAGTTTACCCTTAACAAATTAATTAACACTTCTTTAAAGTTTGCAATATTAATTTCAACCAAGGGTAATATAGTAACTTTACCAAACTCCACTACCTATTCACTTTCTATTTATGGTATGTGACGATAATTTTGGGACAGACGAAAAAGGAAAATGTGACAATAAAATTGGGACGGAGGGAGTAGCATGTAGAGTACTAGTAGAATGAACCAAGCAAAATTAATCATTATATAATATCCATTGCATTCCTTTAGTATTCCTATTACCTTTCCCATTACTATTACTTTATTTGAACCAAGTGCCTCCTGAGTGTCTCACTTCTATCAAAAAAAAAAAAAAAAAAAAAAAAAAAAAAAAAACGTTACCACTTAACTAAAAGATAGTGGGTAATGTGGAATTCTTTTTTGGGTTTTTCTAACTTATGCATGTGGCTCTAAAAAATTACACCATTCGTCCTTGAGTTAGTTACATAAAAGGTCTTTGTGACTCTAAAAATTTCACCTGTTGTCCTTTTGGATTTAATCAAGAGTTAATTACATAAATCGTCCATGTGGCTCAAAAAAACTTACCCCATTCATCCTTAACTTAATACAAATATCGTCCCTGTGGCTTTAAAAATTTACACCAATCGTCTTTGTGGCTAGAAATAATTAAAATTGCCCATAGGCGAGGCTCAAACTCGGGTCTACTGCTTTATAAACGAACGATTTACAACTCAACCAAGCGTCCAGTTGTGTTATATTTTCTTTCTTTTATCCTTTTAACCAATCTTTTTGGACGAGTATTTTTATTTCACGTTTTTATCCAATCATTTTATCAAATCTTTTGATCGATCACATATACGTTTCTATGAAGCCCCAATGATCCGTATACGTGATCGATCACGTTTTTGCTTCGATAAAATTTTTATCGATCACGTATACATTTTTATACGTGATTGATAAAAATTTGCAACTCGGGCCACATTTGTATACGTGATCGAGTTGCAAATTTTTATACTTGATCGATAAAAACTTGCAACTCGGGCCACATTTTTATACGTGATCGATAAAAGTTTGCAACTCGGGCCACATTTTTTATACATGATCAAGTTGCAAATTTTTATACGTGATCGATAAAAACTTGCAACTCGGGCCACATTTTTTATATGTGATGGAGTTGCAAATTTTTATACGTGGTCGATAAAAACTTGCAACTCAGGCCACATTTTTATACGTGAACGAGTTGCAAATTTTTATACGTGATCCATAAAAACTTGCAACTCGGGTCACATTTTTATACTTGATCACGTTGCAAATTTTTATACGTTTTTATCGATCACGTATAAAATTTGCAACTCGATCACGTATAAGTTGTTACCAAATATTATCCATCAGGTCATCCTTTGTTCTCTTCGTCAGTACTTTGTGCCTCGGTTCTATATGTATTTCACGTGCATAGAAGGTTGACGAATATTTGTCATATTTTTTTTCATTTTATCATCTGGTGCCGTGAAACTGTTACCGCACCTTTTTGTCCCGAAAAACAAAATTTATATAAAAAAATATAGTCTCACTTCAATCAAACTACATTAAGTACAAACAAAAACCGTTTGATGATCAAGTAACGAAACCGTTACCACTTAACTAAAAGATAGTGGGTAATGTGGAAGCAATACGTATAGTATAGTTAAAGAAAGTGGATAATGTGGAAGCAATTTTTAAGGGACTACGTAGGTATAGCTTAATGAGTTTATTGATTGAAAAAGTGGAATTCTGCATTGTATATATTGACATTCAAGCCTCATAAAATGTATATACATTGAAGAACAAAATATCTTTGTCATGTCCAAAATTTAAGAGTATGAGTTTAATTTGACTTTTAATATTTATATAGTTTGATGTGTATGATTTTATTGGGGCTTATTGTTGTGGTTTGTCAGAAGGCGAGGTTTTACCGAGTTCTATAACACCGTCGTGCCTTCGGGCGGGTGGGACTCGGGTTTCCGCGCATCTGGGGAAGGCGGGGACTGCTGGAGATCGAGTAGTCGATCTTGGGCACGTCGCCCCGAAAGGGTGGTTGCCACACAGTTGCTTGCCGGTCAAAAAAAAAATAATAGTTCATTATATGTTAATGTTAAATCATTATTATCATGCATTTCTCTAAAAAATAAATAAATAAATAATAATAATAATAATAATTTTTTTTTTTTTTTTTTTTTTTTTTTTTTTTTTTTTTTTTTTTTTTTTTAATTTTAGAACGGTATTTTCATTAAACTAGCAAGAAGCTAGAAAGAACAAGGATCACAAGGTAATATTACAAGAAGATTTTGGATCACAAATCCAATGGACGGCAGTAAAGTTGGTCATCTGAGAAATGCACGGTAGTTTAGTAAGAAATTACGATAAGAGATGATAATTCTCCGTAAGGTGAGAAAAATAATAAAACATGGTAAATAATACATTATTCAAGACATTTCAATGTCAGTTATTCAGAACAGGGATAATTCTTTGAAAAAGCACTATACTTGTAAAAAATGTGACTTTCGCGTACCGAACAAAAAATTTTCATCGAAAAAGCACTACTTGTCAATTTGTCTTTCTTTAAGTATTATGACAATTTTACCCTTTCAAGTTACATAAATTGGTCCATGTGGGTTTGCGAAAATTGCATCCACCGTCCTTAGGCTAAAGTACATAAATGGTCCCTGTCGTTTGGAGAAAATTGCGTCCAATGTCCCTATTTTTTTTTTTCCAATTTTTTTTTCAATTTTTTTCCGATTTTTTTTTCTGAAATATTTTTTCGAAATTAATTTTTTTTCCAATTTTTTTTTTAAATTTATTTTAGAAATAATTTTTTCTAAAAAAATTTCTAGAAGAAAAAATGAAAAAAAAAATTCGAAAAAAAAAAATATTTTTCTAAAAAATTACTCCAGACAAAAATTTCTAATTTTTTTTTCGAAAAAAGTTTCTAAAAAAGTTATTTCAGAAAAAAAAATGGGAAAAAAATAATTTCGAAAATAAAATTATTTTACTAAAAAAATTATTTCAGAAAATATCTAAAAAAAATTATTTTACCAAAAAAAAAATTCTAAAAAAAATAATTTCAGAAAAAAAATTTGAAAAAAAAAAGAATTTCGAAAAAAAATCAGAGAAAGAAAAAGAATTTCGAAAAAAAAAAATGAAAAAAAAAATTCGAAAATAAAATAGGGACGGTGGACGCAATTTTCTCCAAACGACAGGGACAATTTATGTAATTTAGCCTAGAGAAGGTGGAAACAATTTTCAAAAATTCAATGGTAAAATGGTCATGACATAATTTTTTTTAATCTTTAGTACTCAAAAGCAGACAATAATGTTAACATTAATGTATAAAAGCGTATTTTTTTAGTTCGCTACGCAGAACTGACATTTGTAACAAGTATGATGCTTTTTTCAAAAAATTATCCCTTCAAAATATCAAACTTAATATTTAAACGGCTCTTAACTTCTACAATCGTCATTAAGGCACCCAGAATATTTTCTTTATGAATATGGTTATATTGAATTTCATGTTGATTTCAACGAGTATGATTTCAGTTCCATGCATGATTAAGTGTTGTTAATTAACCTTCGTCATCTACATATATCTTAGAACGAACATGTAAGTTTCTCCATCTTTTCAGATTTTTATTTTACACTATATTTGATTTCGTTTGACACTTATATTTGTTTATGGTTATTAAACAATTAGTTGAGTATGGACATTAGGTATTTTTTCCTTCAAATACATGATTAGTTTTGTATTCGTTTTTCTTCCACTTTTTGTTCTTGTTTTGATTTTCTTGTTTGTTTGGTGCTTGGTTCTCTTCCATAGAGATTGTCAGGTTTGGTGTTTTGAATCTCTAATATTTTGAGCTTATAATAAAGTTTCCTTGCCCTTAAAAAAATATTACGGAAGTTAGGTAACGGGTTAAAAAGTAAAAACAATGATACATTTTGCACTTAGATTTAGCTCGGATAATTTAATACTGATTTAACTATTAATACTTGTTTTGGATTTTGGTTATGTAACACCATCTGCTGATTAGTATATTGTGTTAGCTTTTAAACGGATTAGTATTTACATATGGCCTATTAATTTACTTATGTCGGGCCATTTAGCAGTTTCAATGTATTTATATGATGACTGGAGACATTACTTGGTGTTATGAGTTTATAACTTATGAGAAATACATGATTTTACGTTGAATTTGACCAATACCAATAATCATCCTTAAAACCATAAAATCATAACAGCTCACGGCTCCAAACTCCTGCCGTCAACTCACTACACCAAAAGCTTTGGTTTGGCACAAGCTAATATTTTGGGTCGACATTGTCGACCCAAATTTTGACCATGGCCCACAAAACTTTCAACCTAAATTGCAGTCAAACATCCTTTTAGTTTGGCACGACAATGTCGTGCCAAATTTCATAATTTTTTTTTTAAATTTAAAAACTTTTTAAATTAGTTTTTATTTAAAAAGGGTATATGGGAAGAAATTTGGCACGACAATGTCGTGCCAAATTTTACCACCAAAATAATTTCACAAAATTAAAAGAACCCGCCAAAAAAAAAGGGGTAAAACTTTTTTAATATAAAAAACGGCACGACAATGTCCCATATATTTATTTTTAATTTAAAACTTTTTAAATCTCTTTTATATTTTAGAATAAGTTTTTTTATTTTAGAATAAGTGTTATAATAAAAAGAATGGGTCGACAATGTCGACCCAAAATTCATTTTTTTTTTTTTTTTTTTTTAACTTTTTAATTCAGTTTTTATTTTAAAAGAAATATTAAAACTTTTCTACTATATAATTAAAATTAAAAACTTTATATTTACAATTAAATACTTTTATAAAATCAAAAAAATATATTTAGTTTAAGTACTTTTATTTAAAAAAATATACATTCAAAGCCATGTGATTAGTCATCTCGAGTTAATCGTGTAACATCTCGTGTATTGTATAGAGCTCTATAGTATTCTCGGGTTAATCGTGTGACATCTCGTGCATAACCATATCATCTCGGCTCATTGGTTAAACATCCTGGCTCATTTCATAAGAGTCAAACGAAACAAGCGAGTTAATAAACTGCTTTGCGCTTGGTGAGATATTGTGGTTAACACTTGGTCCATGGTTAGGATTGCATCTGATGTGCGTTGTTGATGTCGTTAGCATTGTATAGAGCTCTATAGTCATCTCAGGTTAATCGTGTGACATCTCGTGCATAACCATATCATCTCGGCTCATTCGTTAAACATCCCGGCTCGTTTCATACATAGTCAAACGAAACAAGCGAGTTAATAAACTGCTTTGCGCTTGGTGAGACATTGTGTTTAACACTTGGCCCATGGTTAGGAATTGCATCTGATGTGCGTTGTTGATGTCGTTAGCATTGTATAGAGCTCTATAGTCATCTCGGGTTAATCGTGTGACATCTCGTGCATAACCATATCATCTCGGCTCATTCGTTAAACATTCGGCTCGTTTCATACAGAGTCAAACGAAACAAGCGAGTTAATAAACTGCTTTGCGCTTGGTGAGACATTGTGGTTAACACTTGGCCCATGGTTAGGAATTGCATCTGATGTGCGTTGTTGATGTCGTTAGCATTGTATAGAGCTCTATAGTCATCTCGGGTTAATCGTCTGACATCTCGTGCATAACCATATCATCTTGGCTCATTCGTTAAACATCCCGGCTCGTTTCATACAGAGTCAAACGAAACAAGCGAGTTAATAAACTGCTTTGCGCTTGGTGAGACATTGTGGTTAACACTTGGCCCATGGTTAGGAATTGCATCTGATGTGCGTTGTTGATGTCGTTAGCATTGTATAGAGCTCTATAGTCATCTCGGGTTAATCGTGTGACATCTCGTGCATAACCATATCATCTCGGCTCATTCGTTAAACATCCCGGCTCGTTTCATACAGAGTCAAACGAAACAAGCGAGTTAATAAACTGCTTTGCGCTTGGTGAGACATTGTGGTTAACACTTGGCCCATGGTTAGGAATTGCATCTGATGTGCGTTGTTGATGTCGTTAGCATTGTATAGAGCTCTATAGTCATCTCGGGTTAATCGTGTGACATCTCGTGCATAACCATATCATCTCGGCCCATTCGTTAAACTTTCCGGCTTGTTTCATACAGAGTCAAACGAAACAAGCGAGTTAATAAACTGCTTTGCGCTTGGTGAGACATTGTAGTTAACACTTGGCCCATGGTTAGGAATTGCATCTGATGTGCGTTGTTGATGTCGTTAGCATTGTATAGAGCTCTATAGTCATCTCGGGTTAATCGTGTGACATCTCGTGCATAACCATATCATCTCGGCTCATTCGTTAAACATCCCGGCTCGTTTCATACAGAGTCAAACGAAACAAGCGAGTTAATAAACTGCTTTGCGCTTGGTGAGACATTGTGGTTAACACTTGGCCCATGGTTAGGAATTGCATCTGATGTGCGTTTTTGATGTCGTTAGCATTGTATAGAGCTCTATAGTCATCTCGGGTTAATCGTGTGACATCTCGTTCATAACCATATCATCTCGGCTCATTCGTTAAACATCCCGGCTCGTTTCATACATAGTCAAACGAAACAAGCGAGTTAATAAACTGCTTTGCGCTTGGTGAGACATTGTGGTTAACACTTGGCCCATGGTTAGGAATTGCATCTGATGTGCGTTGTTGATGTCGTTAGCATTGTATAGAGCTCTATAGTCATCTCGGGTTAATCGTTGTGACATCTCGTGCATAACCATATCATCTCGGCTCATTCGTTAAACATCCCGGCTCGTTTCATACAGAGTCAAACGAAACAAGCGAGTTAATAAACTGCTTTGCACTTGGTGAGATATTGTGGTTAACACTTGGCCCATGGTTAGGAATTGCATCTGATGTGCGTTGTTGATGTCGTTAGCATTGTATAGAGCTCTATAGTCATCTCGGGTCAATCATGTGACATCTCGTGCATAACCATATCATCTCGGCTTATTCATTAAACATCCCGGCTCGTTTCATACAGAGTCAAACGAAACAAGCGAGTTAATAAACTGCTTTGCGCTTGGTGAGATATTGTGGTTAACACTTGGCCCATGGTTAGGAATTGCATCTGATGTGCGTTGTTGATGTCATTAGCATTGTATAGAGCTCTATAGTCATCTCGGGTTAATCGTGTGACATCTCGTGTATAACCATATCATCTCGGCTCATTCGTTAAACATCTCGGCTCGTTTCATACAGACTCAAACGAAACAAGCGAGTTAATAAACTGCTTTACGCTTGGTGAGACATTGTGGTTAACACTTGGCCCATGGTTAGGAATTGCATCTGATGGCCTCGGTTAAGCGATTTTTTGTCGTTTTCTGCGTGGTCCCGACGACATTGTGTCGACTATTATAAACTAATTTAAATCATTTTTAATGTATTCATTTATAATTAATTTAAATCATTTTTAATTTATTTAAATAATTTATAATTAATTTAAATCATTTTTTTAATTTATTTAAATAATTTATAACAAATTTAAATTATTTTAATTTATTTAATATTAATTATTTTTAATTTATAAGTTAAAGGAAAAACAATTAAAAAAAAATACATTTTTAGTTATGGCACGACAATGTCGTGCCAAAATTTACCACCAAAACTTTTCCCCAAAATTAAACGACCCGCCAAAAAAATAATAGAAGTTTGGCACGACATTGTCGTGCCAAAATTTTCAGCAGAAAAAAAAAAAAAAAAAAAAAAAAAGGTTAAAGGATTTAATTTGGCACGACATTGTCGTGCCAAACTTAACAATTATTGACTGCTTCTTTTCTCTCTCAAACTTTACCAAATTCATTCCATAACACAAACAAAAAAACGCAACACCTTCATCTTCTTCATCACTGCTTCTTCATCATAGCAAAACGCAGCACCTTCAACACCACCACAACCACCTTCATCACCACCTTCTTCTCCACACTTTAACAAAGAAAAAAAAAAAAAAAAAAATTTCGATCGATCGATGCCATCTACACCATAGCAACCACCTTCAACACCACATTGGACACCACCACAACTACCTTCAACACCACATTCTTCTTCTTATTGATTAAAAGGTATGTTTTTTTTTTTTTTTTTTTTTTTTTTTTTTTTTTTTTGGTTAACCGTATATTATTATTTTTTTCCGTATATGTATTTTTTTTTTAATTTTTGTTTGTTTTAATTTTTGTTTGTTTTAAAAGTTATGTTTTATTTTTATTTTGGTTTGTTAAGTGAATTTGTTTTGGTGTAGGACCAGCCGAAAATTGTTTTGGTGTAGATGGCACCACAGCCGCCGTGAACCATCATCACACGAGCTCCACCACCACAACCGCCCCACGTATTAAAGGTGTTTTTTTTTATTCTGTTAATGTATTTTGGGACGACAATGTCGTCGTTAAAATTTTTATTAATTAATTTGGTTAATTTAAGTTTGGTTATTTAATTTAGGTTGTTTAATTTACGAGATTGTCGCGGGAGAGTCGGGTGCGGGACAGCCGGGTCGGGACAGCCGGGTCGTGACAGCCGGGTCGGGACAGCAGCCTTTCCTCTTTTTCTCTTTTCTTCTCTTCGTTTATTTCAGCCGTGAACTAGGTATATAATTTAATTCCTTTGATGGTTGTGTTTTTTTAGTAAAATGCGTTTGGTTAGTAATTGGAGTGTGTTTGGTTATATGTGAATGTGAGATACATGCTTTTTTCCACGTTCTTGTTTCTATCAGTTAATAATTGGAGTGTGTTTGGTTATATATGAAATAATGAACACCGCGTCAAATTGAATTGTCAAATTAATTTCGTTGTTATTATATATGTTTATGTCATTCATTGATTGACATAATATGATATTGTGAATATGCCGTTTAGTTAGTATGATACTGTGATTGCTAGACTTATGTGACTTTTTTTAGGATTTTAGTGATTAATTTCGGACAACCCCCATCTGGAATTAATCATCCTATAGAAAACCCGTCTGAAATTAATTTATTAGAAATTAATTTCGGAAAGTCCCCTGTTTGGGACTGCTTTTTGAATGTTTTGTCTCATTTAGGATATTGATGCGTATAACTGTTTTACTATTTGAGAGAAATTCGACAGTATTTCCCTTTCACTCCTACGAATATGTCTTTAATGCACATATTTGGGGAGTTGAGGGGAAATGCTGCCGAATTTTTTTCAAATAGTAAATCGGTTATACGCATTCATATATGAGACGAGGCATTCAAAGAGTGGGTTAGGATTGCCTTCCATAGTTGCACTAGGTAATCAAAACAGTTCATAATTACGCCTTTTCATGTTTGAATGTGTTTATTTGCATATGTATATATATGTATGTTCATTTATTTGAAAATGTTTTTTTGCAACGCAGTCATGACAATTGATAAGACTTGGACCACTATAGCCAACCGTAATTCCCCTGAGTTTTTAGATGGTCTTTTTGCATTCATCGCGCATTGTGAGCCATTGTTACACCCCATCACAAAAAAGATTCTCTGCCCATGTGTTCGTTGTGGTAACGCTTGGAATAAACCGCATACTCTCAAAACTCTTGAGTCACACATTTCACAATACGGGTTTGACACAAGTTATACCACTTGGCAATATCACGGTGAACCGCTTCCTCCACCCGTAGTAAACAACACACCACAACCACCTTCACCTGAACACATTGACATGGATGCATTCTTCCAAGATATTTCTGCAAATAATGAACCAACTCCACCATCTCAAACAACAGGTTCTCAACCACCTCAAACAACGGGTCCTAACATTAATAACAAGTACAAAGAGTTACTTGCTAGGTCCACCCAAAGTTTGGGTCCAAATTGTGATATGACTGCACTGAACTTTACCTCAGAGCTTTCGCACATCAAGGTCTTATGTAAAATACCTGATAAAGGGTTTAACATGATTCTAGATCTTTTGCAAAAGGCATGTCCCCCTAAGAATGGATTCAACTTCCCACCGTCATACTATGAAATCAAAAAGACATACAAAGATATCGGGTTAGGATACGAATCGATCCATGCTTGTATAAATGATTGTTTTTTATTTTGGGGATCGGATGAGAACAAAAGTTTGCAAAATTGTCCAATCTGCAACGCGAGTAGATGGAAAAACCTAAAGAAAAAGGGGAAGAAAGTTGCCAACAAGGTGTTGTGTTACTTTCCGTTAACACCTAGACTACAACGCATGTTCAACACAAAACACATCGCAAAGTGGATGACTTGGCATGCTACTGGACAGTCTAAAGAAAACGGTAAGATGAATCACCCATGTGATGGTAAAGCGTGGAAAGATTTTGACATAATGAAACCCGAGTTTTCTTGTGACCCTAGAAACGTCCGATTAGGGTTGGCTGCCGACGGTTTCAATCCGTTTGGCAACATGAGTCAAGGTTACAGCATGTGGCCGGTCATATTGACAGCATACAACACACCCCCGTGGATGTGTATGAAAGAGACTTCTTTAATGTTGACGATGTTAATTCCCGGCCGTAGATCACCTGCAAAGGACATTGATGTTTTCTTGCAGCCTTTGATCAAAGAACTCCAAGAATTATGGGAAGGTGTGCCGACTTTAGACGCTGCTACGAGTACTCATTTCAACATGAAAGCGGCGGTTTTATGGACTATAAATGACTTTCCAGCTCGAAGTAGTTTGTCTGGGTGGACTGGACAAGGCTACTATGCATGCCCAACATGTAATCAAGACACTCCATCGCTTCCCGTGAAGAATAAAATCGCTTACGTTGGTTATAGAAGATTCTTACACGTAAACCATCCAATGAGGAGGAAACATAACGAATTCCATGGTAAACCTGAAAAAGGGCTTCCTCCTAGAAAATTTACCAATGAAGAAATCATGATTCAAATTAGTAAAGTCTTTAAACGTGTATCGGGGAAACATCCACGTATTGTTAAAAATAACCCTAAACCTAATCGAGAAATTGAATTGAATTGGAGTAAGTGTTCTATCTTCTACGAACTGGAGTATTGACCCATTCTTCAACTGAAGCACAATCTCGATGTCATGCACATCGAAAAGAACGTGCTTGGGAGTGTGCTTAATACCTTGTTAATGAACGACAAATCCAAAGACACGGTAAAGGCAAGGCAAGACTTGAAAACTCTGGGAGTTCGAAAAGAGTTGTGGCTCGTTGATAAAGGAAACGGGAAGTTCGATAAGCTTCATCCAAAGTACTCTTTCACACCAGAAAACAGAAAACGGTTTTGTCAATTCATCAAAGGAGTTAGACTATCCGATGGGTTTGGATCCAACTTCAAGAAAAAAGTGACCGCTGACGATAACAACATAACGGGCCTAAAATCTCATGACTGTCATATTATGATGCAGCGGTTACTTCCTTATGGACTTCACCAATACTTACCCAAAGACATTTCACCCCCATTAATCGAGCTCTGCTTATTCTTTAAGCAGATTTGTGCTCGAAATTTGACGCAGCAGGACATGGAGAAAGCTAAGACACAAATGCTCGATGTTATGATTAAATTAGAGCAAATATTTCCCCCTGCTTTTTTTTGACATAATGATTCATTTGGTTATGCATTTACCCGATGAGGCTATTCTAGGTGGCCCTGTTTACTACAGGTGGATGTATCCATTTGAAAGATACATGAAGAAGCTGAAAAATTATGTCCGAAATAAAGCCAGGCCTGAAGGTTCCATAGCGGAGGGTTATGTTGCAGAAGAAGCATTAACTTTCTGCTCGCGTTATCTTAAGGATGTCGAGACGAGATTTAATCGTCCTGACAGAAATGACGACGGTGCACCTGAACAACCAGATAAATTCCAGGTGTTCCAGTCAGTATGCAAACCGGTGGGTAGATGTGTAGATACTCGGATGCAGCCAGATGTTATGCAGGCAGTTGTATGGTTTATACTTAACAACAGTCCTGAAATCGACGCAGACATCCAGGCGTACAAAGAGTTTGTTTCTTCTTTTTTATATTTTGAAGAACCCTTTTTTTTGCTAAGTTATTTGTTTTCGATGACTTACTTTAATATCATGAACTTTTGCAGTGAATTTCCTAACAAGAGCGTGGAAACAAATTTTCCTCCCTGGTTCAATCACAAGGTAAACACATTAGATATATTACCTTGTAGTCCAGAGTTTTTGCTCATCTGAATCTGTTTGTATCTCTTTCGTAGATCCGTGAAAAGAGCGTGGCAAAAGACCCAAGCTGTAGTCCCGAGTTATTCTCTTTGGCATGTGGACCTTCATCGCGTGCATTTACATACCCCGCTTGCATAGTTAACGGTGTAAAGTTTTTGGTGCATGAGCGCGATAAACTTCATACCACTCAATGCAGTGGAGTTTCAACACCCGGGCCTGATGGAGAAATGTATTATGGTCAACTGGAGGAAATTCTGGAGCTCGATTATTTGGGCGACCGAAAGGTTGTGTTGTTCCGGGTTTTATGGTTCGACACCCGTAACCCTAATAATAACCCTACGGCACACTCTAGGCGTTCTTACATTGAACGTGGCATACGCCATATTTTGACTGATAAAGATGCTTTTAGAAATCAACAATACATTCTTGCGACACAAGCAACACAAGTCTTCTACCTTGAAGACCCTGCTAGACGACCACCTCATTGGAAGGTCGTCGAAGATGTTCATCATCGGAAGATCTGGGATCGGGATGTGGTAGATTCTGATCAAGATGTTATACATGGTAGCAGTTCATCAGATGTTGCATTGTCTGTTGGTTTGCCTGGTTTGGAGTCTGCGAATTTGAGTGTAAATCATGAATCAACAGAAGTGTACGCCCCACCAAATGATGCTGAAGAAGATGCTGATTTTGTTAATAATGAAGATGATGTCGTTGCTCATGTCCTTGATGATGATGATGTTGACGTGTCTGATGATGATGAAGTGAACCCAACGATTGTTGTTGAAGAAGTTTTATCTAGCGATGATTCGGATGATGACAATTGATCTTAATTTGTAATTTGAATGAAATTGTTACTATATGTTTAAACGTGTTCCTTTTATTTGAATGAAATTGCATGTTATGTTATGTTTAAATGTGTATATTTATATGAATGTGTGTATTAGTATTAATTGGTCCACGAAATTGTGTGTTCTTGTACTTGTAATTTTACAGATGAGTTTAAAGTTTGTGTTTCGAATCGGGGGTAGAACAATAGCATCTCCGTCTCCCACGGTGGGACACTGGAGTAACTCTTGCATAGTTCGAAGATCGGGAGCTTGTCCTTCATTGTGAATACCACCATCCACCGGAGGATGTGGATTGACTACGTCTTCGGCCATTTCCTCAACGGTTGAGAACTGAACACGGTGATTGTGACGAATAATTCTCTCGGGATTTGAGAGTGGTGAAAGAAGAGGTTGAGAAGAAGAAGAACGTGTGTGCATACACCAAAAAGAAAACAAAAATGAAAATCAAAAATCTTTTTGTATTTTTTTGGTTGGGAATTATTTTTGGCTTTTTTAATATATTGAAAAAAAACTTTATTTTCTTTTTGGTAACCGTTACGTTAACCGAAACCGTTTCCTTTAAAACTACGCGCAGCGAGGCGGGAAGGCAAAGGTGCTCCGAAGATGCTTAAAAACCCGCCTTCTTCAGCTCGACAATTTAATGTCAAGCTTCCGTATTCCCCGGTTATTTGGTTGTAGTAATAAAGTAATCCGATAACGATCAATTTCACGATTTGTTTTGTTGTAATTTGGAATGGTTTACAACCGCCCTCCTTCAACGGAAGACCGAGGATGTTTATTAAGATGAATTTATGAAAACACTTTAGGAAAAGTGTTTTATTTATTATATTTTTGTATTTTTTAATTTTTTCAAAAACGAGAAACTTCCGAAGAAGGATCTTCAAAACACAAAATACGATACGAATCAACGACAACGTTTCAAGCCTTCCCCGGCAACGGCGCCATTTTGATTAAGGTCGTTTTTATATATTATTTTTTCCAAAGGAATATTTGTGAAAATATTCCCCCGGGTCGTTCTCCCAACGAAGGTTTGACGGCGTATAAGTCGATTCGATGACGTAAAAATGTGAAGTGAATAAGTGACGTGAAAGATTATTTTGGTGTTGTTTTAAACTAAATTTGAAAATTTAAATGCAATCTACAATTAACAAATAAAAACACACAAAGAAAAATCAAATAATGCAAATCCCGGGCTAATCCCGAGATTTATAAAACTAATAGTGAAGAAATAAACCTAAAATACAAGATTAAAAACTCAAGGGACTGAAAGTGTAATTAAAATAAACTTAATTATAAAAGAAAATTAAGAAAATAAAATTTTATAAAAGACGAGGGACTGATTTGTAAAAAACCGAAACTACACAAAACTGAAAAACTTGTTTAAACAAAGACGAGGACTGAAGCTGCAATTTCTGAAACTTTAATAAAACTAAAAACGATTTAAGAACAAAGTGGGGGACCAAACTAGACTAAATCGAAACCTATGGACTGAATTGAAAATTTTAAAAACTAAAAACGTTTTAAACTTAAAAGCAGCCCAGGTTCGAATCCTAGGCTACTACAAATTGCTAAACTATTTTTTTATTTTATTTTTCTTTTTGCAAAACAACTACAAGCTAATAATGACTAACTTTTGAAAAGAGAATAAGCTCAAACAAGCTTAAATAAGCTAGAAATCAGCTGATACACAAGACAGTTTAGCTTAGCACAAATATTCATAAAACAGTTCAAATAAGCACCAAATGGACTCAAATAAGCTGACCAAATAAGCTAAGAAGTCAAATCCAAAAACAAATTCTAACTAACAGCTGGAATGACTAGCTTTTGCCCCAATAATATCACATTAAACTCAAATAAATTGCAAGAAAAATGCTCATGAACTTGAGCTTATGGCTGAAGTGCAGAGGAAATTTCCAGCAGACAAGCAACTTTGAGCTAACTTTTAAGCAAGCAAATGAATTCCAAAACTGAATTTTCTTGTTGTTCTAGATTCACAAGCAACCAAAGTCTACAAATCAGCAATCCAAATCTATTTTCAACCAGTAATGAAGCCTACAAGTGATCTAGAAGATTGTCCAATTTCTGACTAAATGATATATTTTTGACTTTTTGAGTATTTATGCAATTTTGACTTTAATGAACTATGAATGGTCCTAAATGATTATTACTGTAATATAAAGCTAATATGAGTCTAATTTAAGCTATGTTAACTATTTTTAAACTAATATGAATGATTTAGTTTAACTAAAATCTAACAGATATGCAAATTTGAAACTAACAAAGTGATTTTGACTTTTTAACCTTAGACCTACTGATTTTATTGCTAGTTTACTCTAATATGACCCTAAGTGATATGCCTAAGTATTATTACCCTACTGATTTAAACCTTAACACAGATAACCTTACTGTTCCAAACACCCCTATGCATTCTGATGTGCAATATTTATGAAGCAAGTATGAGATTTAAGCAAATAATCCACCAAGCAAACTTAGATAATGATCAAATAAGATTGAATGAACCAGAAACAAGGATCTTAAACAACAAAGAAGCAATCAACACAGATCAACTAATATCACAGAATTAGAGACAGTATAGGAACAATAACTAACAGATTCAAGTCAAACATGAATAAACTAACATGAGATGATGCAAACTACTAATATTAAGCAACAATAACTACTTTTAAACAGAAATAAACAAGCAAACACAGATCTAAACTACTTTATGCTACTGATGCAATATTGAGAAGAATTTAACAAAAAAAGGTCTACAAGGCCGATTAATCACCGATTAGGTGCTACAAGGCCACCGACCTTGCCGATTTATGTAACTGGGTCAAAAAAATAGGTCAACTGTGGTCAACGGAGGTCAATGGTGGTCAAACTTGCCGGAAACCTATAAATCTTGCCAGAAGTACCCAAAACTCACTGTAAACTTATTTTGATCACTTATAGTAACTGTTTAAGTATATTACAAGTTGTTTTTTAGAAAATACATTGCCGAAAATACCTAAAACTCACCGGAAATACACAAAACTTGCCGGAAATAACTAAAATTTATCAGTAATGTCAATCCGATTAATCACTGATTAATCCCGCCTAGACCGATTACAAGATACAAGGTGGTCGACCGCCCGACTACCGATTCGCGATTTTTGCAACCTTGACTGATGCAATATTGAGAAGAATTTAATAGAAAAACTCACAAAGTTCTTTCCCCTCAGCTCAACAAGAGGGAATTCACTATGCTTGCCTATCTTTAGATAGGCTCAAACACTTCCAATTTGCTGTTTGAACTATCAAATTAACCCAGAATCATAACCTTCACACCATGGTTGACTTTCGTTGACCAGAGGATGTTTTGACTGAATCAATCAGTTTAAGCTACAATATAAACTCACAGAAGCTAGAAAGCTAAAATGAGCTTGAAACTTGTTGAAAATAGCTTGGATGCAAGCTGAGTTAAGAGTTTGAAAACATTTTTTTTTTATTTTTTTATTTTCTGGTTTTTATATTTTATAAACTTGAGATAAAAACAATTCAGTGTTTAAAAGCTAATGATTCAGGAAAAGAGATGAAACAACCAGATTAAAATGAACTTGAAGATTGAGAATAACTAAATGATACGAATCATATAACAGTAAAAATTCTATTTCATTAAGTAAAGAAAACTTGATTACATTAACAGAATACTGAAATTACAATTTAGAAATGAAAAATGGCAGAGTAACATTACACTAAAACTAACTACTCTAATCAGCTACCAAATGCCTCTATTTATAGCAACAATGAGAAGGATCTAGAGGGAGGGGGTCATGGATTGCCAAGCTGGCAATCCGTGTGACCTGTGTTTCTTCAAAGCCTCTCTAAGCCGTATGATCATAATCTAATTATTACCCAATGATGAGCACCCTTGGATCACTGATTGTGACGTGTAGAAACCAATCATTAGCTGCCATCTGTCCCCGTGTGCTTGTTTTGCTTCTGACACCTTCTGACATACGTGTCAGCTTCTAGAAACCCTTGATTTGACAAATGAGCCCTTAATTGGAGTTAATTTTGGCCGGATAAGATTCTAGGGTTCATGATATCTGGGTTCAATGGTGAAAAAGGGGCGGGAAATGGAGTGTGTGTGGAGTGTGAGTGTTTATTTTATTTTTGACCAAGTATTAATAGTTTTGACCCCGGGTATTTTAGGTTGGGTCGGGTAATGGGCTTGGGCTGGATTGGGTTGTTATTTTGGGAGTGGGCTGATAAGAGTGGATTGGGTAAAGCATGGATCCGGGTTTATTTATTTTTAAGGATTTTAGGTTAAACAAGGACCAAAAGTGTAATAATCTAAAAGTGCAAGGGCTGCTTCTGCCAACTTCATAAAAATAATCCAAGGGCCGAATAATCCAATCTTTGGATGTTTTGAGCTCTTCTTTGATTTTTAGATCACCAGCTTTGACTTTCGACACTCTTTCCATTCTCGTGCTCGTTTTTGACGGTTTTTTCTTGATTTTATGTCCATAAATGAAATATCCGAACCTGCATGATCACAAACACAAAAACACACAATCTTTGGCATTTGTTAGCAATATTAGTCTATTTGGGTCGATATTTGGCTATGAAAAGGTATGTGAATTAACACATACCAATGGCGGCTGTAGCTCCCCAATCACACGGCGGGGATGCCGGTGGTGATCCTCCACCACACCTGCCCTATTTTCTTACGCCGGGCTACTGTGCAAGTAAGAAATTGTGATGTTTATTTTAAGTTTTTTATTGATAAAACTAATTTTTTTACTTGTATTTTCACGACTCAATAACTTATGTTTGCAGGTTCGATGTCGCTTAATACATCAAACGCCTCATTAAGGAAGGCACGTAGAGCGAACGGTGATCGTCCTTTGCCGATCGGCTTTGACAGTGATGATATGGGCACCTATATGCTTGTGGGCACGTATTCCGTGCAGTTCACTAGTCTTTTGGGGGAAGTAGTTAGTCCACTTCCCTTTGACTGCGAGTGGCACGAGATTTCAGCGCCTCTTAAGGCTCACATACTTCCCGTTCTCGAGGTATTAATTGTTTATTTTATTTGTATTCTTATCGTTATCAACCGTTTAGATATGCGTGTTATATTTAAATTGTTTGTTTATTTAAATGCGTATATTTATTTGCAGAATTATTTCCAGCTCGCGGATTGGTTAGACAAACAGGACCTAGTGAGGGCTGGGGAGAATGTGTACAGGGTGGGGGAACGGATATCTCTTGGGATTCAACTTCAGCTCCGGAACCTATGGCGCAAACATAAGTACAGGTTGAAGAAAGATTACTTTGACACACATCCGACGGTCGAGGCGGCAAGGCACAATCCGCCGCCGTCGAAATGTAAAGATTGGGGTACCCGAAGCCGAGAGGAGTGGGAGTCGTTGGTCGACTGGTGGTCGGCTCCTAAACGAATGCAAAGATCTGCAAAAAATGCAGAAAATCGAGCAAAGAACAAGTCTACAACCTACCAAGGGAGGAAGTCGTTCGTACAAGGACGAACCGAGCACGTAAGACTCATTATAATTTTTTGATTTTCAAATGTATATATAATGTTTATTGATGAGTGTCTAAATACTCATCATTTCTTTCACATTTTGACTGCAAAAACATTTAAAAACATGCAGTTATGCTTCAAAATCAAGAAAATATCATTTGATTGTGTTTTTATATGTTCCAGATGCAAAATGATTAAAAACAAGTAAAAATGTACAAAATTTGCATAAATGGCAAGTCTAGTCCCTAGAGTTTCAAAAGTTGTCAAAAGTAGTCCTTGGTTTTCAAAAATGGAAAATTGTCAAAAATGGTCCTTTGATAAACTTTGAAACAATTTCACATTTTACCCCTAAAAATCCAAATATACAAAAAATGGTCCTTGTGTTTATTTTCTAAAACAAACCGGATGGACCCTTTCATTTGACCCCAGCCACAAAACCCCTTTGACCCTTACCCATTTGAACCCCAGCCTAAATAATAAAGCGGGTCAACCACCCCTGGTCAAACCTTTCTTCTTTATCCCAACCCGCCAAAAACAAAACACAAAACCCAGGATACCACTTGCTTTCCCCATTCCCCAAAACCAGAAAAAATTGTTCCCCCTCCATACTTTTCTCTTACACACGCCTCCCCCCTCCTACTTAGCTAGTACCAACCCTTCACGTGATACAATTTAGCTAAAAACCCACTTGGCTCGTTTTCCCGCCAAAATTGAAGATGAACGACCAAGATTATTTCAAGCCAATCAAACGGTGGGGATTTGTTCAGTGGAGCTGAGAGAAGCTTTTGAATGTTATAAAAGAAAAGGGAGGCAAGAGAAAAAGATACTTTGGAATAGCCTTAGTCACGTAGTTAAATGGCCATTGGATTAGCCATGGTCCAGTAGTGTAATTTTAATCTAAATGTCATTTAATGTTTTAATGTTGTAATATTTTTAAAGTAGTGTAATGAAACCTTAATTTCAGTTTAATTTCAAGTATCATTTCAGTTTCAAAGTTTTACCTTAAACTGCCTTTAAAATTTCATGTTCTTTAATTTCATGTTAAGTAGTTGTTTAGTGGACTTCTTAAGCCATATAAGCTCCTGACAAAAGCTTTAAAGCTTGTAGAAACCATTAAAATCAGTTTAGTCTTTAAAATTCAGAAAATACCAAAAATCAAGAAAAAGTCAATGAAAGTCAACTGTGTGGTCCAATAAGCAGTTCTGGGGGGAAAGAAGCTAATCTGGATGGCTTTTCTGGTTTCTAGCTTGCTGACAACAAGCTAGGAGTGGTTTCTTATCCTTGGTTCTCAATTTTCAGCCGGATTGACTTGTAAGCTTAATTTTCACCATTTTTGCATTATACTGTTTTAAACCTTTATGTGCTCTGAATTTCATGTTTCTGTGTTTCTTTGCTAATTGTTAATGTTTTTCTAGCATAATAATAGGATAGTATGTTTTGGATTGGTTTGTGGTTTGAAATGGCATTTTGACTGCCAATATGCTTGATTTTTGATGTTCATAGGCTTAGACTTGTTTGACACCTTGTTTGAGCTGAAAAAGGTCTATCTTGACACAATATGACCTCTGGATTGAATATGATGGGCTTATGCAGTCACTTGTTATGAAAATCTCAATTTTGGTCCATTTAAGGGTTGTTTGGATTTAGTAGTTAAACTGTGTTCAGGGGTGTATTTGTTGTTGTTCTTGTCTGATGTACTGCATATATGACCTATTAGACTCAGTGAAACATTCACCAAGGGGTTTAGCATGAGAGAAAGTCAAAATGACATTTGACTGCCTCCTTATGAGAACTGTGAGGTGGCTAGATCAAATAATTCTGCATATGTGTTAAAAAGTTGTTAATCTTTGTTAATTTCATGTTCTTATTGCTTAATATTACATAATCAGTCATTAGATTAGGTTTAAAATTCATTTTAGTCAACCTTGCATGCTCTTGTGAAAAAGTCAATTTTCATATTTTCAGTTTTAGAATAAACTTAGGAATTTCATTGTGCTTTTGTTATTTAGTTTCATGCTTTATGCTTTTAGGGTTTTAAATTTCTGTTGCTCATCTTGCTTTGAATATTTTTTCTTTTTTGTATTTTCCATGTTTAAGTGCTTTTTCATGTGCTTATTTGTATCTATTTTTGCCCTGCACCAAGGCTAGGGCTGTCAAGACCACAAGCTTGCATAAGCTTGAGGAATTGATCCTAGCCTGGGTATTTGGCTTTCTTATGTTTCCCATGTGGCTTATGTGTTATGTTTGTGCTTATTTTTCAATTGTAGCTTAAAGTAGATAGCTTAATCACCCCCTCCTTATTTTGTCCACTTTCTCAGTATTCACTGAGAATCAGTGAACTCTAGCCTACTTCATAAGCTCTCAAAAAGCTATCCAATGGACCTTAGCTTGTGAAGTTTGTTTCTTTTTGAAGCTTACCCACCAGTCTTCAAGTTCCAGTTCTTAAATTCCATGCCCTAGCTTATTTGCTAGGGCTGCTCAGAGCTTTTGAATTGTCCCATATCATCAGTGTATACTGATGGATCAGGGGAAAATAAGCCATTTTCATAAGCCTCTAACAAGCTCATATGTGAACCAAAATACTTGAGCTTGGGCTTTTTGGAAAGCTTACCAAGCCAACTTGCAACTCCAACTTTCATTTTTCCATTTTGAGCTTAACCCGTCAGTTAAAAAAGCCTTTCAAAAAAGTTGCATCCCTTGGTTTGGACTGTGTGGATTGGTAAGTGCTTATTTGCTTATTACTAGCTTATGGGTGAATACCAGTCCACATTCTTGTTCATACATGTTCATAAAACTTGTACAAACCTTATTTTATCATTTGTTTCCTGTGTAAAGCTTTTTCAAGCTTATTCCAAGCTTTTGAGTCCACTGTAAGCCCAAAGGCTTAACTGAATGTCTCATAAGCTCTCATAGTGCTTATTTCTTATTTTGTAAAAGTTCCATCTTCTTTAAACATGTATAAAATTAGTATTCTCATCTTATTCCACCTTTGGTTCCCTTTGTATAGCTTATTTCAAGCTTATTCAAAGCTTGAGTGCCAACAGTTAGCCCAAAAGCTTAACTGTTGGACTCATAAGCTCTTATTGTAGCTTATTTTGTTTTCTTTTCTCTTTTCTTTGGTTAGCTGTACATTTACCTAACCTATCCTTAGCTTATTCCACTTTTTGTTTGTAGCTTATAGCCTATTAGTTAGCTTTTTCATTTTTTTTCCATTTTGAGCTTAAAGCTCAACTGTTGGAATAAATAAGCTCCAATGAGCTTATTTTTGAGTTGTAAAAATATTTCCTTTATTAAAGTTTCATAATTTCAGCTTTTTAATAAGTTGTAAAAAGAAAAATCCAAAAATAAAAAAATTGCAAAAAGTGTGGGGTGTGGGATTCGAACCCTGGACCTCTCGCTAGTATCATGCATAACACACACCCACACCCCCTTCCAGTAGCTCTGGAGCACCAGTTCTGTCATACTTCTCATATTAATTCCTTTTAACCCTTCTTTTCTCCTATTAGCTTATTTTCCATTTTCAGCTTATTGTAGCTTATTTAAATAAGCTGTTGGCTTGTTTTTAATTTTAATAAATCTGTATTTATGTAAAGTATTTCCAGAAAAATTTTCATAATTTTTGCAACAGTTTTAGTATTTATTTTGTATTTTTATTTGTATAATAGTAATTAAATCATAATAAATTAAATAAAAATCAAAAAAATACAATTCTTTTTTCTAAAATTTTCTTTTGTCATATAGAACCTGTAAAAAATAGATTCGCACCCATAATGTTTATATTTCATTAATTTCACGTTTTAACTCGCGCACATACGTAGTTTTTAATTAAAACGCGCGTTTTTAGTTTTCTTTGACATTCTTTAGATAGAACTTACGTTTTTAGGTTTCTAATTGAACGTTTCTTAACGATATAGCTGTGACAGAGCTATGACTATTCACATTCCTAGTGTTAGTCAATCAGATTCCTGTTTTTGTATATTCCACATCATTTCAACACACACACATTCGTTGTATTACAGTTTTCACACCTCGTTGGGAAGAACGACCCAGGTTTGCAATCTCTCTTGCAATACTTGGAAAACTCTCTATACTACATTTGACGTATCGACCAATAAAAAGGCCGTTATCAAATTGGCGCCGCTGCCGGGGAGGTGTGCTGCGTATAACGAATTTGTTATATTATAAAATCAAAAACCAAAAATATTCTCCTTACCTTACCTTTCATAATTCTGTGAGTGGCAATCCCACTCCAATTTCTCATCCAATCATTTCCGACTCTTCTCCTTCTCTCACGCCGGATGAGGGAAGTGATTCCTTTATGGAAGAAGTCGAGGATTTCCCCATGAACCAATTAATTTGGGGTCGAGTCAAGCTAGCGACTCGGTTATCAAAAACAGTAGCACCATATGGGTTTTCACCCATATTTCTGACTTCTTTCTATTTTCTTCTGACTTCTTTATATTTTCTAACACCCTAGTGTGGGGGAGATGCCCCATGCTGTTGTAAATATGTATATTTCAATCTCAAAAAAAAAATAATAATAAAAAATAAAATAAAATAAAAATATAAAAAATAAAAAAATAAAAAATGTATGTGTATATAATCTCAAAAATAAATAAATGGCCCGTAGTATTTCCCTTTTACGTTCTTAGTTTCGGCATAACAGCCGGTACTTTGAATATTGAGGGCAATATTCATTTCTAAGTGTGGGGGGGAATTCTCACGAATTTCATCACATATATAAAACCATCTAATTCCCCCATTTTTGGCCTTTTTTTTTTTTTTTTTTTTTTTTTGGTGGAAGTGCTTTGCACTTACACAGCAAATGGTAATCAGTCCACCATGTCTAACAAACAAAAGGATTGGCTAATCCAGGAGCAAACGGCTCTTGGTAAAGATTTCTCAAATCCGTTTACGGCTTGCAATTTGCCCAAAATTGTATGGTATTCGACTCACCATATCTTTAATTAGTGAAGAGTTGGCTAGCCCGCAAGATTATGGCTTGTGGTAAAGGCAGTTGGAAAACCATAATTGGTAATCAACTCACCAAAGATAATAAGTGTATTTTATCTAAGAGTTGGCTAGTCCAGAAGCAAACGGCTTTTGGTAAAGACAAATCAAATCCGTTGGCAGCTGGTGATTTGCTCAAAATCATATGGTTATCGGTGTACCATAGTTCTTACTTGAACTGAAACATTTGGCTACTCCAGAAATGATGGATATCTGGTAAAGAGAAAAATCCATTAAAACTTCATAAAAGATTGCTAGGGACTAGCAATAGTTTAGTGTGGGGGATTGATGAGTGTCTAAATACTCATCATTTCTTTCACATTTTGACTGCAAAAACATTTAAAAACATGCAGTTATGCTTCAAAATCAAGAAAATATCATTTGATTGTGTTTTTATATGTTTCAGATGCAAAATGATTAAAAACAAGTGAAAATGAACAAAGTTTGCATAAATGGCAAGTCTAGTCCCTAGAGTTTTAAAAGTTGTCAAAAGTAGTCCATGGTTTTCAAAAAATGAAAAATTGTCTAAAATGGTCCTTTGATAAACTTTGAAACAGTGTCACATTTTACCCTTAAAAATCCAAAAATTCAAAAAATGGCCCTTGTGTTTATTTTCTAAAACAAACTGGATGGACCCTTTCATTTGACCCCAGCCACAAAACCCCTTTGACCCTTACCCATTTGAACCCCAGCCTAAATAATAAAGCGGGTCAACCACCCCTGGTCAAACCTTTCTTCTTTATCCCAACCCGCCAAAAACAAAACACAAAACCCAGGATACCACTTGCTTTCCCCATTCCCCAAAACCAGAAAAAATTGTTCCCCCTCCATACTTTTCTCTTACACATGCCTCCCCCCTCCTACTTAGCTAGTACCAACCCTTCACGTGATACAATTTAGCTAAAAACCCACTTGGCTCGTTTTCCCGCCAAAATTGAAGATGAACGACCAAGATTATTTCAAGCCAATCAAACGGTGGGGATTTGTTCAGTGGAGCTGAGAGAAGCTTTTGAATGTTATAAAAGAAAAGGGAGGCAAGAGAAAAAGATACTTTGGAATAGCTTTAGTCACGTAGTTAAATGGCCATTGGATTAGCCATGGTCCAGTAGTGTAATTTTAATCTAAATGTCATTTAATGTTTTAATGTTGTAATATTTTTAAAGTAGTGTAATGAAACCTTAATTTCAGTTTAATTTCAAGTATCATTTCAGTTTCAAAGTTTTACCTTAAACTGCCTTTAAAATTTCATGTTCTTTAATTTCATGTTAAGTAGTTGTTTAGTGGACTTCTTAAGCCATATAAGCTCCTGACAAAAGCTTTAAAGCTTGTAGAAACCATTAAAATCAGTTTAGTCTTTAAAATTCAGAAAATACCAAAAATCAAGAAAAAGTCAATGAAAGTCAACTGTGTGGTCCAATAAGCAGTTCTGGGGGGAAAGAAGCTAATCTGGATGGCTTTTCTGGTTTCTAGCTTGCTGACAACAAGCTAGGAGTGGTTTCTTATCCTTGGTTCTCAATTTTCAGCCGGATTGACTTGTAAGCTTAATTTTCACCATTTTTGCATTATACTGTTTTAAACCTTTATGTGCTCTGAATTTCATGTTTCTGTGTTTCTTTGCTAATTGTTAATGTTTTTCTAGCATAATAATAGGATAGTATGTTTTGGATTGGTTTGTGGTTTGAAATGGCATTTTGACTGCCAATATGCTTGATTTTTGATGTTCATAGGCTTAGACTTGTTTGACACCTTGTTTGAGCTGAAAAAGGTCTATCTTGACACAATATGACCTCTGGATTGAATATGATGGGCTTATGCAGTCACTTGTTGTGAAAATCTCAATTTTGGTCCATTTAAGGGTTGTTTGGATTTAGTAGTTAAACTGTGTTCAGGGGTGTATTTGTTGTTGTTCTTGTCTGATGTACTGCATATATGACCTATTAGACTCAGTGAAACATTCACCAAGGGGTTTAGCATGAGAGAAAGTCAAAATGACATTTGACTGCCTCCTTATGAGAACTGTGAGGTGGCTAGATCAAATAATTCTGCATATGTGTTAAAAAGTTGTTAATCTTTGTTAATTTCATGTTCTTATTGCTTAATATTACATAATCAGTCATTAGATTAGGTTTAAAATTCATTTTAGTCAACCTTGCATGCTCTTGTGAAAAAGTCAATTTTCATATTTTCAGTTTTAGAATAAACTTAGGAATTTCATTGTGCTTTTGTTATTTAGTTTCATGCTTTATGCTTTTAGGGTTTTAAATTTCTGTTGCTCATCTTGCTTTGAATATTTTTTCTTTTTTGTATTTTCCATGTTTAAGTGCTTTTTCATGTGCTTATTTGTATCTATTTTTGCCCTGCACCAAGGCTAGGGCTGTCAAGACCACAAGCTTGCATAAGCTTGAGGAATTGATCCTAGCCTGGGTATTTGGCTTTCTTATGTTTCCCATGTGGCTTATGTGTTATGTTTGTGCTTATTTTTCAATTGTAGCTTAAAGTAGATAGCTTAATCACGCCCTCCTTATTTTGTGTCCACTTTCTCAGTATTCACTGAGAATCAGTGAACTCTAGCCTACTTCATAAGCTCTCAAAAAGCTATCCAATGGACCTTAGCTTGTGAAGTTTGTTTCTTTTTGAAGCTTACCCACCAGTCTTCAAGTTCCAGTTCTTAAATTCCATGCCCTAGCTTATTTGCTAGGGCTGCTCAGAGCTTTTGAATTGTCCCATATCATCAGTGTATACTGATGGATCAGGGGAAAATAAGCCATTTTCATAAGCCTCTAACAAGCTCATATGTGAACCAAAATACTTGAGCTTGGGCTTTTTGGAAAGCTTACCAAGCTAACTTGCAACTCCAACTTTCATTTTTCCATTTTGAGCTTAACCCGTCAGTTAAAAAAGCCTTTCAAAAAAGTTGCAGCCCTTGGTTTGGACTGTGTGGATTGGTAAGTGCTTATTTGCTTATTACTAGCTTATGGGTGAATACCAGTCCACATTCTTGTTCATACATGTTCATAAAACTTGTACAAACCTTATTTTATCATTTGTTTCCTGTGTAAAGCTTTTTCAAGCTTATTCCAAGCTTTTGAGTCCACTGTAAGCCCAAAGGCTTAACTGAATGTCTCATAAGCTCTCATAGTGCTTATTTCTTATTTTGTAAAAGTTCCATCTTCTTTAAACATGTATAAAATTAGTATTCTCATCTTATTCCACCTTTGGTTCCCTTTGTATAGCTTATTTCAAGCTTATTCAAAGCTTGAGTGCCAACAGTTAGCCCAAAAGCTTAACTGTTGGACTCATAAGCTCTTATTGTAGCTTATTTTGTTTTCTTTTCTCTTTTCTTTGGTTAGCTGTACATTTACCTAACCTATCCTTAGCTTATTCCACTTTTTGTTTGTAGCTTATAGCCTATTAGTTAGCTTTTTCATTTTTTTTCCATTTTGAGCTTAAAGCTCAACTGTTGGAATAAATAAGCTCCAATGAGCTTATTTTTTAGTTGTAAAAATATTTCCTTTATTAAAGTTTCATAATTTCAGCTTTTTAATAAGTTGTAAAAAGAAAAATCCAAAAATAAAAAAATTGCAAAAAGTGTGGGGTGTGGGATTCGAACCCTGGACCTCTCGCTAGTATCATGCATAACACCCCACCCACACCCCTTCCAGTAGCTCTGGAGCACCAGTTCTGTCATACTTCTCATATTAATTCCTTTTAACCCTTCTTTTCTCCTATTAGCTTATTTTCCATTTTCAGCTTATTGTAGCTTATTTAAATAAGCTGTTGGCTTGTTTTTAATTTTAATAAATCTGTATTTATGTAAAGTATTTCCAGAAAAATTTTCATAATTTTTGCAACAGTTTTAGTATTTATTTTGTATTTTTATTTGTATAATAGTAATTAAATCATAATAAATTAAATAAAAATCAAAAAAATACAATTCTTTTTTCTAAAATTTTCTTTTGTCATATAGAACCTGTAAAAAATAGATTCGCACCCATAATGTTTATATTTCATTAATTTCACGTTTTAACTCGCGCACATACGTAGTTTTTAATTAAAACGCGCGTTTTTAGTTTTCTTTGACATTCTTTAGATAGAACTTACGTTTTTAGGTTTCTAATTGAACGTTTCTTAACGATATAGCTGTGACAGAGCTATGACTATCCACATTCCTAGTGTTAGTCAATCAGATTCCTGTTTTTGTACATTCCACATCATTTCAACACACACACATTCGTTGTATTACAGTTTTCACACCTCGTTGGGAAGAACGACCCAGGTTTGCAATCTCTCTTGCAATACTTGGAAAACTCTCTATACTACATTTGACGTATCGACCCCTAAAAAGGTCGTTATCATTTATATATAACTCGTTATTAATTTATTTTATGTTGTATGTATAGCGGGTTAGGAATAACGGGCAGAATGAAGAACTGGTGGAGACATATCGGAGAACCCATGCACAATCGGGCGTGTTTAAAAGTAAGGAAGACGAGGAGGCTTATGTAAGTAATTTATCTCTTAACATGCGTCATTATATTTAGTTACTTGTTTTTTTTTTTTTTAACTTGTTTTTTTTACTTATACAGTTGAAGATGAAGGATATGTGGGGTAAAGTTAAAGCCGGTACGCTCCCGCCGATGACTGAGAAGCAAGTACTCGAAAAGCAGCCCAAAGTGAAAACCGACAAAATTTTAGGGGCGTTGGCAGAAAAATGCCGGGCGAAGGCAAAGCTTCATCGAGGTCGGCACATCGGCCGCTTGCACCAAACTATGCTACTGAGGAGGCTGTTTCGGCGGTGTTAAGGACAAAGGTACAAGAGAATTACTTGTTGATGAGGCAAAATGAAATGTTACAACAGCAGCTCCAACTGCAGCATCTTGAGCTCCAACAGCAGCGCTCTCGACAAACGGGCGTCGAATCTTGGATAGGGCAGTTTATGAGCTACTGCAACAGCCAAGGTAATTCGTTTCCCACTAACTTTCCCACATTTTCCCCAACGCCCCCAATGCCCCCAATCCCCCCATTTCCCAACATAAATCCCGGCCCTAATTCCTTTGACAGTTGTTATCAGCCCGTCTTTCCCGGCTCTACTTTTTGCCCGGGCTCTAGTTCTAACACGGGTCCTCCTAGTCCTAATTATGAAATGTTGCCACCCGACCTTAACCGATTCGCAAGACAAATGAATCTTCATTTGAGCGACGTTCCTGATAATTTTAATGCTAGTGGTGAGGAGGAGGGTGAGGAGGGTGAGGAGGAGGGGGAGGAGGAGGGGGATGAGGAGTCGGAATTTGTATGAGTAGGTGTAGTTTAATTTGTATCGTATTTCTTATTAGTTATGTAATATAAGAATCTATTGCCGAATTTTGGTTTGTTTTTGTCTAAAGTTCGTATTTGGCATTATATCATATTGTCGAATTGGTATTGCGGATATTGGTTGATTTACAGGTGTAATGGTAGGTTTTTTCCCGAAAAAATTCCGGAAAAAACCTGGAAATGCAGGCTGCTGCTGCATTTTTTTTTTGCATACTTGAAATTTTGGGTCGACATTGTCGACCCAAAGTACAAAGTGTTTATCGTCCCAACTTGTTGAAATGGCACGTTAACAGTGCGTTATTATTAAGTTTGGCACGACAATGTCGTGCCAAATTTTACAAAATTTTTTAATAATTTAAAGTTTGGCACGACAATGTCGTGCCAAAGTTTATTTTATAATTAATTTTTCGCAATTAAATAACTGATTTATAAAAAAAAAAAAATACTTTGGCACGACATTGTCGACCCAAAGTTATTTTATTTTACATAATTAAATAAACGATTTAATAAATTAAAAAAGGTTTGGCACGACATTGTCGACCCAAACTGAATTTCCAAAGTTGACTGGTTTGTGGGCCCCTTTTGTTTTGTCGTCCCAAATCTTTGGATTAATGTCGAGACAAATTTGTTTGGGACGGAATCTTTGGCACGACAGAAGTGGGTCGACATTGTCGAGACAAAACCTTTGTCTTGACTTTTCTTTGTTATTTGGGACTACATTATCGTGCCAAACCCTTTCTTTTTTTGTAGTGACTTCATACCACCACCATATATGGAATCATAGGATAAGGTATATATGCTGTGAATTCCATCAAAATCTCATACCTGTAAAACTGGATGCTGAAAAACTAAGTCTTAGATTTCGTTAAAGGACCAGCCACGCCTACCAGCACTAGCGCACCGCTCCACCTAGGAATGAATGGTCAACCGTAGACTCCGTTATTAAATCGTGTATATATATAGCATGCAATCTCGATCAGGATCCCTCCTTGAACGTGTCTTTTGATGACGTATAATATGGATAACAGGCCTACTGGGCCTGGACCGTACTATAGACATCTGGGCTCCGGCCCAACAAAGTAAACAAGCAAGTATACCGGGCCGCCACTAAGCCCAATGGCAAACCGGTCACGATCCGGATACACAAGGATGCACGCAGGTCATCCAAGGGTACTTCCGGAGTCCTACAACGGACCAGCGCAGGGGCCGCGGAAGATAATCTGTGTCCGCAAACACGATTACAGCGGACCATTAACCGACAAGGGTCCCACTCTTACCACTAATCATAAAAAGCGAAATACTAGGAAACCCTAGTATTGGACTCGCCTATAAAAGAGGGTCCTCACACACTTTTCAAGGTATGACTTTCTCACACACATTTCAAACATTCTCTGACAAATATGGTTGCTTACTCTCACGCCGGAGCTTAATCATGGGGTCTGTCCCCACGGTAAGGCTAACGGTTTACTTTCATTTGTGCATGGAATCATTTCATTAGTTGGTTTAGTGCAAGCATAACCCATCAGCGGCCCGTTAGAGCAGCCCAATACGAAATTCCAACCCAACTCAATACCCATCACACATTTTTCACTAACAAGTTGGCGCCATCCACGGCCCGTTACAAAAGCATAAGTATTGTTATCACTACAAGATTCATAATGCAAAAGGATTATGTCCAGTTACAAGTAGCCGCTACAAAAAGACCACACACGGTCTCGGCGCGAAACAGTTAATACTAAAAACTAGCTCGCATGATCATGATCCGAAGTGGCCTCAATTTCTTCGTTCTCAAGCTCAACTGAAGGAAAGAAAGAAGCAGCATCTCCGTCATGGCCTTGATTGCCAATATCCGTTATCTCATAATCATTCGTTGAGATAAACCCGACGAGTGCACTGAGAGCAAAGGTTGTTGATAAAGCAGTAGTGGACGCGATAGTAGCGAGTTTACCATCTGAACTGACCGTCGTGCCTATTAAGATCCCAGCAGATAAGGGATCGAACAAAGGAGTAAAAACACCGGCAAGTGCGGACCGCTATGCAGCAATATTCTCCTTAATCTTTTCAACCCTCTGATGAGCAACACTTAAAGAGGAAGATAAGGAAGTTTCACCAATTACCACATTATCCTCCGCGTTATGAATGGGAAAAAAAAGTTGCTCCATGACAGGCTGCAAGTCCGCCATGCCAGGAACATCCGCAAGGGGACCTTCAAGACGGAGGAGATCCATGATATCTCCGATACAAGCATCCTTGTGATCTTTCAGCGCAGCTAAAAAGGAAACCCCAGATCACTAAGCGTTTGCAACGCAGAATTGTAATCTGCTTCCGCAGAAGGGTTATAGGCAGTAATATCCGCAAGGCTCCTACCTTCCTTACCATGGACAATACCAGCAGCAAGCCCTTCTTGCATCCCCTTCTCAATGGCACGGCTTAAAGCGGCCCCCAAAGCCGCAAGGTATTCCGGTGAGTTCAAGAATTTGGTAATAACAAGCTTCATACCATACGTCAACAACCATCGTCGACTGGATATAACAGTGAGAAAATGCGGGTAAAAGGTCTCATCAAGAAGCAAGGATATCCCTGCAAGATAAGTCTCCAATTTAGCCACCTTGCCAGCAACATCGTTCACCTGCGCATCCTGAATCTTCTCAAACTGGTCCTTTAAATTCTTAAAACCTGAGAGTTGGCTACGGGGATCAGAACATGTAGCCTCTAATGCGCGCACCTACGGCAAGGAAAGATATGCAACGGATAAGGATACATAATAAAGAAAAAATGAAGAAACAGAATGCACAAAATTCAAAGACACATACCTGACTCACAAGACCATCATTTTGAGACGTGGCAGTAGTAATCGCGACATTTAAATTCGCAAGCTCGTGCTCCTTCTCCTCCACGGAAGATTGAAGTTCCGCCACCTTTGCATCAAGGTGATTGCTCCCAAACGGTCAACTTATATTTACCAAGGATATTGGTCAACTAAAGTCAAACACTTGAGGTCAACTAACCAAGGAGTACAGAGTATCCCCGGGTCGTTAAGTCCCAGCGAGGTGTGTAAACTGAAATACAACGAATTTGTGATCGCGTGATAATTGAACGAATAAGGTTTTGATTTGAATTATACTAAGGAAATGTGAAATAAAGCTAGAAAAATGAAAGTTTAACTTTGAAAAATCTAAAATAACCTAAAACTTATTTTAAAACTAAAATTATATTTTTTACACTTTTTATCTAATTATTATTAATTATTTATTATTTAATTACTTTTTAAACTATTTTAATTTATAATAAATACTAAATGAACAAAGAAAAATCTAAAACTTTTTCTATAAATATTATGAGGTGAAAAGAAGCTAATAAAATTATAAAAATGAAATTTGCTTAATTAAAAATTTAAAAAGATAAAATCTATTAAATAGAAACTATCACTTATTTTATATTTTATTTTTTCTAAGGTCTACAAATATGATTATATTTTTCCTAGATTCTAATTAATAAAAGAAAATTTTTAAAATTAAAATTATATTTTTCTGAGTATTATTCTATTTATTATGATTTAATTACTATTATAAACTAATTAAAAAGATTAAAAATATCAAATGACTTAGGAAAAATCTGAAAAATTCAGGTTAATTCTAAATTAATATTCTTAATATAGGAAAATTAAAATCAAAAGTTCACTGAACCCTAATAAGCAGATGGGCAGATAAGCAGTTTGGCAAATAAGCTAAAAATAAGCTAATAAGCTCAAAACTCAACCAAATGATCAGTACAGGCTTAATACACTATTAGAAGCTTAAAACAACTAGAAAACACAAATAAGCACAAGTAATAAGCAAGTTAAGCAGTAGAACAGTAGGCTAGGCTTATGCAGAAACTCAGGAAAATGGCTAATTTGCAAGGCAATTTAAGCAGTTTAAATAAGCAGATAAGCTGAATATAATGGAGGCAAAAGTGAGCTAGTACTATGAGCTATCCTAAAAACTAAAAAGCCCCATCACAAACATCTCAATTGAAGTCCAATTTGGCCCTAGATCAGCAGTCAGAATCAGCATTTAAACCTGATTTTTTTTTTTTTTTTTTTTTGACTTTTGCAGTAAAACACAAAAGTTGACTTTGGTGAGTTTTGATTGGTTCTAATACACTGAAAAGGTATTAATAAGCTATAAAGAGACTAAAACAAGCTATTATAACAACTAAAGCATCTAAATGATCTATTATGCAACTTAAAAAGTTAACAGTGAATGCTAAAGAAAGATTAAAATGAGATCTTGACTTTTTACCAAATAGCAACTGGTTTTTAGAGTAGAACTATGCTATTAGAACCTTTAATGACATGTTTCAACAACCAACAACAACAAGTACTCACTGGAACACCAATATATCAGCAAATCCAAACAGCCCTTTAAATGTATGATTTTGTGATTTTTCAAGCAAGACACTAATGTGGACCATGAATTTGAAACATAAACTCATATAATGACATAATGAACTGAAATGAGCATATAAACACCAGCTATAACAACAAATACCTAAGATTACTATGATGCTAATTTTAACAGTGAAATTGAAACACTAAGCAACAATGGATTCTACTGAACTAGCATGCAATATAATGTTACAATCTTATCAAATAACACTAATTAAGCATAAAAACAACAAAGAGCAATGCTATGAGCAGGTACACAGTATAAAGAAAAAAGTTTATGAAATGGCTTACAAATAGCTTCAAGGTGTTCAACTGAAATTCAAGGACCAAATACCACACCTATAGCTTATCAATAAGCACTAACCCACTGCCATCCTTAATAAACAGTGCTCCTTGCCATCTTCTTCATTCTTCATTGATTTTTTATTTATTTTCAACCTATTTTATTTATATTTTTAGTTTATGAAAGAAAACTGATTGCAATTGTTAAGAAAGCTTATAAAAGCTTAACAATGACAAAAATAAGATCATAGAATCAGTAACCAACAATTGTTAACAACACAAGGGTAAATTGATATTTTTAACTAAAAAATGCTAATTCTGAAATTATCAAAGGAGACTTGAAATTAAGCTTAAATTAAGTTGATATTACACTGAAAAGATTGATTACAAGCTTTTTTTAACTGAAAATTACAACTGAAAAACTAACTTACACTAAGTCGACACTATTCTACTCTATATTACACTACATACATTTCCTGTTGCTTCTTTCTTCTTTTTTATATACTTTTTGTGTTCCACTTGGTATTCTGGTCAAATCCCACTTTATTTCTAAGCCGTTGGATCTTTCAGAATCATCAAAACTACACACTTGGCTTTTTGGCGCCAAAAATATCAAAAGTGGGTTTTTGCAATTAAGGCCGTTTGTTTATTTGTGTAGGTGGAGGAGACAGTGGTGGAGGATTAGGTGGTGAGGTGGAGGTGATAGGTGGCCAAAACCACCCTGGTATGGAGAGGTGTCTGGTTTTGGCGGGGGATGTGAGGAAGAAGGGGATAAGGGTGGGTTTGACCTGGTATTTGACCCCGGTTTTATTTGTAAAAGGTTGGGTGGATTGGGTTTGGATAATAGATTGGATCCATTTGGTTTTAGTAACATAAATCACAAGGACCAAAAGTGTATAAACCGAAAAGTTTAGGGTCTGATTTGTAATTTATCCAAAGTATTCATAGGGACCAATCATGCCATAGTTTGATAACCCAAGGACCAATATTTGATAATTTCCAAAATTAAAAATTCCCAGGGACCAAATGTGTCAGGTTTCAAAGTTGAGGGACCTGATTTGCCAATTTTCCAAACTTATGATCCAAGGGTATTCTTTGTCAATTTTGAAACTCGAGGGACTAGCTTTGCCAATTATGCAAACATTGATTGTTTTTCAATTGTTTTCAATCCTTTTGCATTTGAAATACACAAAAACACATTTCAATGATATTTGTAACATTTATATGGTTATTTGTGTGCTTTTGGTCGTTTTTGTGGGTTTAAACAATGTAAAATATATGTGTATTTAGACACATATCAAATCCCCCACACTAAACTATTGCTAGTCCCTAGCAATATTTTTGAAAATTTAATGGATTTTATCTCTTTACCAGATAGCCATCACTTCTGGAGTAGCCATTGTTTTAGTATGTGATACTTTGGTACACTGATAACCAAATGATTTTGAGCAAATCATCAGCTGTCAACGGGTTTGATATGTCTTTACCAGAAGCCGTTTGCTTCTGGACTAGCCAACTCTTAGATAAATTACAACTATTATCTTTGGTGAGCTGATTACCAATTATGGTTTTTCCACTTGCCTTTACCACAAGCCATAACCTTGCGGGCTAGCCAACTCTTCACTTATAAAGATATGGGGAGTTGAATACCATACAATTTTGGGCAAATTGCAAGCCATAAACGGATTTGATATATCTTTAACTGCAGCCGTTTGCTCAGGATTAGCCAGTCCTTATGTGGGTTAGACATGGTGGACTGATAACCATTTGTTGTGTTAGTGCAAAGCACTACCACCAAATGAAAAAATTTTAAAATTTTTGGCCAAAACGGGGAAACTAGGAATAGGGCACAAATGTGATCAAATTCGCCAGAATTCCCCCCCACACTTAGAATTGAATATTGCCCTCAATATTCAAAGCTCCGGCTATTATGCCGACACTTAGAACATTGCAAGGGAATACTAATGGCCAAGCGTGGGAACACAACAAAATTTATTTATTATTATTTTGAACATATATACAACAGTGGGGGCAACACCCCCACACTAGGGTGTTAGAAAAGAGAAAGAAGTCAGAGACATGGGTGAAAACCCATGTTGTCGGCTAAGGTTTTTGTTCACCGAGTCACTAGCTTGACTCGACCCCGCATTCATTGGTTCTTGGGGAAGCACGTGGAAGAAACCATCTCCATCGGACTTTCATTCAATGTGTTTGGATTAACATTGAATTTCTTGAAAGTTCCACTCCGATGAGATATACACAGATCCGGCTCACAAATGATAAATGAAAATGCCTGGATCAAAGATAGTGTCTTCATTCCCGAAGGAGTGAAGAACAGGAGAAGTCACCGTGTAGGTGAAGAAAAGAAAGAAAGTCATGATAAAAATCATGACTAACTCATCATCATCAGAAGGAGAATTCATGATTTCAGTATCATGAATCTCATCATTTAAGCTCAGATGATCAAGACATATTCTGGGTGGGAGGGATGGAATTTTGATATTAATCAAATTCTCAGTTTTGAGAACATCTCCCTCCGGAACACAAAGATTTTTTATGTCTAGATCAAAGTGGAAGATATCATACTCTGATGGAGATATGATATGAGTGAGTTCAAAGGAGAACTCCTTGTAAAGAGAATCATTCACGTGATGTAAATCTTTGAACCCTTGTTCTATTATGGAATCATCACCTACCTCGTTCTGAATATCAAAGAGTGGATTATCAGAAATTAAAGTAAATCCATATTCGAATTTAAACAGAGGATTGGTGAAAGACGTTTTGAATGCTTCGGGAACAAGATGATCAATATTCTCTTTTGGACTGACGAGCTCAGAAGGTAGTTCCTCCACATGATTGATGTCTCCACAAGATAAAGAATTTTCATCAGTATGTGAACTACTAAGCTCGGGTTTGGGATAAGAATTGAGTGATGGATCATGATATAAGAGACTTTCGATTTCTTCCAGATTGGATTCGAAATCAAAGAGATCATCATCACTTCCTGATGGAAGTGGATCAATGTGAGTAAGTTCATCAGTGAACTCCTCAAGAAGAGGGTCAACATCAGAATGGGGCAGTGATGCCTCAACATACTCAACTTCTCCATAAGATGTATATTCATCGTTAGAATCGGAGAAAGTCTCAAAATGATCTTTTGAACACTCAAGAGGGGAAGGGATATCACACACATGATCAAGAATTCCCTGTGACTCTCTTGGGATTGGGACAAGGTTCTCAACACTAGACTTTATGAATTCGTCCGATTCCTTTTCAGGAACAGTGCTAAGATGCTCATCCCCCATGTTTAGAGAGTGAGTGTGAACCTCGGGTGTGATAACAACAGACTGAGGGATTTCAACTGATGAATTCGATGAATCTTTTGGAAGAATACCAATGGTATCTTCATCATCACTGTCATCATCGTCATCAAATAGAACAGCATTGCAAAGATTGGCACGTGTTTTAGCTGCTCGTAGTTCGGCTGATGTTTGAAAACCGAAAGGTTGACATTGATTATCAGCATGAGGACCCCCACAATATGCACAAGAAATACTGAGTGCATTATGAAGTGTTGTGGTACCCAACTCCTTAACTCCTTTCAATAAATCTAGGATTTCTAGATAATTGTCTTGTTGGGTTTGCTGAGGAGTTTGAGTAATTTGGTATTGTGGAGGTTGGTCTGGAATGTCATAATTTTTACAAGGAAATGGATTCCTTATTTGACAATCAGAGCTGAAATGTGGACCTCCACAGTACTCACAACAAAATGATTGTTGTGACTGGTCATGTGAATAATATGGAATTTGGTCATTTCCAAAGTCCTGAGTGTTACCAGAAAATTGTTCATAGACAAACGTGTTCCCGGTTTGACACTCAAATCCTTGATGAGGACCTCCACAAAACTCACAACAAAAACTTGGTGTATTTTGATACGAAGCATCATTGAAATTTGGATTATATGATTCTTGCTCGTATGAATGTGATGGGTAGTTGGAAAAATTTGAAGAGTCGTTGAATGAGTTCGGATTAGGATCATAAGCAAATGAATTCCTCGAACCACAAAACAAACAACTTCCGTTTCGAATATCATTACCACACTGATCACATGTACACCAACGACATGGTAAACCAAAAAGCGGCTCACCACAACCGACACATGGAATAAAATCCGGAGGTGGGACAAGTGGTGTGCTCTGAGAGCTAGGAATTTCCACCACTTCCGTTATGGTCTCTGGTTTTTGTTTTTGAATAACGTGAAGATTGGGCAAGTCGTTCTTTTTAGTCACTGTTCTAAGTTCTGTACGTTTGCTTGACAAACTTTTAACCGTAAATCCTGAAAGGTTAGGATCGATTCTCGATGGTTTGTCATTAATAGCACGTATCTCGGGCTGTGGAGGGTAGTAGGAAGGATTTTGAGAATCCTTGAGAGACTCTTTAGTGGATAATTCACACCAATAACAAGATCCACGATCCTTTGGTGCATGCTTTCCACACCGCTCACACGCACACTTAGAACAACGATGGCTGTCAATCAACGGGCTTTTACAATCAAAACATTTGTACCCGAGAGACGCCATAGAAGAAAGGTATAAGAAGTTTAGAATCAAAATGGATAGAGGGTAAAGGGATAAAGAATCAAAAAAGTAAGAGGGTAAAGATGAGTATTTTTGGGTTTTTTGTGTTCGTTGAAAATTTTGAATAAAAATGTTTTTGGTAACCGTTTAGTCAAACGAATTAACTTCACGATTATTTTGGTTTTTTATATGAAAATAAGGAAATATGAGCAAAGACGGTAAATATACAATGGATGTATATTCAACAATCACTGATACTTCAAATCGTTTTTACGCAGCACACCTCCCCGGCAGCGGCGCCAAATTTTGATTGCTCCCAAATGGCCAACTTATATTTACCAAGGATATTGGTCAACTAAAGTCAAACACTTGAGGTCAACTAACCAAGGAGTACAGAGTATCCCCGGGTCGTTAAGTCCCAGCGAGGTGTGTAAACTGAAATACAACGAATTTGTGATCGCGTGATAATTGAACGAATAAGGTTTTGATTTGAATTATACTAAGGAAATGTGAAATAAAGCTAGAAAAATGAAAGTTTAACTTTGAAAAATCTAAAATAACCTAAAAATTATTTTAAAACTAAAATTATATTTTTTACACTTTTTATCTAATTATTATTAATTATTTATTATTTAATTACTTTTTAAACTATTTTAATTTATAATAAATACTAAATGAACAAAGAAAAATCTAAAACTTTTTCTATAAATATTATGAGGTGAAAAGAAGCTAATAAAATTATAAAAATGAAATTTTCTTAATTAAAAATTTAAAAAGATAAAATCTATTAAATAGAAACTATCACTTATTTTATATTTTATTTTTTCTAAGGTCTACAAATATGATTATATTTTTCCTAGATTCTAATTAATAAAAGTTGACTTTGGTGAGTTTTGATTGGTTCTAATACACTGAAAAGGTATTAATAAGCTATAAAGAGACTAAAACAAGCTATTATAACAACTAAAGCATCTAAATGATCTATTATGCAACTTAAAAAGTTAACAGTGAATGCTAAAGAAAGATTAAAATGAGATCTTGACTTTTTACCAAATAGCAACTGGTTTTTAGAGTAGAACTATGCTATTAGAACCTTTAATGACATGTTTCAACAACCAACAACAACAAGTACCCACTGGAACACCAATATATCAGCAAATCCAAACAGCCCTTTAAATGTATGATTTTGTGATTTTTCAAGCAAGACACTAATGTGGACCATGAATTTGAAACATAAACTCATATAATGACATAATGAACTGAAATGAGCATATAAACACCAGCTATAACAACAAATACCTAAGATTACTATGATGCTAATTTTAACAGTGAAATTGAAACACTAAGCAACAATGGATTCTACTGAACTAGCATGCAATATAATGTTACAATCTTATCAAATAACACTAATTAAGCATAAAAACAACAAAGAGCAATGCTATGAGCAGGTACACAGTATAAAGAAAAAAGTTTATGAAATGGCTTACAAATAGCTTCAAGGTGTTCAACTGAAATTCAAGGACCAAATACCACACCTATAGCTTATCAATAAGCACTAACCCACTGCCATCCTTAATAAACAGTGCTCCTTGCCTTCTTCTTCATTCTTCATTGATTTTTTTTTATTTTCAACCTATTTTATTTATATTTTTAGTTTATGAAAGAAAACTGATTGCAATTGTTAAGAAAGCTTATAAAAGCTTAACAATGACTAAAATAAGATCATAGAATCAGTAACCAACAATTGTTAACAACACAAGGGTAAATTGATATTTTTAACTAAAAAATGCTAATTCTGAAATTATCAAAGGAGACTTGAAATTAAGCTTAAATTAAGTTGATATTACACTGAAAAGATTGATTACAAGCTTTTTTTAACTGAAAATTACAACTGAAAAACTAACTTACACTAAGTCGACACTACTCTACTCTATATTACACAACATACATTTCCTGTTGCTTCTTTCTTCTTTTTTATATACTTTTTGTGTTCCACTTGGTCTTCTGGTCAAATCCCACTTTATTTCTAAGCCGTTTGATCTTTCAGAATCATCAAAACTACACACTTGGCTTTTTGGCGCCAAAAATATCAAAAGTGGGTTTTTGCAATTAAGGCCGTTTGTTTATTTGTGTAGGTGGAGGAGACAGTGGTGGAGGATTAGGTGGTGAGGTGGAGGTGATAGGTGGCCAAAACCACCCTGGTATGGAGAGGTGACTGGTTTTGGCGGGGGATGTGAGGAAGAAGGGGATAAGGGTGGGTTTGACCTGGTATTTGACCCCGGTTTTATTTTTAAAAGGTTGGGTGGATTGGGTTAGGATAATAGATTGGATCCATTTGGTTTTAGTAACATAAATCACAAGGACCAAAAGTGTATAAACCGAAAAGTTTAGGGTCTGATTTGTAATTTATCCAAAGTATTCATAGGGACCAATCATGCCATAGTTTGATAACCCAAGGACCAATATTTGATAATTTCCAAAATTAAAAATTCCCAGGGACCAAATGTGTCAGGTTTCAAAGTTGAAGGACCTGATTTGCCAATTTTCCAAACTTATGATCCAAGGGTATTTTATGTCAATTTTGAAACTCGAGGGACTAGCTTTGCCAATTATGCAAACATTGATTGTTTTTCAATTGTTTTCAATCCTTTTGCATTTGAAATACACAAAAACACATTTCAATGATATTTGTAACATTTATATGGTTATTTGTGTGCTTTTGGTCGTTTTTGTGGGTTTAAACAATGTAAAATATATGTGTATTTAGACACATATCACAAGGGAGTCCCGTTCTCTCTCAAGCACGGAGTTTCGCTCTTTCAAAGAACTCACCTCGCCAACACGAGAACTCTCTGAGGATTCAATAGCAGAACTTGGCCATGGAGGTGAATTGCCTCCGCAGCTTCAGCCTCAACTAATGCTAGTTTAGCTTTTAACCTTGAAATTTCCCCGTCCCTCTCTTTCAACAAACCAGCCAATTTCCTTTTTTCCTAGATGTTGTACTCAGCACGCATCCTAACCTCCGCACTCAAGACCGTTTGGCGGGCAACCCCCACATTGAACTCAGAAAACAGCTGATCATACCCCATATCACGAACCGAAGCAAAAAATTATGGAGGAGCAAACTCATCAATCATTTCGCGGCACTCAAGAGGATCATCATGACGGGAACCATTAGCCACGTTCCACCTCGGAATAAAAGTCTTGTGCAAAATATCAGCCTCCACATCAGTTGCGGCACGGATCCCCCTATTAAAAATTTACTACTAGAAATATCCGAAAAGCCACCGGTGTTAGGCTTGGTACGACTGGTGGATAAAGAAGCATCAAGAAAAGGAGAGGGCTCAGACATTTTTTCTTTCCCCTTTTCCTTTGAAACAGAGGCAAAGGCAACAGAAACAGTGGCAGTAGTGGCCACTGTCGTCACCGAAATAGGAGGCCTAGTAAAAGAATCAACTTCAGCATCATGAGTACCAGAATGATGCAAAGAATCGGGGGAAATAACAAACCTCCCGAAAGGATCAACAGAGCGAAGTTGAGGCCCAGTAATAGAGTCAGATAGAGCGTCCGCTTCACGCTCCGGCGTAATTGACTCAGAGGACGTAATAAGAGTCATGGTAGGCAAAGCTTTAACCCCATCTTCCACCTCAAGCATGCTCCCTTTGAGCAATTCCTGAATAACAGTCCTAGATTTACTACCAACTGCAGACCTGCTAGAATCTCCATGATCAATCCTTAACTTCTTTGGAGGGTGGTTAGGCTTACCAGCACCATCTCCTTTGATCTTCCTCTGTATAGGTTTCACGACAGTAGCATCTTCAGCCGCCGTGACAACAGTGTCAAGAACTGGCTGGATCTCCAAGTCATTTCCAACACCAGCAACGGAACCACTCGGTCCCACACCACCACCACCAGGCGTAGTATCATCTTGATTCACACCATCACCTCATCACCAAACTCTCTGTTAATACTCGCCTCCAACTCACCCTCCGAGCGGACAGGTGCAATGGGAAGGAGTAGAACCATCCATCCTCCAATGGAATCCAACATTTTTGGCTCCCCTTCCACACGCTCCCTTTCCGCAACATTCACTTTGGTGGGATCCGCAACTTGAATGAAGGCAGACAAATCTATCTCTTCATAACCAAGAGAAACATTTAAAAGAAAAATCAAAAACTACAAGATGAAGGACATATAAATAGCAAAGTACCCACCCTCTCCGTAGTCATCGAGAAATACGGGATAAGTCTCCTCATCCAAGGTGTAATAACGACTTAACCCAACCCAACAAAGAAAGGGTTCTGAAAACCTCCGAAACAGAGCAGGATGGGTGTAACACACCCAAAATCTGGTTTAGCGGAAGCATACATGTTTGGGTGCTACTAAATTGGTATCTCAACACAAGGTACAAAGAACAGTTTTTACCTCAACCGTTTAAAATAGATTTCATATTCAAAAGTGATTTGTTTACAACATTTCAAAAACGGTGCGGAAATATATGTGGAAACTTGTTTTAGACCTACCTTACTGAACTAAAACAAGTTACGCTAAACTTTTGTAGGCTCTAGGCTGTTAAGCATTTGATCTAGGATTAACTATGATAAGCGTGATGATAATATTGGCGGAATATTCTATGAAAGAAACAATACTATCACAACAAGGTTTTGCCAAACTTTCACCGTTTGTTATTTCACTTACAGCCTCAATACTTAATGATCAACTAAGCACGGTTACACTCTAACCGGGATCAAGGAAGACCTTGATTACCTTGAGGCTAAACAAACCTAACAACATCGAACCCCTTGTTCAATGTTTAACATCAGACCCCATGTCTAATGTTCCCAACACACACTTTGATGTTCACTTTGTTTCACTGTGAAGCATATTTTTATCTAAGGGGTATGATCTTCCTTTTATAACATAAAGAAGATCATTTACAATTTGATAAGTTTAGTCATCCACTTGCTATATCATGTAGTTGGCAGTCATCAAGTTCCAATTTGCTTCTTGCTTTTCAACTTTGTTGACTAACCAAATATCTAGATATTATCTTTTGTATAAACATGACTCATACAAAATAATATCTTTCTCATTCTTATCCTTATAGCAGTAAAGTGACTCATTGATTCAGCAGCAGAGTCATTGCACTATCAGCAGAATCTTTGCACTATCAGCAGAATCAAATACACTATCAGCAGAAATGAAAACTATCAGCAGCAATGATTTGCACTTCAGCAAAATCCATTTGTACTTCAGCAGAATCCATTTGCGTAGCAGCAGAGTCCATTTAGCGTATTTTGCTTATCATTTCAGTATTCTTAATGTTTCATTCTTCTTGTTTTCTGATCATCAAATCTATGAAAATATAATTCCCAACAATATATAAGCCCATAAAAGACATCAAGTGGTCCCAAATTCATCAGAGTCTTCTATGACCATGCCATGCCCTGCCGAAAGCCTCCAATAGTGTGCTATCGCTTTACACCTGAAAATACATGCCAAAGTGTCAACACGAGGTTGGTGAGTTCATAGGTTTGTTATAAAGCAGTAAAAATACTGTGAGTTTAATACAAGTTTTGTGATCATTGAGTCGCTCACAATGTCAATAATAGAGTTTGCCTTAAAGCAAAATTTGAATTGTGGACCAAGAGTAGGGTATGCAACCCAAAATAAAATAGTTTATTACGCTAGCTCTAAGTTCATGCAACCGAAGCTATAACTTGTGTGCATGCTCTAGAAGCATGTTAATATCAAGGCCCTGCAAGTGTGTATCCCAGACACTTGTGCTTTCGACATGGTATACGTTCGTTTGCCTATCCGGTCAACACGAACGGGGACGTTACTCCCAATAGATCTATTTATAACATTCGCGCTTCCAGCAGGAATTGACGGTTCAAGAGTTTGGGCAAATTGGGACATACTAGTGCTTAGGCTAATCCGCGTAATAGTTTGATAACAACAGTGTTGGTCCATAAAATAGTTTTGCATGTTTCTCACTCCGATTGTAAAACAAGTGTAAATAGAGTGGGGCTATAAAATCACATGCATATCAGTCAATCACATATCGCTTTCAAATAACCAATTCGAATAATTCAGCCACACAGTCAGACATTGAGTAAACAGTTCTCATATTCCAAATAAACAGTCATTGAGTTTCGTTAAAACGAGCATGTATTCTCCCCCAAAAATAGATTAAAAACCAGTAAGAGTAGGGGCCATGAACTCACCTTAGCTTACAACAGCGCAAAAATATCACAATTGTCGCAACTGGCATCAAGAGCAAAACACAAAGATAACGAGGGTACAGGCACAACGATGCCGGCTCGGCACAACCTAATATATATATAGTTACCTCAGAATACGTCTCGTAAGGTAAAAAAGTTTTAAAAAGACAAGCGACTTAGTTTTCGTGGATTACTCGTATCAAAGTTTGTAAAAAGTTTAATGTTAACGTTTCGTGTGGTGGTAAGACATCATAGACTCAAGAATACTCACGCCAAAAATGGAATAGAATATCAACACTGTCGAGACAAGTACGGACGAGAACTTGAGTCGAGGAGGGAATGACAAACGAAATCAAGGAAAATAGTGACAAAGGAAAATGTCAACAAATGAGTCACTTAATACGTTTTCGGTGTTTTTCCAATAATCCCAAATAGTTTGGAAATAATCAATAAAGTTTTGGAAAGGTAATTTAAGTTTTAAAAGGAAACTTAAATTAGTACATCAAATGGTAAATGTTTTCATGTTAATAAAACTACAAGTTTCGATTATTGTCGGGTTTTATAAGATAAAAGGTTTTTGAAATATAAATATGAATTTAGGAATTTTATAAATCATGTTGCTTCCATTTGTACAACGTTTCCAATTTAAGTGACTTTAATATAAATCTCAGTTTCCTCAAAGCAATATTTCCTGACAAGTTTTTAATAAGAACAATTGATGAAAATAATTAATTCCACTTTTTAGAATATCTATTAGTCGTCTAATCCAAAATGTCCAATTAGTCCGATATAGTTAATTTGTCCCATGATGTTATCCGGTATCCAAATGTCCGTATAAAATATTTATATTTTTCAAGTGTTATTAAACACAGGATTAGACTTTATCTTACATTTTCTTAAATGCTTATATGTTATGGTTTAAATGTCAATCTTGTTTCTAGTGTGTGCTTTACATGTAGTGGAAACTAGTTTTGTGACTTTGGCGACTTGTTTCTTTTGCAGTAAAAACAAACACACCCTTTATTTGATGATTAGGCTTGGCCCGTAATAGACCAAATGTACCCTATTTTGACACAAACAAATCCATCGCAATAAAAGACTCGCATTCCATGTGACACAATTTCATAAATACAGGTTCAACACAATTACAATAAAAACGCACCATAAAGGTGACCATTGTCAAACGCACCCTGGTGACTGAACAGACATGCACATCACACGCATATGCAACGCCCTTTTCTTTTGTTATTGTTACTACGTATTAGTTAAGGCAAATCTAACATACTCTACGTGGGTTTCATCTTATACGGAGACACAAACAACCAACTATTTTTAATATTCATTAGCAAATTAGTATCACTAAAACTAATCAGATCAAAACCAAAATAAGCAAATTCTTGTGTGACCCAAGACTAGAATGAAAGCAAGCGAGCTAAACAAATGACGACAACAACAAAATCGATATCAACCACGAACAATTCCTGGACCTGTGGTCACTCGTACCCAAACCAAATCAAAACTATAACTAGAACCGGGTCGACCCGAACTCGGTCGGATTTAATCCGACCCATAAACACACAACAGTCACAAATCCAAATAGAGGACATCGCCTTTTCTGTGTCAATGCAAAAACCACCGAGTTGACTCGGCACAAAAATCAGACAACCACCCTTTAACGATTTGTAATCACACGAAATTATATCAAAATGTTTTAATCATAATTAATATCCACGAAAACTTTTAACTCGTTTATATATATACAATCGGTTAAAACAAGAAATATATAAACGTGGTTTTCACGATTTACCATATCGAGAAACAAAAGGGGAAGGAGACGGTGACGATGGTGGCTGTGGTGGCGACCTCGAACCAAAAGCATACCCAATGCGAATCTTTTTGTTCTAACCCTACATGAGCATCCTTGGCCTCCCATCTTGACTGGCGGCAACAAGATATGGTGGTGGAGGTCGGCCGGAAATAGGGCGACTAGAAATCATAAGGAGATGTGAGTGAGTTATTAAATTTCTCTTTTATTTTTTTTATATTCCGGTCGAAGCAGTAGATGGGACACACTGTGTGTCCCATCTACTGCTTCGACCGGAATATAAAAAAAATAAAAGAGAAATTTTTTACCAAGCTTTCTTGGTGTGATTCCCGTGAAGAGACGCGTTTGGCCAAGGTCACCATCAAGTTTCCCTCCTCCAAGGCTCTCTCTCAAAATCTTGCATTGGGAAGAAGAGGTGATAGTAAAAAAGAAAAAGTTGACAATGATAGATTGATGCTACTAGGGGCCGTTTGGTTTAATACTATGGGAATGAGTCTATGACTTTAAAAGTCATCAATGATGTTTGTTTTGTAGGCCCAGTAATGAAGTGGGTATATCATAGTCATAGATTCATTACACACTAATTTGGTGTCTATGAAATCCATTCCCGTGGATTCCTCTTTTTTCCACTACAAAACTCAAATATCTATACACTTTTTCATACAATATTTTCTCATCCAAACATAAACAATCGTAATCATACACTTTTTCATATCCATTGTCATTCTATCTCATACTAAATCCGATACCCATTGTCATTCCTAGCAACAAACCAAACGGACCCTAAATGTTTGGGGAAGAGTAAAAACCAGGGAGGAAGGATAAAGAAAATATATGTGATGTATGTGGACAGGATTTAGGGTAGGGGAGATTGTTTGTTATATGTTGGAGTGTAAATTGTGTACTCGTGTCCCGTTGAGTTAAATTTTAAACGAGACCCCTCGGTTTGGTAAAAATATGGGAAATATATTTCTGAAAACGTTTTTACAAAAATGGTTTGAAAACAGGGTCATTGACTCCGAAAATTAATTATAAGATTTAAGCCATAACTTTTGTGGTGTCGATGTGCGTGTGGTGTCGTGTTTTTCAGAAAAGCGAGATGACTTCTCGGTTTTGTAGATAAATTGCTAGTAAGTGTCAGGAAATGATTACTTCACTTTGTTGGAGTATGCTCGTGTCATAATTACTAATTATATGGCTAGACATATGTGAGCCTATGGGGTCACACACTTATACACAGAGATACCATTTTATAGATTGTATTTATCGTATTTACAATATATAAACGACTACGTAACTTGGGATCGATAACGGGCTACTAATAACTAAGCTAGTACTTAGTTTATTGGATTGGACCAACAAATGGGCAAGCCCATTTGAAGCTCCATAAGGCCGGCCATGGTTAAGAGAACAAGAGAGAAAGATCAAGGGGTTAAGTGTAACTTTTCCTTGATTATCTCTTAATTGATTTGTCATTAAGGAGATGGATTATTAAATTAATAACTAACCAACTTTCTCTCCTCTTCCTCTCCTCAATAACCACGAAATAAAACACACCCATATTAGGGTTTGTGGTTTTAGATCTCATCTAACCTTATTCTAATGTAGTTCAAGGCTAGATCGCGTGTTACGGGGGTTTAGACTAGCATCGGGTGGTGATCGATGACGTGTAGTGTGGATCAAGCATAGAGGTGATCTCCTTTGATCACTTGGTTTCATACTTGGTTCGTGTATATTGGTGATGGTGACCATACGATTCTACCGATCACGCTACAAAGGTATAAAACATGTTTGTTTAATTTGTTTTTAATTTAGATTGATCATATGGCTATATGGATCCTTGTATGGTGATGTTTTTCCGCTGCGTTTATAATATTAATTGTTAATTTATATTTTACATCACCTATAGTGGTATCACGAGCCATCATATGTTGTCATATGATCATCTTGTATGCATAAAAATGGCTAAAAACATGGTTTTTTAATGGATTTAAAAGTGGGATTTTAAAACAGCCCCTAGGGCTTATATATTATGAATATGTCGACTTTTATAAGGTCTTAAGATCTGGACTTTTTGATCCTATGGCCATTTGTTATGCATACGTTGTTTGTTTACTTGATCGGTACCCGTAAAATGGCCTAAAAACGCGTTTTTTGGAAGATTTTTAACCCGATTTCAAATCAGCCCATGATGCTTATTTTTCTGTGGTAAAATGGTGTTAAGAAGGTCCTAACATCAGTGGGGTTTGAGTCTTTGGCCATTTGTCACGCGTACCATTCGGGGATTTAATCTTGTTAATTATTTCTTCGATTCGTTGGCTAACAATTTATTTCTTGTTATTTATTTTGTTATCCATGGCAAATACATGCATGTTTGTCCATGGAGTTAGCCAACACCATGTAATAATCTTTATTTGAATGTATTATTATGTGTTCATATGCAAAGCCGATGAAAACCTAGACCACTTGTGCGTTGTGATTGTGATTGTTGGTTGCATTTTTTTGTTTTGGGGTTTTGCCATTGTTTCGGCACTTTTGTAATGTAATTCATTTTTGGTGTAGCCAATGTTTGGGCATTTTACAGTAGATACAAATTAGATTAGTTGTATTTTACTTTATATGTATTGTAAACAAGAGCTTGGAAGCAAATGGCGAAAGATTGAAGAGTTGTAGACTGAAAGTTGCTGCTGGACACCTGTTGGGAAAACGTGATTACCTGCTGATTGGTAAGGTATTTTTTTCTAAAATTTTTGGTGCAGGTCCACAAGACATATGGCTACAACTTTGTCAACTGGGCCGAATCATGAGGAGGTGATCTTCCTGGGCATTTGGGCCTTGCAAAACAGAAAAACTGGGCTGACAGAAACTGAAGTTCATGTTCATAATGGGCTTTTTACTTGCTCATGATTGTCTTGGAGCAAGTGGGAGCCCTCCATGTGGTTGTGGTTTGTGTCCCTAGTTGACTCTTGGTTCTTGTGATGGCTCACAAGACCAAGCATAGGATTTTCATCGGTTGAGGCTTTGCATATTGTGGTTGAATGTTTGGTTGGTTGTTTTTATGTATGTTGTGACTACATGTAAAACGAAAAATGTTTTCTTAAAACTTGAAACTAAACATAAACCATTTTGAACTAAGTCTTATGATTTAGTTTAACTAAGTTTAAATATGATTTGAAACTTAAAAATCATTGTTTTCAAAATAACACTTAAACTAGTTAAGATTGTTTATTTATTGATTTATTGTATTGTCCATACTTAATAATCCACTTAGGATATATATTAGTCTTGAAAATGGACAACTTGACACACATAAATTAAAACAATGATTAGACTTAAGTTAAGAAAAGTTTTTAACTTGTGCTACGAAGAATGAATGCATGCTTCTTTCGTACACGTTTTTGATTCACATCAAAACTATTTACCCGTCAAAATTTAAGTCACGCCGTCCAATTATGAGAACACTTGCAATTACCTTTTAGCATCTGGTCAGACCTAGGCTGAATTGTAACCCAAGGTGACTATTGTCCATAGTCAGACCTAGGATTATTCTCACAGTTTTCAAATTGGATGACTTAATCGAGTAGTGTGGTCAGACCCTTACCCGAGGCAAAGATGGGACTAAACATGCCTACATGACACTAGTTGTTTGACACTAGATGCCATGAGTCCCATAAGGATCTAAGAGTTGTACATGTAATACAATTGGTGATCGTCGCCTACCTATTGGATCCACCATTTCTAGTAGATCAACTGCATTAATGGTCGAACCTCAATGAGGATCTTAGCCTTTTCGTAAATTAATTGTTTTAAATTATAAACATGGGGTAGTTAATTTATAAAAGGATAATTATCGAAAATACTAAAATTGAACTTTGTAAATTCAATTAATGCAACGCATACCGTAAACAAGAGTTTGTTCTTTTCTTGTTAAAAGGACGAACTAAGTCGATCTTTCCTTGTAAGAAAGAGACTTATTCCTATCCTTTTTCTTTATGAGGAAAAGCCATAATAGGAATATTTGAATTTTCCTAATTCTAATCAAACTCAACGAAAACCTACTCTAGAAATCGTGATGTCTTGTAAAAGTCAAAACGGTTAAGTATGGTTCCACATCTTATTCCTTCAACGTTGTTTAATAACCCTTGTTTCGGTTTTGAAACATTGAAGAAATATAAGATATTTGGACAACCAAGAACACGTGCACTTGACTTGACCTCTTTGGTCAGACCTTAGGGCCATTTCAACCCATGGCGAATTTTGCTCATTGGTCAGACCTTTGGCGATATTTGCATGTTCTTGCTTGGTCAACCTATTTCGTACTAGCTACCAAACTAAAATGAGTTTAAATAATTAGAAGACGGAAGTATCAATAAACCGCAATGTGGTAAAGGCAATTACTAGCATGATTACCTAGCAGTTTGCCTTAACCCAATATGCCTACTAAGGTCCTACATACCCTTGTGGTAAAGTAGACCAATTATGGAGGAAATGCATGCCTATTTTCAAGTTAAAATAGCAATGACGGCTAACCCATCATCAATATCTTAGAACTTGATGCACTTTCTTGAATACCTAAGTACATGTTTACTAGTCAAAGTGACTCACATTAGCAATAATGTGTAGATATTCAAAGAAAGATGGAAAGTATCCAATCGCTACTCACTCTCCACTGGTGACGTAACACATTGTAATGTTGTCTAATCCAGTGGGAGCTACGTGATTATATTACTGGTGACGAAACACATGTAATGTTGTCTAATCCAGTGGGAGCTGTAAGCTTTATTACCTTGCAAGTTGCCCATCTTATTTCTAGATTGTCTTGAAATAATACATTAATTTCCACGTGTTAAGCATCATAGTTTATATAAGAACCATTACATAAGTTTTATATGATAACTTGTCGCGTTCCTGATGTTGCTTCCTGAAATGTTATCTATAAAATTGTTATGCATGATTCATTATTCAAACGATAAAGTTCTACATATCTATATTTTGATTTTTGACTAAAAATCATATGTTATCTTATACATTGTCATATTGCTCATACAAACAAACGAGCGTAGTGTTGTTTGCATGCTCTCACGATGTTGTGCCATGCACAAGTGGGAGAAATCTTAATTGTGTGCAAGGTACAACATATAACAATATGACTAATAGTTTTTCTTGACTGCAAGGTAAGAAACTAAAATTCTACTAGGACTTCTACACATAAAATGTATGTTGCCCTAATTAGAACAAATATCAAGATATCATGAAAAGCTACTTCAACATATTCACTGAATTGTTTAGTAAATATGATTATGTTTTCTTGTAAACTCATAATCATGAAGTACAAAATTAACTTGAATATACTATTGAGGCCAAGAGTCGGCGCTCGTAATTACTTTAGTTGAATATGTTTAGGTCTCTTGTAAAGACACAAACATCAATTCCGTTAATTCTTGAAAGACTTATAACGTAAAGTAAGACGTTGATTTGTTATGTCTTCTTGTTAGGACATGTACACTTACGACGTATAATATTAAATGTTTATGTTTTCTAGTCAAAACATACACATGAAGTAAAGTATGCAATAGGCTAAAATTACTATTGATACCATCTGGTTTGACTTGGTTGGTAGATATGTAAGCCCAAAATTATAAGTTCATCTAATGAGTTGTGTGATAGTCTCACAACATCAGTCCTCATGGAATACCACAACTTTATGGTATGTCCATCATGGAAAATCAAACACTATTGATACTGTTTGATCTTTAATAACTTAAACTGTTTTACCTCCAAAGCTATCAAGGTTAGAAATTGGATGTGCCATGTGTACACTCAATATGATTCCAACCCAGAAGGAATTTAAGACACCATTGTATTATGGCATGGGATGAATCTCATTATGTCTTAATTGAAGTTCTGAATTTGTTAACTACTTAAGAGTAAGTAATTAACAAACTAGAGTCAAGAACTAACGGTGTATTTTGGATGTCCCACTTGAAAACAATTTATTGTTACTCAAGATGCTTAGTATCTAGAGATTAGTCTCTACATACAAAAGCAAGTGGGAGTACCTTTAGACCTTGAAGTTGTTCAAGAACTAAATACACAACCTTCTGAGTACACTTGCTAATGTCATACTAAGGTTGAACATGGATATGTTAAACCATAGATTGATATCTCTCATTCATAAATCCACAAGGATACCTCTTGCACCTGAATGATATAGTTTTTATATCAATGCTGAGGGACATAAGTTAGAGGATCATGGTGAACCTGCTAACTACTGAGATGCATTATCAGATATTGTATCTGATGAGTAGCTCAAAACTATGAATGTTAAGATGCAGTCCTTGAAAGACAATCACTCATGGAGTTTGATTGATCTCTTACTAATCAGTTAGACTGTGAGGTTAAGAATGAGTTTCTTGATGAAAAGACTCAAAAGGACAAACTTGTACACACATTTAATGCACGTGTAGTAAATGGAGTTTACTCGTACTCAATAAATTGACTATGATTAAATCTTCCTAGCTACGAACATTAAATGTATAAAGACGATTAATTGTCATACCTGATTTCATGTATATGAAATATGACAATAGGATATCAAAACACTTTTCTTGTTGATTACCTTTGCGAGGACGATGAGTAATCAAAAGGGTTTATGAATCCATGTAATCTTTATTAAGTATACAAGATAAAAGAATCCATGTGTGGATTAGATCATGCATCTAGGAGCAGAGATCTTGTGTTAATCATAAAATCATTAACTTGATTTTGATTAATAAGATTACTCCTAAGTACACTGAGAGCAAGTTGGAGCATTTTATTTATTTTCTTAAATCTCATATGTCATTGACATATTAGAAACAATATTCCACCTAAGCTAGACTTTAATCCTTAGCTTGGAATGAAGTTTCTCTTGAGAGATTTATAAAATAAAACATATAACCTTGTTATATATATGTTTATTAGAATAAACATAAGCGGTTATTAAGTCTAAACACAATATGACGCGTTATTAAGGGGAGTCTCAATGATCAATCTTACTTGATGAGATTGAACACATGATTGAAAATCTTAAGTTTGACTGAAGGATTCATCATGTAAGTCATATTAAGTATTGGACTATATATTTATCATTTGCATGAATGCAAGATGAGTTGATAACAACCAATATCTAAGTGAAAGTCGTTAGATAATTGTTAAACGAACATTATATTGGACCTACATAGGACCAAAGATATGTTCAAACGTTTACGGATAATTGAGGAGCTCTGTTTTATTTGCATACGCTGATGCTTATTTAACTGAGATAATACTCAACCCTAGTCATGGTAGGATGTCATCATGAATGATGACATTGCTGACTAGATGTGCTCGACTGAGAGCATTAATGCGTTATACATTAAAAGAATAAGAATACTTTATAGTTTGAGAAACTATTCAGATGACTATCTAAAGTAGGTGTTTTGCTGGCTTCAAACACCCTATGGAATGTATTGTTGCGATACTCGTCTTGTACTTGAATGTGCACATACAAAGGACAATCATCATTCAAACCTTTCATGAGTTTTGAAACAAGTATTCTCAAAGTTTACTCAGATGACTACTTGTTGTCTTGTACAACATGATTCGATCATGGTGGGAACATCGGATCCCGACCTATGAGTAGTCTTATGCATATCTGTTTTTAGTATTTAGATAATGGAACTGTAAGCAGTCGTATTATACAATGAATTGATATACCGGGTATGATCGTCTTCATTTATACTACTGTGTTCTATATTTGCATGTTTAATCCATGAATAATTTATTTATTCTAAAATTATCCATTGTCGGTTGACGATACGGGAGTATCATCAAATTAAGACAAATGTGAGCGTGTTGGTGATTTATTTGCCACACTCACATGTTGTTCATTGGGATGAACATTGGATTGACCCAACCTACGAGTATTCACTACATGGATCGTCGTCAATAGTGAATCTCGCAAGAGGTTATGTCTCTTATCCTCAGACTTGAGATACAAGCAGGTCTTGCACGTGTGGAATTTCATTCCTTGATATGGTTAAACACTATCCTGAATAAGGTAGTTATAAAAGCCATTATCAGGAGTGATATGAAGCATGTGAATGACACGTGTAGTCAAAATGGGATTTGTTCCTCCACTTGTTTCGGAGTTAGATACTATTGGGCCCCTTGATGAATTGAACAGATGTTTGTATGGCCGTACCCAAATGAGATTAAGATGAATCTTAATTCACTTGGTAATCTTGTTCAATATCTATATCGAGAAACATAATAGTTGAACGATTAGAATGACATTTGATCCATGTCTAATGTTCAACACGGTATCTGTAACAAAAGGATAGATGACATATAAACCATCTAAAATGAGACGTTTAAGAAACTAACCTCACATATTTCTAGGGGCATTGGCGTGTTGCTAGACGCTAACCATTGCTTGTATAATTACTTGATTATTATGACGTCGCAAGTGGGAGCTGTTGGAGTATGCTCGTGTCATAATTACTAATTATATGGCTAGACATATGTGAGCCTATGGGGTCACACACTTATACACAGAGATACCATTTTATAGATTGTATTTATCGTATTTACAATATATAAACGACTACGTAACTTGGGATCGATAACGGGCTACTAATAACTAAGCTAGTACTTAGTTTATTGGATTGGACCAACAAATGGGCAAGCCCATTTGAAGCTCCATAAGGCCGGCCATGGTTAAGAGAACAAGAGAGAAAGATCAAGGGGTTAAGTGTAACTTTTCCTTGATTATCTCTTAATTGATTTGTCATTAAGGAGATGGATTATTAAATTAATAACTAACCAACTTTCTCTCCTCTTCCTCTCCTCAATAACCACGAAATAAAACACACCCATATTAGGGTTTGTGGTTTTAGATCTCATCTAACCTTATTCTAATGTAGTTCAAGGCTAGATCGCGTGTTACGGGGGTTTAGACTAGCATCGGGTGGTGATCGATGACGTGTAGTGTGGATCAAGCATAGAGGTGATCTCCTTTGATCACTTGGTTTCATACTTGGTTCGTGTATATTGGTGATGGTGACCATACGATTCTACCGATCACGCTACAAAGGTATAAAACATGTTTGTTTAATTTGTTTTTAATTTAGATTGATCATATGGCTATATGGATCCTTGTATGGTGATGTTTTTCCGCTGCGTTTATAATATTAATTGTTAATTTATATTTTACATCACCTATACACTTTTCTTGATAAAATTAAGTAGCTTGGAGGGTTATTGTATGCTACAGTATGCGAGATAACTTCCCGAAATAATCATGTAGGCTTCAAAAATGCTCAAATAAATTGCCAAATAATAATAAGTTATTTTTTACCATTAAAATAATGTTGAGAAAATTACGGGTGGTTACAGTCTACCCTCCTTAACGCGAAATCCGTCCCGGATTTCAGTTTATGTTACCCGATAAATTGGTGTCTTAGAAGAGATGTTGATACTCACAACAAATTTGAGTCTTACCAGGCTGTTTAGGGGTTTATCTTTGTTTGCGGGAGGGTACCCAGGTTGTCTACCATTGGTTTTCCCATTTTTGTGAGTTGGTGAGATACATGTTCTGATTTAGAGTGATAAGATAGCATGATGACTGGTTGTCAAGTTTTGATTCGGAGTGGTGTGTTTTTCCTCCTCATAGGGTTGGATATAAATCTTGTTCGAAAGCTTTATTTGAGTAGGTCTTTATACGAATTTGACCAAAATAACTTTCCAGTTAATACACATTCCTTTGTTAGAGATTAATAGATACGTAGATAGACACGGTTTCAAGAGATTCAAAATTTCGTAAAACGGTTCTTAGTCATGGTGTGGATGGGATAATTTCCACAAAAGTTGGCATTTGACATTCCTTAACAAAAGTTTGATAAAGTTTGAGTAGAAAATTTTCACGCACCCAAATGAGTGCTTTGGAAAGATATCACTACAGATTTCATAAACATAGGTATTCAATTTACTTTAATAGTACCAAGAGGTAGTAATATAAATGCTTTCCAGGTGAGTGGATAGTTCACCGGGTGATTGCAAAAGAGTTTATAAAACGATTTGTAAAACAGTTTATAGAGTAATGGGGAACAATTTATTATTTGCCAAATAATAGCAAACTGCAGTTTAGTTTGTGATATAGTAGCAAGGCAACAATCGGTTTATAAAATAACTTGTGAAATGATTTGTAAGACAGTTTATAGAACCAGAACCATTCGTTGTTTTCAAAATAGTTGTAAGGTCGAAATTTTGATTTCATAAAGTAGCAGTAAAACATTTGTAGAGTGACTGCAATATGGTCTGTAGAATAATCGAAAACAGTTTGTATGGTATTAGCGGCATGGTTTATTATCCTATGAGAGGGTAGCAAAAATAACTGATATCCTCGCGAGACGAGAGGGGGATTAGGTGATTGTCCCAAAGAACGCGATTCAGGTTGTTCCTTAAAGTCTCAAGGTTCCTGTTGGGCATAAAATCTCTGCCGATTGGGAAGTTTATCAAGTTCAGGGTATGACCCCGAAGGAGGGTGTTTATTGCTACTAGCAATCAGTTGGCTGTCTCGGGAGTGTACTTAGTACTTAACGCGGAAAGTACATTATCGGTTGAGTGTAGGGTTTGAGGTGGAGGTGACTATAACAAAACCCACAACAAACAACGCTGAATAATAATTCCAAATCCGGACTGAGGTCCAAATTCAAACATAGCCAAAACGAGTTCCAAACGTAGCCAAATTCAAATTCAAATGTAGCTAGAATCAAATTCGAATGCTCCAATAAGCTCAATTGGCTTATTACAATCTCGAGGAGTTGCAAATAAGTAACTCGGATTCAAATGGTGCTAATCGGGTCTAACAGATCCGATGTAAATTACGGTCAGATGGTGGCAAATAGAAATTCCATATAAATGGAGGAGTATAGTGGTGCCAGGAGTATTACGATTCATAAGGTGTTGTGATGCCAGTGTGTTGTGTGTAGATGTGAATGTTCATGTTAGGCAGTGATCATGTACACACACAGAATTTTGAGTCTTTCAAAAATCAAGTAGAAAATCAATCTGGACATAATTCTAGTATAACTATTCTGAGTATTGCAAAATTTACCTCTGAGTCGGACATAGGTGATCAGGCTATGTCCCACTGTCCCTGGTCGAATATAGGTGATCAGTCTATATTCCACCGATGTTCAATAAATTTTAGAATACTCAGCCCAGTTATACCAATAATATGTCCCTTACTTTTAAAAGCTGCTAAAGTAATTAAGGCGGATGTCCACACTCTAGGACGATTGATGAGATTGCGTAGAGAAAAGGCGTAAAGCCACGACGAGTATGATGCACGTGTATAAGTATGTCAAAGATACTTATAGTAGATAGCGAAATAGATGGATATACTTATCCGATAATAGTGTGCACATCTCATCAATTATATTAGCAATAAAAATCACAATGAGGCATCAGCTTGGCAGGCACGCATGTGGCGGTCATAGGGTTAAGTTTTCGTAAAAGCAGTTATAGTCTAGGTTTTAAAAATACCTAGTTCTCTATAACCTTAGCTCTGATGCCAATCTTTAACACCCCGAAAGCATACATGTTTGGGTGCTACTAAATTGGTATCTCAACACAAGGTACAAAGAACGGTTTTTACCTCAACCGTTTAAAATAGATTTCATATTCAAAAGTGATTTGTTTACAACATTTCAAAAATGGTGCGGAAATATATAAGCCCATAAAAGACATCAAGTGGTCTCAAATTCATCAGAGTCTTCTATGACCATGCCATGCCCTGCCGAAAGCCTCCAATAGTGTGCTATCGCTTTACACCTGAAAATACATGCTAAAGTGTCAACACGAGGTTGGTGAATTCATAGGTTTGTTATAAAGAAGTAAAAATACTGTGAGTTTAATACAAGTTTTGTGATCATTGTGTCGCTCACAATGTCATAATAATAGAGTTTGCCTTAAAGCAAAGTTTGAGTTGTGGACCAAGAGTAGGGTATGCAACCCAAAATAAAATAGTTTATTACGCTAGCTCTAAGTTCATGCAACCGAAGCTATAACTTGTGTGCATGCTCTAGAAGCATGTTAAATATCAAGGCCCGACAAGTGTGTATCCCATACAGTTGTGGTTTCGACATGATATACGTTCGTTTGCCTATCCGATCAACCCGAACGTGGACGTTACTCCCAATAGATCTATTTATAACATTCGCGCTTCCTAGCAGGAATTGACGGTTCATGAGTTTGGGCAAATTGGGACAAACTAGTACTTAGGCTAATCCGCGTAATAGTTTGATAACAACAGTGTTGGTCCATAAAATAGTTTTGCATGTTTCTCACCCCGATTGTATATATATAAACGAGTTAAGAGTTTTCGTAGATATTAATTATGATTAAAATGTTTTGATATAATTTCATGTGATTACAAATCCTTAAAGGGTGGTTGTCTGATTTTTGTGCCGAGTCAACTCGGTGGTTTTTGCATTGACACAGAAAGGGCGATGTCCTCTGTTTGGATTTGTGACTGTTGTGTGTTTATGGGTCGGATTACACCCGACCGAGTTCGGGTCGACCCGGTTCTGGTTATAGTAATTGATTTGGTTTGGGTACGAGTGACCGCAGGTCCAGGAATTGTTCGTGGTTGATATTGATTTTGTTGTTTTCGTCGTTTGTTTAGCTAGCTTGCTTTCATTCTCGTCTTGGGTCACACAAGAATCTGCTTATTTTGGTTTTGATCTGATTAGTTTTAGTGATACTAATTTGCTAATGAATATTAAAAATAGTTGGTTGTTTGTGTCTCCGTATAAGATGAAACCCACGTAGAGTATGTTAGATTTGCCTTAACTAATACGTAGTAACAATAACAAAAGAAAAGGGCGTTGCATATGCGTGTCTGTTCAGTCACCAGGGTGCGTTTGACAATGGTCACCTTTAGGGTGCATTTTTATTGTAATTGTGTTGAACCTAGATTTATGAAATTGTGTCACATGGAATGCAAGTCTTTTGTTGCGATGGATTTGTTTGTGTCATAATAGGGTATGTTTGGTCTATTATGGGCCAAGCCCAATTATCAAATAAAAGGTGTGTTTGTTTTTACTGCAAAAGAAACAAGTCGCCAAAGTCACAAAACTAGTTTCCACTACATGTAAAGCACAAACTAGAAACTAGATTGACATTTAAACCATAACATATAAGCATTTAAGAAAATGTAAGATAAAGTCTAATCCTGTGTTTAATTACACTTGAACAATATAAATATTTTATACGGACATTTAGATACCGGATAACATCATGGGACAAATTAACTATATCAGACTAATTGGACATTTTGGATTAGATGACTAATAGATATTCTAAAAAGTGGAATTAATTATTTTCATCAATTGTTCTTATTAAAAACTTGTCGAGAAATATAGCTTTGTGGAACTGAGATTTATATTAAAGTCACTTAAATAGGAAACGTTATACAAATGGACGCAACATGATTTATAAAATTCCTAAATTTCATACTTTATATTTCAAAAACCTTTTATCTTATAAAACCCAACAATAATCGAAACTTGTAGTTTTACTAATATGAAAACATTTACCATGTGATGTACTAATTTAAGTTTCCTTTTAAAACTTAAATTACCTTTCCAAAACTTTATTAATTATTTTCGAACTATTTAGGATTATTGGGAAAACACTGAAAACCTATTAAGTGACTCATTTGTTGACATTTTCCTTTGTTACTGTTTTTCTTGATTTCGTTTGTCATTCCCTCCTCGACTCAAGTTCTCGTCCGTACTTTTCCGACAGTGTCGATATTCTATTTCATTTTTGGCGTGAGTATTCTTGAGTCTATGTTGTCTTACCACTACTTGAAACGTTAACATTAAACTTTTTACAAACTTTGATACGAGTAATCCACGAAAACTAAGACGCTTGTCTTTTTAAAACTCTTTTACCTTACGAGACGTATTCTGATGTATTATATATATATATATATATATATATATATATATATATATATATATATATATATATATATATATATATATATATAGGGAAGGGTTCTTTTCAGAACTAAATAAATGTACAGAACTGCGAGAACCAGCATCAACCAATCAGATTTTTTTGAATATTTATTTTTATTATTTAATTCAAAAGGGCATAATAGTAAAATTATACTTTTTAATTTCTTTTTGCTTTTTTTTTAATAAAAAAATGTTTTTAGTTCCTAAATTTTAGGATTTTTTTTTTTTTTTTTGAAATAATTTTTATTTTTAGTATGTATGATTTCAAAAGTAAGGTGCACATGTGTTTTTTTAATATAATGTATGTTTACGTATATTTGTAGTGTTCAATTTACGTGTATTTGGTAAGGTGCATATGTGTTTTTTTAGATAATGTAAATTTACGTGTGTTTGTAGTACATGGAATGGCAAACAAAAAGTATTTTACATGTATTGTTTACAATTTAAAACAAAAACATTATATACAAAATTTAAAATCATGTGATAATACACTTCAAATACAAATTTCTAAAAGAAAAAATGTTGTCATATATGCACATGTATTTTCCCTCGTTGGACACTTTGTATTTCTTTGTATGTATATGTGCACTTGTATCTGCGGCTGCACTTGTGTCTTTAATCTTTAAATCTTTAGCTTAACTATCTTATCGCTAGATAGTATGTACAAAACACATGTGCACTCTTCATATTGCTCATCATACTCGTACCTGTAACCACAAAACACAAGTGCACACTTAAAATAGTAGTCAAATACATCGCCAACCTCTAGAACTTGTATGTTCACTAAGTTAAAAGACAAACATGCACATATGTTTTTTTAATAACACTATACTCGAAAACATGTATTTTTAATTATAAAAACACTCAAGAACTAGAGGTCAAATCTACTTAAACCCAAAAACTAGTTTTAAACTTTTAATACATTATCCAAAAGTAACGCATGTGCAGTCTGAGTAGCAAGTGGAAACTTTTAATACATTATCCAAAAGTAACGCATGTGCAGTCTGAGTAGCAAGTGGAAACTTTTAATACATTATCCAAAAGTAACGCATGTGCAGTCTGTGTTCGGTCAAAACTAGTTTTAAACTTTTAATACATTATCCAAAACTAGTTTTAAACTTTTATGCAGATGTGTTTTTTTAATAACACTAGACTCGAACACATGTATTTTTAATTATAAAAATACTCAAGAACTAGCAGTCATACCTTCTCCTTTAGTGTTCCAAGTAACACAACCAATCGACCCACATTGGGTTTCGATCTCTAACACAATCCGAACAGTAACACAAACACAATCCGAACATAAACACAAACACAATCCGAACATAAACAAAAGTCACAAACGATATTTTAGCATCTTGACTCTCATACCAAACTTAGCTTCACACCAAATTTTTATCATCTCTTTTAACTAATAGATTAAACTGCTTATTCAATCGACCAAAAGCAATAAGTAAAAATCGAATACAAAGGCTACGACCTACACTTCCAATTCCGAGCCAATCATAGTTTTGATTTTGGTTTTAGTTCTCGGTTTTAATTTTTACCACGCCATAATAACAACACAAACAGCATCACAACTATGACCTTATAATTGATTGTACATAAACTAGAATCAAACGATTACTTTAACCACAAAATCATAACAACAAAAGATATTTCGATTCATGTATTGATGACAACATCAAATTAAGATTTATAGATGATAGAGGAGTCAAAACCTTACAAACAAACAGGATGTCGATTGACAAGAATTATCAACAAAACCCAAACCCGATCTTCCAAGCAATTTCCACACACACCACCGATTATTTCTTGAGCCCTCCGAACCTTGTAAGAGTTATTGTTGTGAGATGTGACTGTGTGGATCATTGCTGGAAATCGGTGGGTACAAAAAGAAGAAGAATAAGAAGGCCATCGAGTCTCTTTTGATTATGGAGAACTTTTGGATGGAGGTTTTGGAAGATGGCGGCTAGGTTTTTTGAGGTGGGAAGAAGGGAGAAAATTAGGGTGGAGAAGTTATAGACGGTTTAAAGGGAGAAAATTAAGGTGGAGAATTAAATCCGGTTTTGAAATGATTATAAAAAATACCAATAATACCCCTAAACCCTTTATAAAACATTCCTTGATTTTTTATTTAATTACAATCATGCCACCATCATTTATAACCATTGATTAAATAATAGATGGCTAGGATCGGTTCTCGCAGTTCTGTACCTTTTTTTGGTTCTGAAAATAACCCTACTATATATATATATATATATATATATATATATATATATATATATATATATATATATATATATATATATATATATATATATAGTGGGACTTTCATTTCAGAACCATCTTATCTGCGAGAACTGACAGAACCACCAAAAACATACATGCACGCCTTCAATAATTGTATTTTTGCACATATGTTCTAAAAACAAATATATGTTTTAAAAAAAACATGGTTGTTCTAAAGAATTTGATAAGAAATTGGAAATACAAAATTTTTCTTTGAAGGTGTGCATGTATGTTCTTATAAAGCGTGCAATGACAATATTGCGGTCGTGTGTAAGGTTTTTGTGAAAAAAGAGGATGAGTTCATGATGATATTGAAGAACATAGGTGGATACTTACTATTATTGATGATTTGCATGTATTTTTATTTTATTTTAAAAGGCGTGCATGCATGTTTTTGGTGGTTCTGTCAGTTCTCGCAAATAAGATGGTTCTCGCAAGAAAGTCTCCCTATATATATATATATATATATATATATATATATATATATGATAAAGATCAAATAAAAAGACAAATATCCGTACATTACGTAAAAAGATTTTTTTTTCAAAAATTTTCTCTAAAAATTCCAAAAAAAATCCACAAGATCAGGTATGTTGGTGCATGAAAAAGTTGTGAAGGAATTTTTTCTAAAAGTGGATATTTTTTCCAAAAAAAATTATGAAAAAATACGTTTGTGCATTAAATCGCTTTTTTGTGCATCAAAAATTCGTTTTTGCACCCAAGTTCTTTTGACTTTTTAATCAAAATAACATTGCGCATCTAACTAAAACAAGTTGAAAATTTTGTGCATCAAAATTTTTTTGCGCATCAAAATTCGTTTTTTGTGCATTAAAAAAAACGTATAAAAACTCAAATCAGAAAAACTTCTTTCACAAAAGTTTTATGCACCAACATACCCGATCTTATGAAATTTTTTTGGATTTTTTCGCGAACTTTTGAAAAAAAAAAATTCTTTTTACGTAGTGTACGGATATTTGTCTTTTTATTTTAACTTTACCCTATATATATATATATATATATATATATATATATATATATATATATATAATATATATATATATATATATATATATATATATATATATAAGGTTGTGCCTAGTCGGCACCGTTATGCCTGTACCCTCGATATCGTTGTGTTTTGCTCTTGATGCCAGTTGTGACCATTGTGATATTTTTGCGCTGCTGCAAGCTAAGGTGAGTTCATGGCCCCGACACTTACTGGTTTTTAAATTGTCTTTTGGGGAGAATATATGCTCGTTTTAACGAAACTCAATGACTGTTTATTTGGAATATGAGAACTGTTTACTCAATATCTGACTGTGTGGCTGAATTATTTGAATTGGTTATTTGAAAGCGATATGTGATTGACTGATATGAACGTGAGTTTATAGCCCCACTCAATTTATACTTGTTTTACAATCGGGGAGAGAAACATGCAAAACTATTTTATGAGCCAACATTGTTGTTATCAAACTATTACGCGGATTATCCTAAGCACTAGCATGTCCCAATTTGCCCAAACTCATGAACCGTCAATTCCTGCTGGGAAGCGCGAATGTTATAAATAGATCTATTGGGAGTAACGTCCCCGTTCGGGTTGACCAGATAGGCAAACGAACGTATACCATGTCGAAACCACAAGTGTCTGGGATACACACTTGCCGGGCCTTGATATTTAACATGCTTCTAGAGCATGCACACATGTTATTGCTTCGGTTATGAACTTAGAGCTAGCGTAATAAACTATTTTATTTTGGGTTGCATACCCTACTCTTGGTCCACAACTCAAATTTTGCTTTAAGGCAAACTCTATTATTATGACATTGTGAGCGACACAATGATCACAAAACTTGTATTAAACTCACAGTATTTTTACTACTTTATAATAAACCTATGAACTCACCAACCTCGTGTTGACACTTTAGCATGTATTTTCAGGTGTAAAGCGATAACACACTATTGGAGGCTTTCGGCAGGGCATGGCATGGTCATAGAAGACTCTGATGAATTTGGGACCACTTGATGTCTTTTATGGGCTTATATATTTCCGCACCGTTTTTGAAATGTTGTAAACAAATCACTTTTGAATATGAAATCTATTTTAAACGATTGAGGTAAAAACCGTTCTTTGTACCCCGCTGTGTTGAGATACCAATTTAGTAGCACCTAAACATGTATGCTTCCGCTAAACCAGATTTTGGGGGTGTTACAATGGGCAATAAGGGTAGCAACATCATCGGCGTTAAACACGCCGGCCTTAGGAACAGGGTCCTTAGAAATACTCTTATAACAAAAATATCAGGGCAAGCAAAACTATCAACCCAGAAGAAATGATCATTCCAGCTCTTGAGAGAATCAAGAACCTTCGTGTAACAAACACCAGCATTATCGGAACACTTGCTAAAAGACAACCATCCCTTATTTTACGACTTTACATAAAGACGCCGAAACAACCCAACCATAGGCACTACGTTACGCATGCGGCACAAAATCTCAAAATGAGAAACCTTGGCCGCTCCTATAACGGACAATTGGGATATATTGATGCGATAATATCTCAAAATATCAACAAAAAAGACGGACAAAGGTAACCGAAAATTGGCATACTAAAAAAATCTAGTATAAACGCCAATTTTCCCGAAGGGACTCTCATGAATGGTTTGGTTTGGATGGGGTAATAATGGATGAACTTCTCGAGGAATATGAAATTTACGGCAGAAATCGGAAAGTGTTTTCTGAGAAAGATGGTATTTAGCATCCATAATAGTTCCCATGAGGAAAGAAAAGTACTGAAATCTAACCTGACAATTCAAATATCTCTCAACGAGAAGTGCGACACAAAAAGAGCAGTTAAAACTCGGAGAAATTTTAACAATGGCGAAGACAGTGGAGGAGAAGAAGTAGAATAGTAAAAGTCAAAATTGGGTATTTATACCCACGGTATATTTTAATTCAAGATAATCCCAGATGAAGGCACGCGTCAATGACGTTTGAGTCGACGGTTTGGATCAAAAGTAAAAGATAAGGATGACAGTAAGATCAAGGGGCCACACGGTCAAATCAGTCAAGAGACGAAAGGCCAAGAGACGTCCACGTCTCATAGACTTCACCTACCAAGTGCAACAAAACATCTTTGAAGCAAAACCCAAGACGTCCAAAGAGGCATGAAATATCTTGCAAAAGATATTGACATTTTGGTGGGTTCCTTCACTGTTTTGCAGAAGAGATAATTTCTTTGTTAAATATTTTGTGAGATGCCACACGTAAAATCATCCAAGCTTCCATGTTTTCAGGGATTGTATCCATTCTTTTGGAATCGTTAACCGATTATAATTATTTATGTATCACTATGTAATAAAGTAAATTTTGTATACAGAGTATGTAATAAATAATAGCATGTCATTAGGATAGTGGGAAAAATTGGGCTACAATAAAGAGAATCAACATAAAAGATTAACCCCTTACGTCCCGTTATAGAATTAGCTAAACGGTTTACAATCAGTAGACGATGAACTATTCGACCCTCATGTCCCGTTATATTTTTAGATAAACTAATAAATACCCTATAGGGCTACAGGGGACATTTATTTAAAACTTACTCCGTATTAAAGAGAATGCAAGTGCTTAACCCCTTTAATAACTTGTTTTACCTCATCAGATGGTTCATAATCCAACAAGAAGCTGTAATTGGGTGCCATACTCGGGTCATCAACAAAAGCGCGAAAAGATTCTACAACTGATTCTGCAAGAGAAGTCACATGGTATCCTCCGTCCAAAAAAAACACGCATCGGCCACCACACACAATACGTGCAAGTCCTTTGATCTTTAATGCTAGCCTGTAATACCCACCTGTTGTCATCTGGAATTGGTAGTTGTTTAAGTATTTTTCTGCAGGTGAGGTGTTTCTTCAAAATATCCTTCGGCCTTGAGTCCGTCAAGTCCTTCGGATAACTGCTAAGAAAATAGACGCGTTAGTCTCGCCCCGGGTGTGACCCCAGGACCAAACTCCGGCGTGAGAGTAAGTATATGAAAGTGGGCCGATAAGTATGTTATGTAAGTTAAGTACTGTGTGTAAAGAGAGTTAGTTACCATTACTGTAGAAGTGCTCCTTTATATAGTAGTCCCTTTTTTGTCCCCATCGGATGTGTCCAAATGTGCTGACGATCACTTCGGGTGTCAGTTGGAACTTACTCTATTTGGGGTCTTTTTCCTGAGCTGACATAGTTACTGCAACTCTGTCACATGCTACTAATATCGGAGTTGACTTCCTGATCTGGAGATGACCGTTGGTCCGAACGGCCTAAGCGGTCGTTCGGATGTGTAGTCCGTTCGGTCATAAATGTCCGAACGGATAGACCCTTTCGGAAATCACATGTTCTGAGTTTTGACTTGTTCTGGAATTATTCATTAATCCGAACGGCCTTTATGGCCGTTCGGCTAGGTCCGGTCGGCCATATACGCCGACATGTCCCCCCCAGTATCATAGTATCGCGTGGCGATAGTGTGATACTTTAGTTTTTATCCTTCCGGCTTACCGATGTGTATAGCCGAACAAGGCTTCTTTATCGTCGCTCGTGTGCAAAACGCCAAAAACCATTAATGTGTTCGTTTAATTGAGCGCCGCCGTTTTTACCGTGTATTTTGAGATCATGACACGTGGGGCATGTGTCATCGTGTGAACAATAGGGTGCCACGTTAGCGTCTGACACGACGCGACGTTTCGCACCCTATTTCTGTTGCCTATAAATAGGCGCATTTACTTCATTTCAACCACCGTAATTAATTTCTTACCTCTGACACATTGTTCGTTCGTCTCATTATCCCGTTCTTTATTTGTTCGTTTCGTCGTTCGTCTAGGTTAAAAGGTACGTTCCTCGCTATTCTCATCTTATTATCGTTTGTTGTTCGGCTATATTCTTCATCCTTCGGTTAAGCAATGTCCCATCGGTCTGTTTCCTCCCGGGAGGGTGACCTTCCGGGCGTCGAGAGTTTTATTCCGAAGTTCGATATGAAAAAGTTTAAAAGCAAGATGGACGAAACGGATCTGACCCTGCTATTAATGGACCATCCCATTCCGGAAGATCTTCATCCGAGACTTCCACCTCCCGATATGACGATAGATCAAGTACCTTCCGATGCTATAGGGTTGTATCTAGAGTATTTCGCCGAAGGTGGTATCACCGTGCCCTTCTCGGAATTTTTGTTGGATGTTATCAAGTATTGGCAAGTGCACATATCTCAGATGGTGCCGCTAGGTTTGCATCGGGCCACTTTGTTTGAAATATACTGTAGAAGTTTACATATCACCCCGACGGCTCCCCTCTTTCGAGCGTTTTATAAGTTAAGTAAACAGGGCGAGTGGTTTTCCTTCGAAAAGAGGGGAGGGCAGGAAAAGAGAGTTTGTTTTAATGAGATCTTAACCGGTTTGAAGGGATGGAAGCAGAAATTCTTTTTGATAGACCGACGAGCGATTCCTTTTGCCATGCCGTGGCGACATCATTATTCGGATATTTCGGACCCTTTTCCGAGGAATGAGTTTTCCGTGGCGGATGCCGATAGGCTCGCCGAGCATGTGATCGACCTTATCCAAATTCCAAAGGGTTTTCATTATGCTCTTGGGTTATCATCTCATTGGGAACACCCCGGTTTCCGGGCGACGCTTAGGGACGCCGAAGGAGAGGGTATAGCCCTCCTCTTCTTGTTTTTTTTTTGCGCTGCCGTATCTATTATCGTTGGTTACTTATTTATTATATATTTTTCCCTTTTTCTTTAAGTGATGTATATATTCTTGACTTGTTTGTTTGCAGCTTTGACAATGTCCGAGTATCTGCGCAAGCCGGAGCGCCGAAAGGGAGCTAACATGGTTAAGGGAGATCCGCTCCGGGAGGGACAGGTTCTACCACTGCACGTGGTTGAGCCTGCTCCGTCCAATGCTGACATTCCGGACAAAACTCCCACAATGAAAGCCGTAGAGATACCTCATGACAAGATTCTAGAGGCGAAACGAAGGAAGGATGAAGCTGCCGCCCGCTTGGCGGAGAAAACGAAAGGCAAAGGAGCCGGCGGGAGTGGCGCTGGTAAACGTCCTTCCGGCGGGAGTCTTTCCTCTCGTCCGGTTAAGAAGAGTAAACCTGCTGCTGATGTGTCTTTTATTGACTTGGATTCTTCCGGTAACGTTCCGGCGCCCCAACCGCTCCGCTCCTTCCCGGCGGATCCGTCTGCTAAGGATTCTGAGAGAGAGGAGGGGGCGAGTAGCCAATTTGCGTCCGGTCAAGAAGGTGAGTTGCGCATCCTTCTTCTTATTTTTCTCTCTTTCTTTTTTTGTGTTTTGATCTCTATTTCTTTTTGCAGGGAGTCCACTTGTTTCTCATGGCCGAGGGAAAAGGATAGAGAACATGGAAGGTTTGGACGAGATGGGTGATGATGAGTCTAGTTCTGGGGAGATTTTTGCGCCAAACTGGTCCGTTAGGACGGATGCCCGCCTGACGGGGTCCTCCGTCTGTCGGGAGATGATGTCGCACTTGGCAACTCCCCGAGAGGAACAATACTTGGAGAATTTGAATGATGATGATGCTTGTAGCCGTGCTTGGATGTTGCTCGGAAAGAGCTCTGTTGCACAAGCGGACATCCTCCTTCGGTTTGAGACTTTACTTGATCAGTACAACGGTCTTTCGGCTGTCCACGAGAAATGTGCCGAACAGGATCCGGCGGTATTAGAAAAGCTGAGGGCTGAGAATGTTGATTGCCAGACAACTATCCAAAGTCTAACCGAACGAGTGTCTGAGTTGGTGAGGGAGAAAGAGGGACAGGGTGAACTGCTTAAGTCTTTGGAATCCGAGCTAAATAGAACCAAGGAACAGCTGGCCGAGGAGCGAAAAGATAACCATGAGTTGAGAAAAGAAAGAGAGGACTTGGCGGTCCGGATGGGTACTACCGACATGGAACGTATCCGAGTGATCAAGGAATTCCTTCCGGAAGTGGTCCGCCGTCTTCTTGGTAGCCATGAGTACAAGCAATCCTTGGCTGTTCCTTTCAATCTTTCGTCTGATGCTGGTTTCATAAATGGTATATCTGTTGATCGCACTCCGGAGCAAGCTGCCGAGATTCTGGCTGATTTTGAGGGTTTGGATTTGGATGCCGAGACGAAATATAGGGCTTTGTTTGAACAACTCTTCACCACTGAATACCCATACATTCGGAAGGTTAGCGGGGCTTTCTGCAGGCCGATGGCCGAGGTCCTAGAACTCCGTCCGGATCCTGCTCCTACCGGACCGACCCGCATTTCAACTGCCGAAGAGTCTGTTGATAAGGATATTACCGCTGGGAATGTTGGTGTTGGTGGTGGGAGTGGTGTGACCGAAGGGTCTGTACCGGAAGGGTTTGTGATGGTTCAAGGTCGCTTGGTTAACATCGCCGAATCTGCCGAAGAGAATATTGAGCATCTGGAAGGGAATGCTGACAAGAATGCCGACGAGAATACCGAAGGGAATGCTGCATCATGAGTTTGTCTGTTTGCTGGTCCGGACTGCCTCCATTTTGACTATGGACAAGGGTTGTTCCGGACCTTGTGAAGCTTTTAATCTAACTTTGTACTACAACGTTTGTTGGTGCGCCGCCTGTGGCCACCTTTTAGTTGTTATCTTGTAGTAAACATCCTTTACTAAGACGCTTCGGTTGTAGTTCGTCATGGCCGGAAGGCTAAACTTCCGGCCCTTTTGTTAATGACGATTCACTTATTTTGCTAAGTCTGGTTTTGTTATGTGTACCTTTCAGTATATATTTTTTGCTTGTCGTATTGTCTATTGAATGTATTTGATTTTTCCATGTTGTGTCGAAGTTTGGATACTACCGCCAGGGTTGGTTATGCTTCGGTATAATCTTTTTTACTTCGACCCTAGGCTGCCGTTTGGGCGGATACGCCTCGGCATTAGCCTTTTTATGCTGACTTTATGTTGCCGTTAGGGGCGGATACGCCTCGGCATGTGCCTTTTTATGTTAAGTACTTTTACATTGCCGTTAGGGGCGGATACGCCTCGGCATATGCCTTTTTATGCAAAGGACTTTATATTGCCGTTAGGGCGGATACGCCTCGGCATGTGCCATTTTATGCTAAGGATTTTACATTGCCGTTAGGGCGGATACGCCTCGGCATGTACCTTATTATTTTGCCGTTAGGGGCGGATACGCCTCGGCTAGGTGGTGGCTGCGCGGGCCGGTTGAGGGTAGCTAATCCTCACCGGAGCCGCACGATTGCCTTAGCTTTGTTCACAATAATATGCGGAAAATTTTCTCCTCTTCAATCAGGAGGAGAATATATAACATTTCATAATGAATTTGTTTACGATGGCTCATGGCCTTACATTTTTGTTTCTAAAGAAAACATTTTCTTAGGTTGATTGCATGCCATTTCCTGGGTACTTCTTCCTCCTCCATAGTCTCTAATTTATAGGATCCACATTGATATGCTTCGGTGACCCGGTAGGGTCCTTCCCATTTTGGACCTAGCTTGCCCTGGTCTTCTGCATGGCTTGCTTCATTTTTTCGGTAAACAAAATCTCCCGGCCTGAAAGATACCGGACGGACTTTCTTATTATAGTATTGTTCCATCTTTTTTTTGTATCGTGCTTCCCTTATTGCTGCTTCTTCTCTTCTTTCCTGTAATAAGTCTAAATTTAAACGCATCTCTCTTTCGTTCAGTTCTTCGATCCGGCGGGTATCATCTTCGTCTATGCCCTCTCGTATGACCATTGTCCGGTGAGTTGGCATGCCGATCTCAGCCGGTATTACTGCCTCGCTGCCGTACGTTAGGCTGAAAGGCGTTTCTCCGTTGCTTTGTTTTAGCGACGTTCGGCAAGCCCATAAAACGTTTGGTAGCTCATCTATCCATCCGGCTCTCGTTCGGCCCAACCTTGTCTTAATTCCTTCCAGTAAACTTTTGTTCGCTCTTTCGACAAGGCCATTCGCCTGTGGATGCGCCACGGCGGTGTTTATTTGCCGTATGTTCAACTTCTCACACCATTGCTTGAAAGGATTATCGACCAACTGCTTTCCGTTGTCCGTTACGATTACGCTCGGTAGACCGAAGCGGCAAACTACGTTGTCCCACACAAACTTTATCACGTCCTTTCCTGTCACCCTTGCCAATGGTTTGGCTTCTATCCACTTGGTGAAGTAGTCGATGGCCACTATGATGAACTTTATTCTACCGGCTGACTCTGGTAATGGGCCAAGGATGTCCATGCCCCATTGGTAGAATGGCCAGGGAGCCATGATTGGTGTGAGTGTTGTCTTTGGGAGTTTCGGAACTGGAGCATGAATCTGACATGAGTCGCACTTCTGAATCTCGTTACGAGCATCCCGGTGCATGGTTGGCCAGTAATATCCTTGCCGCATTGCCTTTGCCACAACGGATCTTGGTTTCAGATGCATTCCGCATGCCCCCATGTGTATCTCCCGGATCACATAATTCGCCTGTAACGGACCGACGCATCGCAACATGGGAACCAAGTAGCCCTTCTTATATAGTATCCCATCTTCCATTGCATATTGGCTGATCTTCATTCTCAATGCCCGGGCGTCGTTGGGGTCTTCCGGCCATACTCCCTCTTCGAGGCATCGGACGATGGGGGTCATCCAATTATCTCCCTCTTCGGCCACTATGTCATTAATTTCTTTCCCTTCGGTGGATCTTTCTCTAAGCACTTCCACTAGCACTTCCTTTGTCAGGTGATCAAATGCTACTGTAGCCAGCTTGCTTAGCACGTCGGCCTTTTGGTTCTGTCCTCTGGGAATGTTCCGGATGGAGAAGTGTTGAAATTTTGCCATACATTCTTTTGCCTTGGCCAAATATTTGATCATGCTTTCGTTGCTTGCTACGTAATCCCCATTTATTTGGTTCGAAACAAGCTTGGAGTCCACTCGCACATCAATACTCTTTACGCGCATCCCTTCGGCTATCCGGAGACCGCCAGCAGTGCTTCGTATTCTGCTTCATTGTTCGTGCTTTCAAAATCAAGCCGGAGGGCATAGGTGTATTCCACACCGTCCGGACTTATCAGAACCAATCCCGCACCGGAACCTTTACTATTGGAAGCTCCATCGGTATACAGCAACCACTTCCCTACTTTGTCTTTTTCAACCTTCGTAGCCGACGGGCTGAAATATCGCTCCGGACTTTCCCCAATGGGGGTTTCTGATAGAAAGTCTGCTAACACTTGACCCTTGATTGCACTCCGAGGCTCGTAGGTGATGCTATATGCCCCTAGCTCTAAGGAATATTTGGCCAGCTTTCCGGAGGCCTCGGCCTTATTAAGTATCTGTTTGATGGGTTGATCGGTAATCACCTTGATCGGGTGTGCCTCGAAATACCTTCTTAACCTTCTCGACATGTGCAGTAGGGATAACGCTAGTTTCTCCATCGGAGCGTAGTTCCGTTCGGCTTCACTGAGTGTCCGGCTCACATAATGTACCGGATGCTGTTTCCCCTTTCTTTCGGTCAGAAGGACCGCACTAACAGCCTCCCGAGCCGCCGCCAGGTACACATAGAGTGTTTCCTTGGGCATAGGTGTTATTAAAGACGGGAGATCCGCTATCAGCTTCTTCATTTCTTGAAAAGCGTTCTCCGCGTCCTCTGTCCATCGGTATTGCTCCTTGTTTTCTTTGGTTATGTTCTTTAAAGTTTCAAAAAATGGTAATGACCGTTCGGCTGACCGAGCCAAAAACCGATTCAAAGCTGCCAGTTTGCCGCTTAGGCTCTGCATTTCTCTTAATGTCCGGGGGGACTGCATGTCCATTAGAACTTTTGTTTTCTTCGGGTTAGCTCTGATTCCTTCGGACGTCACCATATATCCCAGAAATTTCCCTTCCTCCATTCCGAATGAACACTTTTTGGGATTTAGTTTCATGTTGATTCTTCTCAGATTGTCAAACGTCTCGGCAATGTCGGCCAGCATTTCGTTCTCTTCCTTGCTCTTGATGACCATATCGTCTACGTATGCCTCCAAATTCCGTCCTATCTGCGATCGAAAGGCCGTGTCCACCATACGTTGATATGTTGCCCCGGCATTCTTTAATCCGAAGGGCATCTTGGTGTAGCAATATGTCCCTTGATCCGTATAGAAGGCTGTTTTCTCCTCATCTTCTTTTGACATTTGGACTTGATGGTACCCCTTGTACGCGTCTAGAAAGCATTTGTATCTGAATCCCATTACCGCTTCTATCTTCAGATCAATTTCCGGCAGGGGGTAATAGTCCTTTGGGCAGGCTGAGTTGATGTTCTTGAAATCGATGCACATACGCCAGCTTCCGTCACATTTTTTGACGAGGACGGGATTAGAGATCCATGTGGGATATTTGACCGGTCGGACTATTCCTGCCTTCAACCACTCTTCCACTTCCTTCGTTACGGCCAAACTTCTATCGGGAGCCAGTACTCTGCGTTTCTGACATACCGGTTCCACCGAAGGGTTAGCATTTAGTGTGTGCTCAATAATGCGCCTCGGCACTCCGGTCATGTCTGCCGGTGTCCAAGCGAAAACATCCATGTTTTTCTTGAGTAAAGATTTGAGCTTCTTCTTGCAGTCGGACGATAAGCTGCCTCCGATGGTCACCAACTGCTCGGGGTAAGCAGGATTTACCATGACTTCCTCCGGTTCACTCGCTTCGATTTTCTTTTCCGCCGGTCCTTCGCTTGGTTCATAAGAGACCCTTTGAGACTCTTCTATCCTTCGGCATTCCGAGATAACCATTTGCCGAGCTTTCAGGGTAGCTATTCCCCTTGGGGTAGGAAACTTCATCATGGCATGAATGGTGGACGGAATGGCTCTCAGCAACCTTAGCCCCGTCCTTCCTAGGATCACGTTATACGGTGAAGGTGCACGTATGACGGTGAATTTCATAGTTGTTCTTCGGTATAATCCCTCTTCTCCGAATGATACGTCCAGTTCTATTTTCCCCAACGGTTTTGTCACCTGTCCGGCGAAACCTAGCAGATCTGTCTGAGTCTGCTTTAGCCGAGCCTTTATTTCCGGACTCAAATTATCAAAACAATGTTCGAACATGACTTCCACCGAAGCCCCCTCGTCAACAAATACTCTTCTTACCAAATATCCTTCCATCATGGCTTCGACGATAAGCGGCTCGTCGGATACATCTCCGGCTGGTATGGGAGGAAAGGTTATGGGGACGTTCATCCATTTTTCGTCATGTTCTCTCGACTTGCGTTTCTTCTGTTGTGTTCTTGTACTGACCATGTTGATTATTTTATCCTTGGCCGGAAAATCCTTCTTTGGCGCTCCCTTCCCTTTTTGCCGGACATCTTTGACCAAGTGGTTCAACTTTCCTGACTCAAGAGCTAACTCCAACTGCCTTTTCAACTGAAAACAGTCGTTCGTGTAATGTCCCTTTTCTCCGTGGTAGTCACAGAATCTGTCTTGATGTTCTCTCTTGGGTGGATCTCTCATCGGCCTCGGAGGAGGTAGCCGTAACTGCTGCTCGGTGGCCAGGATTTCCTTCGGCCGTTTTATGAGCGAGTCAAGCGTCACACGAGGAGCATCACGATTCTGGTATTCGTTTCGTGCCGGAAGATACGGTGCCGGACGGTCTCGGTACCGATACTGGTTCTGTCGATCCTTGGAGGGGTACCCGGATCGTCCCTCATTCCTATTATCACTCCCCGATCCCCTGTATCCTCTATCATCCTTCCGGAAAGGTCCCGCTGGCCTCTTCCGGTATTGGTCATGGCTTTCCCCTCGCGGTAGCTCGGTATTGGCGAATGCGGCCTCTGCTCTTACGAAGTCATCCACTCGGATCATCATTTCTTCAACAGTTCTGGGGATTTTATCAGCGAATCTCTTGGCCAGTTCCGGACATTTACTCCCGTCCATAAAGGAAGAAATTCTCATAATTTCCGGAGCTCCCTGTATGAACCCCGTTTCTGTAGTCCACCTTTCCTTGAATTCCGGTAGAGTTTCATTAGCTTTCCTTACGATCTTCGTTATTTCGGTAGGGTCTTTGGTACACGCTTTGTGCAGAGAGAAACGGGTTTCGAACTGAGCCCTCAAGTCTGCCCACTCGTCTATGCTGCCCGGAGGAAGGCGATCGAACCACCCTCTCGCCCTTCCGTCCAGGGTTTGCTGGAACATTCTACACCAGACGGGCATGGGCCACTCCCCATGGCCTGCCGCCCCGGTAAACCGATTGAGATGATCCTGAGGGTCCGTTGACCCGTCATATAGCTTGATATGCGAAGGCATTTTATGCTCCGGCGAAGAGAATTCGATGATCCTCCGAGTGAAAGGTGATTTTCTAACTTCCTTGAAAGGTTTGCTCAAATCTGCATCTGGTACTTTGTCTCCGGTAACGATTCCCTTATTCTCCTTCGGTATCTCGGGTCCTTTCGGAATTTCATCTTCTCCCCAGTCTAGATGTATCGGATGCATGGCACTTTGCCTATTATGTTCTTGGATCATGGATTTTAGAGCAGAGACGTATCCTTGTAGCTGTTCTCGGGTGATTGCAGGAGACTCGGTGTCTCCGTTTCCGAAGGGTGGTAATTGAACGGAGGGTGTTTTAGGATCCTTTCCGCCCGACCCTTCCGGACGTTCGGAATTTGACATCCTGAAGCTTTGGTAGATTGAATATCGGTCCCACGGATGGCGCCAATGTTTAAGTATTTTTCTGCAGGTGAGGTGTTTCTTCAAAATATCCTTCGGCCTTGAGTCCGTCAAGTCCTTCGGATAACTGCTAAGAAAATAGACGCGTTAGTCTCGCCCCGGGTGTGACCCCAGGACCAAACTCCGGCGTGAGAGTAAGTATATGAAAGTGGGCCGATAAGTATGTTATGTAAGTTAAGTACTGTGTGTAAAGAGAGTTAGTTACCATTACTGTAGAAGTGCTCCTTTATATAGTAGTCCCTTTTTTGTCCCCATCGGATGTGTCCAAATGTGCTGACGATCACTTCGGGTGTCAGTTGGAACTTACTCTATTTGGGGTCTTTTTCCTGAGCTGACATAGTTACTGCAACTCTGTCACATGCTACTAATATCGGAGTTGACTTCCTGATCTGGAGATGACCGTTGGTCCGAACGGCCTAAACGGTCGTTCGGATGTATAGTCCGTTCGGTCATTAATGTCCGAACGGGTAGACCCTTTCGGAAATCACATGTTCTGAGTTTTGACTTGTTCTGGAATTATTCATTAATCCGAACGGTCTTTATGGCCGTTCGGCTAGGTCCGGTCGGCCATATACGCCGACAGTAGTCCTCATCGAGGACATGTCCATTATATCTATGAACAAACAAAATATGGAATTTAAAAGTGAATGCACATAATTATATAGGGGGATTACATATATCCCCATTTAAACTTCACTAATTGCATATATCCCGACAAAAGTTTAAAATAATAAATATACCCATCTTTATCTATCCCTTATTTTTTAGACCATTATATCCTTCTTTCTACATGATTTGGGCTTCAAAACACTTAACCATTTTAATTTTGAAATGCCAGCATATATTCCTCTTTTAAATTCTTATAAGGCTAAACAATTAATATTAAAAAAAAAAAAAAAAAAAAAAAAAAAAAAAAAAAAAAAACACTATTCAATGATACAATCAGTTTTATTTTTTTTTTATTTTTTATTTTTTTTTAATTTTGTTTGATTTTTATTGATAGACTAACAATGTGTTAGTCTTTTGCTTTACTTCTTGTTTATGGATATTTTATGATTATAAAATGTAATAAATCATGGGCTTATAATCTAAGAGATAAACATATGAGAGCAATAGATGCGAAAAACATTAAATGGACATAATTTTCATTAACAAACAGTAGGTATTTTTCGACCTCAGAGAATTCAAATGAATCACAAATATGTAACAAAAGTCAATGGCTGTAAGAGGTTCATTGAGGTTTCTACATTCTAAAGGAACTAACTGATTTGGATTGTGAAGCCTTGAATTGAGATCAAGATTTAAAGGGTAAAATAGTCATATACTGAATTGTTTATATTAGAAGAGACAAAAATGGGTACATTTGTGAGTTTAATAAGTTGAATCGGGTATATTTGTTATTTTAAACTTTTGTTGGGGATATACGCAATTAGTGAAGTTTAAATGGGGATATATGTAACTCTCCCAATTATATATGTATAATGGCTTTGGGTATATGAATCGAAAAAAGCTCACCCTGCGGATACAAGAATTATGTCCGGCTCAAATTTTTTGACAGCTGGTTCGATGACCTCATCAAACACATTTCGCATGGCCACATCACCCGTTAGGTCTGGCAATTCCACATTAATTGTTGTTCCTTCACCACTACCACGCCCTATGTTTTCAATTAAGCCCTCACAGTTAGGGTAGCCTCCGAGCTAAATCAGTATAAATAAGAGCCAACAGTGAGAGGCTATATAATAACTAATGATAAATGAGAGACAACATTAAAAGTGAGCTAAATCATAGAGAGTTATTTCGATATTATAAAATATATTCATATATATGTAAAAAGTGAGGTTATAGAAGTAAATAAATGAATGAAACTTTGTTCAGCTGTTGCTTACTTCGTGAGTTGATAGATATAATACATCTGGGTCATCATAGAATGTATAAGAAGTCTGAGACCCGTAACAAACATCAAAATCGATGATTGAAACACGCTTCAGTCTATGGACGCGTTGAACATATCGAGCTGCAATAGCTACAGTATTAAAAAGACAGCTTTCCCAATCATCTACGGAAGGTCTTATCAATGCAAAACCAATTGGGGGGATATCAGTTGATTTTGCTGCCTCCACCTTACAATAATATATAACATAGCTCGAATTAATACATTATGTGACCGCTAACTAAAATATAAGATGATATGGCTAGGCTCACCACATTATCGACTACGGATAGGCCTATTCCAACATCAACCATCGACTCCTCAATAGTCTGCATGCAATGTTTACAATAATGACAAAAATTATGTTAATGTAATAAACTTAGTTGCTATTTTTCTTCAACAAATAACCCTCTTAAACGCTCTTACCTCTTACTCGGCAAGAAACAATAACTGCTATAAGGTGGTAACACATAAGATGTTCTTACTGAAGTAGATTTGAAGGGGTTATCGTATTACCTCTTAATGCCTGTAACCTACCATTTTGTCTTTCTCTTTTAATTTGTTTTACCTTTTTATTGCTTTTTTAATTGTATACTCCCTCTCTCCCAAAATTATTGTCCCTTTTTTATTTTTTCGGTTTTTCTTTCTCAACTTTGACTATAAATATTTTTGTTTGTCTTATACAATTTTTGATAAAAATTATACCAATGAAAATACATTTAAAACTCAATCCGTTCATATATTTTGTATCAAGTATTGTGTAATATAAACAAAAATACGTAAGGTCAAAGTTTAAAAGTAAATACCGAAAAAATCAAAATGGGACAATAATTTTGGGACTGAGGGAGTAGTTTTTTTGTTTGGTTATTTTGTTTTAATATTCCAGCAATATGAAAATCATGTCATAAAGAGAACTCAATCTTTTAAAAATTTCTATAAACAACAAGTCACAAATTCTGTTAAAGCTCGAAATCCTACTTTATCATACCTCCACTGTGTAGATCGAATGGCATACAAATATAGAAGAATAAGATGGAGAATAATAGAAGAGAATATGAGAAATAGATGAGGAAGATTGGGACAGTAAAGAAGAAAGGATAAACTGGGAACTAGTGTGATATTAGATTAGAGAGAAAAGAAAGAGATACAAAGAAAACCACACACACTCCCACCTTATCACAATTACTGCACACCTATCTAATGTGGTGGGAGTGTGTGTTAAATACATAAGAGAAATGCCCTAGTGGGATTTGGTTTGGGCTATGAGTGGGCTTTGACTCATGGATCACTTTAACATTAATCCTTTACATGTTACATTTAGCCACAAGCCCACTTTCAAGACATAGATATTACATGACACATACAAGTTCTAGTATTTGAAATGACCATCACTTCAACATATAAAATCAATGCTAACAATCTCCCCCTAAGGGATGGTCATTCAAATGATGATCCCATTGATAAGATCTTTTGACTTTGATGTCTTGAACTTTGCGTGTCGTTGTAGAATAGACTTGATTCATTGTTCCTTCATGCTCTGTGATCTTCAAAGTGTTGACTTTGAATGTTCTTGCCTTGATCTACTTCTTCTGATCAGATGCGTCTACGTTGTAGATGATGATGGTGAATGGACTTCCGTCTGTACCTGCATAAGACAGTTAGCAATAAATCGTCCAGCGGCCATCATGTCGTGAGGCAAGATCTAAAGATCTCATTAAGACTCATACAACTTGTATCCTTTTGATGAACACAAGTGTATTGCATAGGAAGTGTACCTAAGAGATCTTTGATGAATCTCATGTCTCTAGACTCAATAATGTGCGTTTTGGTTTTAGTCGTCGGAGGCATGGAGCAGAGTGCCACCTTTTCAATATCAACACATCTCGGAGTGAGAGGTCGATAGATTATGCAGTGTTCTCCGTGAGAAATGAAACAAATATCTTTTAAGAGATATCTGAGTGGCTAGGAGGGGTGGTGCAAATGCGTCACTGGGTCCATGACGTCTTGTCTTCAATACCAGTATCACCTTAGTGAGTACTGATAGCATATGTATTGACCCGGTTTCTGACCTAAGTTTTCATGGAGGGCTATTTCTTTTCACCCTTACAAAAACTTTTCTTTTTCATTCTTCAACCCCTTCTTTCTCCTTTCTCATTTACTCCTTTTTTCAATCTTACCTAAGGACTTCTAATTCTAGACTATTGGAATTGTCCTTGGGAAGATCCCTCCGGCTCTGGCGGATCATAGGACATAACCTAACCATAATCACCTTATTACTCCATGACTATCCTAGGTTTGTTGATCACATGCCATAAAACCATTTGAGAAAATCCTTCAAAGTGTTTATGAATAAACACATTTTGGATAACACTTAGAGAGTTTTGCATTTTCTGAAATACTCCCCCTTCACATGTGCATATGAGATTTAAGAAAGAATTGCACATGAATTGTAGAGTTCGCACTTTTTGAACTGATCGACTTTCAATTAATATGACCATAGCGAGACACGTTTACATCACTAGTTAGACTAGCTTGAAGTTATTACCCGTCCCGGTCATATCAAAAGATCATCTCTCGAATTGGTACATTCTACTCAGACAAGTCCTTTGCGAGACACGTTTACATTAATGGATAACCATCTTGAAATTATTACCCGTCCCGGACTAGTCTTTTCGATTACTGACATTTATCTTTCGTCACATTTTAATCACATTTTAATCACATCTTCTCCCCCTTTTTGAGAACTCTTTTTGAGATTCCTTTTCGATCACATTTTAATCACATCTTCTCCCCCTCAAAAATAGCATGCAGTGATATTTTTGATATCAACTGATTAAAATGAAACTTTTTGGAGAGATAGACGGATTTGAGCATGAAATTGGAACATTTTTGATTTTCTACTCCCCCTTAAACAAAGCATATGGTTAAACTTTTGAGTTGAAAAGCAGTTTTAAGGGTTTAGGAGGGAGTTATCTTGAGCACTTTTATGAAAGATTTGGAAAAAATCTTATTGAAAAATCTTGAAGAAAATGTGCTCAAGATGAAAATCTTTGAAGATATGTAAGGAGAAATATCTTCATTTGTTTTTAGGATAAGTGTTAGAAAAAGAAATTGGTTTTGCACAACACTTTCCTTTATTTGAAGTTCGGGTCCGAAACTGCTATGTTCCGAAGCCATCGGGTTAAGCTCGGGTTTCGTACTGAAGTGCACGAAAGCCATTTAAGAAAAAAAAGTTTGAGAAAACGACATGTTTTGAAAACATTGAAAGAACTCTCGCTCAAGCATCTGTACATGCCCGTATCATTGTTGAATGATATTTCTAAGTACGTACAGAATATTGATTATACGAGAGACATGTCGGAGAAGATTATTTTTGGATTTTTGTGATTTTATATTGTTTTTGTATTTTTTGAAAATTTTCCATTTTTGTATATTCTTTTTTTATGTTTTCAAAAAATGTATATTCACAAAGAATGATTAAGTATGAACAAGTAAAAGTGGAGTTAAAAGTGGATGTAGACCAGGATTTCCAAATGCGATGTTGGCATACATGTCTTCTCTTCCACATTCAGCGAGTGAACTCTCAACACTTTCACGAGTACCTGCAATCACAGAATCCACGAAAGAAGAATATGCACAAATAATAGTGTTAGAAGAACATGAATCATCACATTGAGGGTGTCCACTATCAACGGTTGTAGTGGTTTCTACATCCTTATCCTGATGATTTTCACTATTACTTGTTGTGGTGCAACTATCAAGAATCTTTCCTGTGGGAATCCATCTAAGACCAACTGTTTTAAAAACTTTTCCCGTGGGAATCCACCTAGGGTTAGATCTAGGAGTTGTGTTCTTTTCAGATGCAGCGGAAGTCTCATTTTGAGAAACACTACGTCCTGTAGAGATCCACCTAGTTGGTTTCTTAGCCTTTTGCTTCTTAGCAACGGGTTTGTTGCTATTTGGTGTCTTAGAGGATTGTGCTTTAGCACTTGCATTTGCTTTCTTGATATACTGTGCAACACATGCATCATGATTAGCTGAAACGACACATTTTTGACATGTAGGACAAACAAATTCAACATTCTTGTTTAAAACAGCAACCTTAACTTTGTCACTACAGTCATTTGAAGCTTGTTTCTGGTTCAAAGAGGAATTTGAGTTCATAGTGTTTGATTCTACGTGGGTAACATTTTCTTTTGCGCAACTACTCTTAGATGCAAGCCAATCCCTAGTCTTTAGTTGAATGATCCTAGGTAGTGGTTTACTACTACTAGCAGTGCTTTGTAATGTTGTAGAATTCATCACTATAGGTTTTGTTCCTAAAATTCCGTCTTGTCGAACCTGTGCCTTTTGCCTAGCAGTTTCTAGGTAGTGATTGTGGACCATTTTGTTTGAACCAACTGATTCCTTAACTGTTTGAGTGGTCACATTCGGTGAGCAATTCCTAGAAAGGCCAGGTGCTATCACTTTTGGTATTTTAGGCAAGGGTGTTGGAGTGACTGGTTTTGTCAAATCAATTGTCACATCAACTGTTGGAACCGTTTGAGAAATTGACATTTTTAGTTGTTCCGAAGTTGATGGTTTTGCAAACTTAGTTTCCTCACCCTGCCTTTTTTGACTTTCAAGCTGAGACTTCAAAAGATCAATTTTTTCTTGCAAACTTTTGTAAGAACGCTCATACGACAATTTGTCATATTTGCATTCTTCCTTTTTCTGATCAAGTTGTTTAAAATATGTGACATTTTGTTTTTCAACCTTTGCGAGCGCATTTTCATATTTTAAAACAATTTCAGAAGTCTCAGCTCGAAGTGTTTCCTCATCTTCCACAGAATATGTTTGGTAAATAATTGACATGATATCGGTCGATAGAGCTTCAAAGCAGAGAGAGTCATTATGCTTTTCCAAAACTTTTATGTGTTCCAAGTATTCATTAGCTTCCTTCACTAAGGATTTGTGGTCCTTAACAAATTCGGCTGACTCTTTCAAAAGATTATTTTCCACATTTTGAGCAACTGCATAGATTGCAGAAATATGAGGATTAATTTCCTCTTCAAAAATCTTTTTAATTCCTTCCTGAACACCTGGAAACCATTCAAATTTTTGATTGTTTGTTTTGGAAGCCACAATACGTTGAAGTGTTTCAATTCTCTTTTTAAGATCAACCAAATATAGTCTAGCTGCACTTGTTTCACAAGTGTTTTTAGATGCCATTTGTTCGATTTTAGGCATATGTTTTGAAACAGCTTTTTGTTTTGTGAAGACCACTGGTCTTTGAAAAAATAATTGTGACTCTTTTTGAACAAGATGAACCCCAGACATTTTGTTAAGTTCATTATAATCAATGGGTTTAATTTCTCTGTTCATTTGTCGCATTTTGACTCGTCTCTGTTCAGTACGCTCAATCGTATCATCAGAATCATAAATCTCAATCGGATCATGTTTATCATTTAGCACACTACCATTATATAACACATTCTGTACACTCTGAGCTTTCTTGAGATTATAAGGGTTTTCATAACCGATAGCCACTTTCTTTAGCGTATGTAAAATCGGGTTTGGATCGTTTATTAACAAGTTAACTGTTTGTGCAGAATGACCCGTTTTTACAAGCAAATCTTCCAACTTTGCAATGGTTTCCTTTTTGTCAGTGATCTCTTTAAGAAGATCCTTTTCACGTTTTGAAAACCTTTCATTCAACTCCTTCTTTGCTTTTTCAAGATTGGAATAAGTTGATTTTTGTTTTGAAAGCTGATTGGTTAGTTCAGAAATTTCTTTGTTTAGAGATTTGATTTTATTGTTCAAATTAACATCAAGAGTGTCAAATTTGATTTGCAAACGTTTTTCTCTTAAAACAGAATCTCTTAAACTATTTTCAAGTTCTGACTGTCGATTTGTGTGAAAATCATAAGCTCGTGCATTCACCTTATAACTCTCAAGCTCAGTGGTCAATGTCACATTCGCGGCTTTTACCTCGCGATTGATCTTTTTGACCTTTTCAATCTCAATCTGACAATTATGAAGTAATGATTCAAAGAGAGAACGGGTTTCCTCATCATTAGCATCATTTTGTACAACTTGAACTTCATTAGAATCCATATATGAAGTTTCACAATTAACATTGCTGTTAACGTGCTCCCCCACACATGTATCAAAATTAGGTTCGAGAGGCACAGAATGTGGCTTTTCATGAGCAAACAATGATGGTACCTCATGGAGTGGTTCTGTGTCATAGGACGGAGGAGTTTCAGAATCACTGCATGATGTTGGTTCTTGGTGATCAGGCATAGGATCGGAGACTCCTGTGACTTCAGTAGAATTATCATTGATTCTGGTTGAAAGCAAGAAGTCGGATTCCTCAGCAGTCAAAGGTATTCCCGAATGTTCCTTGTTGGCTAGCATCAGCATGTACTGGAGCTTTTCTACCTTTGTCATTGCAGGAACATTACCTATTCTGCCTATATCACTCCTTTGGCTTTCAGATGAAGTCATGAAACAATAATCTTCATTTTGATTGACCCCATTCTGATTCACAAACTGATCCATTTGATTTCCCATATACTGCCCTGCATATTGCATTTGATTCCCCGTCTGTATACCCATAGTATTTCCTTGCTGATTCCCAATAACTTTAACCATTTGACCCTCTTGTCCCATATATGACTGTGCGTTGTCAGTGTATGGTGAATTCCATTGGTTTTGGTTATGTTGTTTGATGTTTAATGCCTTGGTGAATAATGCAAAAGCATGTGCCAGATCAGTTGCAAAATTGTCTTGATGAGTTGCCATTGATGATGATTGTATGATAAAATGGATTCAGGATCTTTGCAACAAAGTAGGAGACGTTGTTGTTGACGGTTGAACTTGGTCGTTGTTGTTGTGAAGCTTTGTTACGGTGGAAATTTTGGTCCGGAAACTTAAAACCTCAATAACTTCATTTTGGAGCGTTTTCAGGCCTCGAAACTTGGGTTGAATGAATAAATTAATTCAACGTGTCCTTCTCCTCTGTCTCACGGTCGTTTTGACAGGTGTTTCGCTGAAAACAGAGTTACGGTTCAAAAGTTATGATCGTTTGAAGTTTCACAGAAGTACGAGGGCCAAAACTGCCAAATTTGAAAGTTCCCAAAGGCTGCTGAAAAGTACAGGGACTGAAGTTGACAAGTCTGATAACTGCAACAATCTGAACTGTGACAGTTTTGAACTGCGACAGTTTTGAACTGCGATAGTTTATGAACTGCGACAGTTTTGAACTGCGATAGTTTATGAACTGCGATAGTTTATGAACTGCGACAAGTTGAACTGCGACAACTTGAACTGCGATAACTTGTGAACTGCGACAAATTGTGAACTGCGACAACTTGTGAACTGCGACAAATTGAACTGCGACAACTTGTGAACTGCGACAAATTGTGAACTGCGACAAATTGAACTGCGACAAATTGTGACTGCGACAAATGTGAACTGCGACAACTTGTGAACTGCGATAGTTGAACTGGTCACACTTCCACTCTTACTTTTTCTTTTTGGCTGACTTTTGAGGCACCTTTTTGCACACTTCACCAATAGTTTATTCACTTTGATATTGTCACCCACGCCTACCAACTATACTTTTACAATAAACAATTGCAAAAACACAACAACAACTTGTTCTTTGAATTATTTTCGATCAAATAACTTAGAACACCAAGGAATGAAATTTTTTAAGCCCAATCAGTGAATGAATGATAATCAAAGAAACATAAGTTTAGTCGTGAATACAAACAAACACAACCTTACTCACGTTTTTTGCTCTTTGATTTCCAAAAACAACAACACCAAGCGTAGCAGCTACTGGAACTTCGATTCCCAGAAACACAACAGGCCACGTTCTTATGACACACAAAGAAAACACAGCAGTTGTTTTCTGAAGCCTTGAGAAATGCGTACGAAGCCAAGAAAAACACAACCTTCACACAAGATTCTTGCTATATCGATTCCAAGAGAACCAAAAATCACCCTCGTTGTGTTTTTTAAGAAGAAAAAAAATCACAGCAGTGGGTTTCTGTTAAGCACAAGTCGAAACACAAAAGCTTCCTACCTCGTTGACCGGCTATTGATACCACTTGTTAAAGCTCGAAATCCTACTTTATCATACCTCCACTGTGTAGATCGAATGGCATACAAATATAGAAGAATAAGATGGAGAATAATAGAAGAGAATATGAGAAATAGATGAGGAAGATTGGGACAGTAAAGAAGAAAGGATAAACTGGGAACTAGTGTGATATTAGATTAGAGAGAAAAGAAAGAGATACAAAGAAAACCACACACACTCCCACCTTATCACAATTACTGCACACCTATCTAATGTGGTGGGAGTGTGTGTTAAATACATAAGAGAAATGCCCTAGTGGGATTTGGTTTGGGCTATGAGTGGGCTTTGACTCATGGATCACTTTAACATTAATCCTTTACATGTTACATTTAGCCACAAGCCCACTTTCAAGACATAGATATTACATGACACATACAAGTTCTAGTATTTGAAATGACCATCACTTCAACATATAAAATCAATGCTAACAAATTCTTTATAATTGTTAAAAATATATTATAAAGATAATAACCTCTTGATTTAGCAGTAATGTTATTAGAGTCCATACCTCTTCTGTTAGGAAAAACTAAAAGCTTTCTAAGTGGAAAATTAGTATAATCATGAATATAAATGGAATTAATTTACCTTGGCGGAGAAGCCTTTTCTTGAAGCCTTACCCTCTTTTTTTGTCTATGTATAAATAGATTTATAAGGAACACAACACAATTAGCTACAAAGTTAATGCAAAAACGTATAATAGCATTTAGATGCATGTCTTATGAACTTAAATATGCGATATAGAAATAATGATAATCAAAGAATAATTTAAGCTCTCTAACAAATCACTTCTGCAAAAGATTCAAGTGTTTAGATGTGTTATTGTTGTTTTATGCTGAAAAACTATGACTGTTTATCGGATTAATAGTAGATAATATGAACAGAAAAGACCGTTTCTTTTGGGTGAAAAAGGACTCTTTCTATAATCAAAGTAGAAAGTCACTCAGTTTTACTTCTATATCTGAATGGGATATATCGAAAATCAATATGATGAAAAACAGTGTTAAAATGCTGTTGGCATGTATATTATGTATAAAATCATAACAGCTTTCCCTAAAATATTATAGTAGATGAGTAAATAACTATTTGTAATTCAACTCCAAACTAAGAGATAATTACAGAGACTTATTTTGTTCATGACAATAGAAAAGAAACGAGTATTACCTGCTCAAGGCTAGAAATGTAAGATGTGGAATGCACACTTGTAATCTCTTCCACTGTAGCACTCCTAATATTTTCAAGTTGAATGATCTCATCTCGAAACTGCAAGTACATATTATTATTTTATCACAAGATTCATATGAGACAACGGCTCCCCTTATTTGAATGCTATTCGTGTAACATCCACGTTGCTGGCACACCACGTCAGCAAAATTGGACCAAACTTGCATTGTTATTCTGTTAAGCTAAATCAATCTTGATTCAAACTTATAGGTTAATTTATGAATAGAAGAAAAATAACAAAGACAGAATTGTAGCCTACTGAAATTGCAATACCTCCAAATGTTTTTTATTTACCTTCGGAGTGAGTTTCGCCTGTTTAAGAGAGCTCAAGATACAATTAATTCTTTTGTCCATCTTCTGTAACCAAAATCATGTAAGGGGATGTTTGCATTAGTTTTATCAGGGAGCTTAATAGCATATTTACTAACACTAAGCTCATTCTAATGTTTGTTCAAGCTTATAAGCTTGGGTTTATTACCCTTTTAGGGGTGGTTTTGATTTATTGTGACTTATTTAAGAAGGCTTGGGCTTATCAAACTTTATTGTTATTTTACAAGCATAAGCTACTCTAAACACCATAGCTTATTAGCATAAGCTTCCAAATACTCACCAAGAGCTTACGAGCTTATTCATCATATAAGCTATAAGTTGCTAAATTAAAGTATAAGTTTAAGCCCAAAAAACAAGCTTAGACAAACACCCCCTAAAAGCTGCAAGTTGTGAAATGTAAATACGAATAATTGTTATGGTTTTCTTCTCGGAATGATTTCAAGTTTTAATGTTAACAGAAAAAGTGTCGCGTACGTTTGCAACCAAAATACAGTTTATTTGAATATTAGTTTCTTAATCATATGATTGAAGTTGTTGCATATACACACAGGTAATACGTACATGAGATGCATTGTTATGACCGAATGCACTATAAACCACTTTTGGAAGAGGCTCTAACTTTTGTACTCGGCGAAGAACACCTGCAGATGTGCACGTAAATAATATACTGAATTTCATTCTTGATTGATGTATCGCTAGCAAATATGATTTGTTGTAATTATGTATATGGGGTGTAAGATTGGTTTCATGATAGCAATTAGAAGTCGCGAGTATGAACGCTTTCAGATCGATTAAATTGGAGTGGATACCAATTAACGACCGGATAAAATCTAATTGATTCAAGATGTGTATGATTTTATGTTTGCAGAAAATCATGATCAAAGGGTGTTTTGATCAATCACACATTTCGATGTATATGTGTGTATTTGTCTCTGTGTTTTTTCTCTTCCTCAAAATGAGAATATATGAGATACTTTATAAGTTCACAAAACGGTTGCAAAGAGGCCAAAATAACTGTAAAACAGTTATTATAAAAGCACAACAAGTAGCAGCAGATTCTGCATTTATCAGCAGAATCATGACCACTATTATCAGCAGGATTCTAACACTACTATCAGCAGGATATGACCACTACTATCAGCAGGATCATGACCACTAACACATAACCAACCGTACCATTGAACCATACCTTTGAACCCTCGTTAGTCCCATTAATATGCAACTAAGTATCGACTCTCATTTGCAACTAAGTGTCGATCCTTATTTGCATATTAAACACCATTTACATTACACTAAAATACCAACAAACCTCCCCCATTTTAGTGTAATCATAAATTAACTAACTTATCACCGCAAACAATCAAACTAATGCTTAAATGAAATGTCGAGACGATTGAATTTCATATTAGTATATTACACATTCCAAATATTCGAATACCAAGGTTTCCCGAAAGATTGAACCTTGTAGTATTACTATTGAATACCTGAAGATAATATACACATTAGTTTTTCATACACAATTCTTACTTGACACATTATTTTACTAGCCTATGTCCCTATCCTTTCATAAGTATATCAAAGCCAAGTCCCAGCTTCTTGAAGCAGCTAAACTTCATACTTAATAGGTAGTTCTTTTAATCTCGCACCTGCAAATGCAATTTTTCAAAAGAACTATTAAGAAGAACACTTCAACCTTCCTTATCTTGCAGATCCGAACACATACCTTGGGATAATTTAATATTGTGTTCCAAACTCTAGATGTTAAGCTTTCCACATTCAAAATTCAGCACCTAACGTCATATTAGGTGGGAATTGGGTATCTTAACATGAGAGCTTTCATATGGACTTTAATTCTATCCCATAGCTGATCCTTTCACGAGTACTCTACATAACCCTTCGGTTAAATGATCAGCTTTGCTTCGATGAGTTGTAATCCACTCAACGAATATGACACCATGCATTATGAGCTCACGAACCATGCTGTGTGATGCGTGCGTATGTTGTAGTATAGTTTTAACACGTTTAGAATTCAAGCTTTAAATTTATATTTAGCCGACTTATCAATAACACACACACTTAACGAGCAGTGTACCCGGTCAGTATGAATATAGTGGTAAGCAGAGTGTCGATCACTAAGAGTGGAACGTATAATCTCGTTAATCTAATCAGTATTTTAATATCCTAACGCAAGGGGGTTTCAGCCTGAGAGACTGGCACAATTTGTTGTATGCAATTAAATAATAAAATAAACCAATAGGCACGAATTCAGCAAGTAGCACACACATACACAGATAGATACTTGAGACAATAAGAGGGCTGTCCTTATAATTAAGTAGATTGTCACTTGTTTTATTGGTAGCTTTATATGAAGTGTATATAGTTAACCCTTTCTCGTTGGTCCTATTCTTATCGGCGAGTAAACCCTTAATGACGACTTATGTCTAAAAGTTATTCCTAAGTGATCAATTTAGAAACAACCGTGGGAGCCACACCTTGTCCCGCAGTCGGGTGCCCGCAAGCCACTAATAAACACAGAGGTGGTCAATGCACTAATAAGTAGTAACCAAAGACATCAACATATAAACTTTAATTGATGGGAAAGCAAGTATTAAAGGGAGTGCAACCTTTCATTGTCACATTACACAAGCCACCAATCCTGATGAATTAAAGATTGCTAACACAATAAAACAAAACTACTTAATGAATTAAACACATGCAGCACCTTCTTACAGCTCTTGTATCTTCGATTTGGGTGTGTCTTGTGCTGCCTCCTTGACTGAATTCGTCCTTCTCTTCTCCTGTTCGGTCTTAGGGTATAAGATTCGGAACTTGTAATTCGTCTGGTCTACGGGGTATTTATAGTTTCTGTCTGAGGGGAGATGCGGCGCATCTACTTAAGTAGATGCGGCGTATGTACTTAACTTCGCGTGGGGTCCAAGATTATAATATTCAGGAATATTCGTACACCGCCAGAAGATGCGGCGTAACTGCCTTTATAGATGCGGCGCATGTCCTCTTGTATCTTGGATCGTATCTGGTGATATCTTGATAGAGATGCGGCGCATGTCATGAGTGAGATGCGGCGCATCTGGAGCAGATTAGTCTTGATCTTCTTCATTTCAGCAGACTCTTCACATTATGCACGTTTTGCTCCTATTATTAGTCCAAAATCGCCAAGTTTCACCAAATGCTTGTTTTCAACTGAGAATTACAAAAGTAAACGATTAAGTATCAATCCTCATACATAATATAGTAAAACAAGTCAAATTAGTAGGATAAATGATAGTAATAAAATGTACTTATTTGAGTTCATCAAATATCCCCCCCACTTGAACTTTACTTGTCCCCAAGTAAACCTTAGAATTAAATCTTATGAAAATGTATCCTAAAAGATGTTAGGATTTATTTTTATATTTAAGCATGTATTCGTTTATTCATAATCACACAACTAAACACTTAACGAATTAGAAGTAAAATATAATATCTTGATAAAAGCAAATCTAATCGTTTAACTGTCCAGTCGCGACGAATATCCTATCATAAGCTTGGCAAGTATACACATCTCCACCACTAAAGCTAAGGAATAACAAGTCTAAAGCGGTAAAAAGGGTTTTTAGGCTTAAGGGTTAATTATTCTTAATCACTATCGATCTCAAATTCCAGAAAAGGCGACAAAATCACAAATACATGATCGAATCCACGAACACGATACTTGCAATTGCTCAAATCCTTAACTCGAATAGGCTAAAGATAGGTCCAAACTTCACCAATAATAATATATCAAAAAGGGCGACAAAATCATAAATACATAGCCGAATCCACGACTACGATACTTAAGATTGCTCAAATCCCTAATCTCAATAAATCAAAGGTTTAGTTGGATAAAGAATAGGGTATGGATAATATTTGGGATATAAATTGGTGTAAAATGAAAAATAAACAAAACAAAACAAATAGGTTAAAATCCTAAGTGTGGTTAATCACTATCCCAACCATCCCATGAATAAGACTCATATCATAGAATAACTCACGCTTTAACACTTGAAACACACGCTTTAGGTAGACACGAATTATACTCAACAAGATCTTAATCAAAGAATAAACCTTAATTGGCGTTCATAACTGCCAATTCCCATTCAATCCATAGATATAGTACAACAAATAGTGGCCATATGAACCACTTACATAACTTTACATAAGTTGGTTTAACAAACATCCAACTCTCCCTTTTTCTTTTTCTTTTCTCATATTTTTTTCGATTTTTTTTTTTTTTTTTTTGAGTAACCATAAAGGTAGATTTGTAAAATTTCACCACATCACTATAATTTTCTTTCCGGATAATTTTTCCATATTTTTCATAACTTCAGAAATAACGCCAATAGTGAAAGTAGTAAACACACGAAAAACAAACTAAAAGATATACAATATTTACTTTCACTCCAATTGCATTGTGCAATTTCCCGACCTAACCAAAGATAATGTATTACGCACACGAACACAGGTAATGTAAGGAAACACACTTTGCCTATAGCAATTAACCAACCACGGATCTTAATCTACAGGGTAGGCTAAGGTGTAAGGGTGTAACGAAACATTTTAAACATAGGTGTAAGAAACGAAAGGAATGGCTCTGAGTGTTTTTCTAGGGGTATCTTACTCTAAAAATGAGAGTAACAAAAGGGTTTATACGGGGGTTAACTAACCAGTGTAGTTAGCTAATAACACATAACATATAAAGGCTATTTGGGTGTAATCCTAGAAATTTACCAATTTAGACAAGTCATTCCAATTATAAAAATAATACTCATTATGGTGGTCTCGAATAGTATACAAGCCAAGTTCTAAAGTTTATAAGTCACCGCACACTCATAGATTTGTGAATTTTTGAAAAAAATCACAATTTTTGAAAATAACGTCATGTGTGCAGCTATGCAACTTAGATCTTAAACAAAAACATGCTAAAAAATTTTTAAGTTTTGATATATTAAGCACATTTTAAGCATAATTTTTGAAAAAGTTAAGGACAAGTAAATGTTAAGTGTTCTAATTCTCCTATCCCCCCACTTAAGTTAAACAACGTCCTCGTTGTTTGTATAAAAGGTTAAAATCTGGAAAAGGAAAGAATTAGAACAGAAAAACTCCCCTGAGATTTGCTCGGTATGATCCTCCATTTGATTAGAGCAAAAATCAACTTCTTGTGGATGAGAACGTTTAAGCTTCACACTTGATGTATCCACAGGAAATTCAGGAAACTATTATACCACCAATACTATAAAAAAAAACACACCTAAGATAAGAAAGGTTCACACTTGCATAATACATTAGTAGTTAGAAAAAAATAAAAATAAAAATCAAAACTGGAAATCATCAGGTCAGTCGATGCGCCGTATCTTATTGAAGAAGATACGCCGTATCGAGCCTGGAATTAATACGGATCAGAATAAAGATGCGCCGCATCCTTAACCAGGGATGCGCCGCATTAAAATAAACTGATAAATAGTTTAAAAGTCTAAAATAAAAATGCAGAAAAATTAAAATAAGATATGACCATTGCAGGAGATGCGTCGCATCTCAGGAATGAGATGCGCCGTATCTTCGTGCGGGTCTGACTGACTCGACACAAAAACAGAATAATAAAATTATTCTCCGGGTTGTCTCCCGGCCAGCACTTGTCTTTATTCCAGAGTCTTCAAGTTAGACTCACGTTCAGCTCTTTATCTAGTCCATGCCACGGTCCATCCTTCTTCCTGCATCCGAAAGATTTTCCCGTATAGTTCCGCAACGTTCTCTTCAGTTCGACTTAATCTAGTATAACTCTTGGTCTTCACAGCAACATAACCCTCATCAGGTCCCAAAGAGTATTTGATAACTTTAAATTTCTCACAAATCATTGCGGGTGGCGTATTGTAAGGGATCCCAAGTAATCGACACTTTCTTTTGGTGAATTCTTCTTCGTCCTTGTCAACAAACTTAGAGTAGGGATCCTTAATCAAATAATCATCTAGTTCTTCAATCAACGACTCATTATTATCATCTTGAATCGTTTCCCATTCTCTCTCCAAATCATATTGCAACCGTCGACTAAGCTTCGTGAAATCATTAAACTGTTCATGCACCCATTCCCAGAAAGTAGTTCCCGATGTCCCCTTAAGTCCTTTCAAGCGTTCAATTCTGCCCTTTTCTTGTAAAGCTTCCGATTTTTGTGGGCAGTCTTCAACATTATCGTACCACTCATAATCTTCAAAGGTTACATCGTTTCCAACCCGTTTCATCCCAATTATACTTTCCCCATTACAGGTTCCGTCACTCTTATAATCACAGGTCGGCCAAACACTACTCCCGTCCTTGAAAACGTAAGGTGTGCAGGTGTGATTGATGTGCGCATATTCCCATGGTTTGTCACAAACCCATGGTACTTGGTCGTTCCATTCGTAGTACCAGGTGTTTTTGAAATCATCATACGTCTTGAACCCTGGTAGATCTCCAGTAAGCACATCTTCGTCGACTTGAAGAAGGTAGTTAAATTCCTTGAACTGCTTGCACAAGGGTGTCTCATAATCGAACAAATCAACGTCTATTCCGAATAATTCTTCGATGCCCTCATTGACTATTGAATCATGAAGTGACGACCCATAGTCGCTTTCTACCTCTTCGTCTTCTCCTCTCATCCAATATACCCATAATGCATCTTTGGTAGCTCGATCCATGCTCTTATGGTTATTGAATTTACTAGCCAACCATTCTGAAAAATGAACATCGTGAGGATCGTGGTTGACGTCATAGCAAGCCTTTCCAATCATATTCCTCCTTAACTCCATGAACTCGTTAAATTGCTTCTTAAAACTCCGTGTCAACCATGAAGTCATAATCTGCTTGACTTCGTCTGCAGGAGCTAATTCCGGACTACCATATTTAAGTTCTACCCAATCAATGAGGGAGAGGTCTATCAATCTTACCAATCTGCCATGAAATAGTAACTCCGCCATAGCATAATTTAAATCATTATCCAAATAGTTCTCATTTAATCCCCAGTACTGCTCGGAATATGGCATGTAAGAGTTTTTGGAATTCCCTTCATCACAGCTTTTGTTGCTTGAGTCCATGTATGCAAGATAGAATTTCCCTTCATCTTCTTCGATAGTAGTCCAGTTCAATCCTTTGGATTCAATCATAGGCCATAAAACCGATAATTCATCTACAGTGTACCTCACAAATACATCATAAGAGAACACCTCTTCGTCAATGTTGCACAAACGCATGAATTCCTTAAAAGCAGCTTCAAGAGGGGTCTCCCAAGAGAATAAATCCGTATCAATCATGAGCATATTGAAGTTGAAATCATCAAAAACCTTCACATCGAATGAATCCGAAAGCAAGAGTTCCTTAGCATGATATCCGTTCACTGAGATGTCTTCCATAGCAAAACCTGTCATCATAGGTAAAATCATCAGTAGGATTTGTTCGCTAGAAGAGAAATCAATAAATAAAGAAACGGATATAAGAATACTGATAGCTGATATCTGCAGACGATGCGCCGTATCCAAAAAGTTGGATACGCCGTATCTTAATACGTTAAAATTTAATCAGACTTTATTCAGAAAATAGATACGCCGCTTAGAATATATGAATGCGCCGTATCGAATTAATTAATCAAAAATCAACTTATCTAATTAAAATTAAATGCGTCGTATTAACGAAAGTTAATGCGCCGTATTTTCGTTACGTTTCAAAATAAAAGATTTTTGATTCAGTAAGATGCGCCGTATCAACAGAGATCGATACGCCGTATCTGTTTAATAATTCGCAAACTGTTTTTAATTAAAATAATAGATACGCCGTATCTACGAAAGCAGATGCGTCGTATGGCGTTAACGTTTAGAAAAAATTTTATCAAAAATAGATACGCCGTATCCGCAAAAGCAGATGCGTCGTATTTATTTTATCGCTTAGAAAAATTTTTTTTATTAAAAACAGATACGCCGTATCTTGGGGAAAAGATGCGTCGTATCGAATTAATTAAACGCGTTGTATTTAAAAAATTTAAACGCAATACGCCGTATCTGAGAGATCAGATGCGCCGTATCGTTTGATTTAGCACAGTACAACGATAGCAGATCACACAAAAATACGAAAATTAAAAACAAATAAAAACACACGAACAAAAAATTAAACACACAAAAATAAAAGAAAACAAATAGCACACAATACAACAAATATGCAAAATAATACAATGATGCAATTAATCTAATAAAAAGAAAAACCTAATTAAAATACTAATCAAATTAACAGAAAATAACAATTCACTCCCCGGCAGCGGCGCCAAAAACTTGATGCGTGCGTATGTTGTAGTATAGTTTTAACACGTTTAGAATTCAAGCTTTAAATTTATATTTAGCCGACTTATCAATAACACACACACTTAACGAGCAGTGTACCCGGTCAGTATGAATATAGTGGTAAGCAGAGTGTCGATCACTAAGAGTGGAACGTATAATCTCGTTAATCTAATCAGTATTTTAATATCCTAACGCAAGGGGGTTTCAGCCTGAGAGACTGGCACAATTTGTTGTATGCAATTAAATAATAAAATAAACCAATAGGCACGAATTCAGCAAGTAGCACACACGTACACAGATAGATACTTGAGACAATAAGAGGGCTGTCCTTATAATTAAGTAGATTGTCACTTGTTTTATTGATAGCTTTATATGAAGTGTATATAGTTAACCCTTTCTCGTTGGTCCTATTCTTATCGGCGAGTAAACCCTTAATGACGACTTATGTCTAAAAGTTATTCCTAAGTGATCAATTTAGAAACAACCGTGGGAGCCACACCTTGTCCCGCAGTCGGGTGCCCGCAAGCCACTAATAAACACAGAGGTGGTCAATGCACTAATAAGTAGTAACCAAAGACATCAACATATAAACTTTAATTGATGGGAAAGCAAGTATTAAAGGGAGTGCAATCTTTCATTGTCACATTACACAAGCCACCAATCCTGATGAATTAAAGATTGCTAACACAATAAAACAAAACTACTTAATGAATTAAACACATGCAGCACCTTCTTACAGCTCTTGTATCTTCGATTTGGGTGTGTCTTGTGCTGCCTCCTTGACTGAATTCGTCCTTCTCTTCTCCTGTTCGGTCTTAGGGTATAAGATTCGGAACTTGTAATTCGTCTGGTCTACGGGGTATTTATAGTTTCTGTCTGAGGGGAGATGCGGCGCATCTACTTAAGTAGATGCGGCGTATGTACTTAACTTCGCGTGGGGTCCAAGATTATAATATTCAGGAATATTCGTACACCGCCAGAAGATGCGGCGTAACTGCCTTTATAGATGCGGCGCATGTCCTCTTGTATCTTGGATCGTATCTGGTGATATCTTGATAGAGATGCGGCGCATGTCATGAGTGAGATGCGGCGCATCTGGAGCAGATTAGTCTTGATCTTCTTCATTTCAGCAGACTCTTCACATTATGCACGTTTTGCTCCTATTATTAGTCCAAAATCGCCAAGTTTCACCAAATGCTTGTTTTCAACTGAGAATTACAAAAGTAAACGATTAAGTATCAATCCTCATACATAATATAGTAAAACAAGTCAAATTAGTAGGATAAATGATAGTAATAAAATGTACTTATTTGAGTTCATCACTGTGTCACACACCTTAGTGTCTTGACTTGCCATTAACACTCGACTATAAACCTTAGCCAACGTAACTTGACTATCACACCTGATAGAAATAGAAGAAATCTGCTTTGGCCATATTGGAATTTCATAAAGCAAATTCCTTAACCATTCAGCCTTATTACCAGCTGCTGCCAAAGCAACAAACTCAGACTCTATAGTTGAGTTAGTCATGCAAGTCTGTTTCTTTGATTCCCAACGAATGGCACCTCCCCCACGAAGGAACACTCATCCAAATTAAAAGAATAATATCTTTATTGGATATCCAACTTGCATTGAAAAAACCTTCAATTACCGAAGGAAACCCAATGTAAGTTAATTGATAATCAACCGTTCCTTTCATGTACTAGAATACTCAACCCAAAGCATGCCAATGAAATGTACTAGGAATGCTAGTAAACCTACTAAGCTTTCCAACCGCATATGCTATATCAGGCCTTATAATTACCATGGCATACATTAACAATGTAATCCTTTTGAGTATTCAAGTTGAGACACCTTTACCTTTATTTGGTAATCGCTTAAGATTTGGATACTTGGGAGCATCTATGAGAGAACAATCCTTGAAATTTAATTCATCCAAGATCTTCTCAATAAATATGATTGAGAGATAACTTTGTTCTCACGAATGATCTTGATATTTAAGATCACTTCTACCTCCCCCATGTCTTTCATAGCAAATTTAGATGACAAGAATTCCTTTGTCTCATCAACATGATCTTGGTTTGTACCAAAATCAACATGTCATCCACATATAACCATATCATGACTCCATTTCCAGAATCATCAAATTTACTTATATAACACATATGTCAACATGATTTAAAACAAAACCATTTGACAATATTTGTTTTAACTCATAAAGAGACTTAACCAATTTACAAACTTTGTTATCATGTCCAGGCATAACAAACCCTTCAGGTTGTTCCATGTAAACCTCTTTATCTAATTCACCATTCAAAATGCAATTTTCACATTCATTTGGTGAATTACAAGATTGTGTATGACAGCTAAAACCAATAACAATTTAATGGTAAATATCCTAGCAACCATTGGATCACCAATCTTGCCTTGTACTTGTCAATAGTACCATCCATCTTCATTTTCCTTATGAAGATTCATTTACATCCTAATGGTTTACACCCAAGAGGTAAATCAGTAGTTTTCAAACTTTATTTTGCAAGATAGAATCCATCTCATCTTGGACTACTTCTTTCCAAAAACAACGTCCCTTGAAGCCATTGCTTCACAATATGTCATTGGATCCTTATCAATATTCAAACAATATTGATATTGAAAATTAATTTCATTTCTAGATCCTTCAACCAAACAAAGTTGATTTTCATCACCAAAAGTTTTGGCATTTCTAACTCTTGTACCTTTTCTTGGTTCAGTTCTAGTCGAAGGAACATCCTTGGTATTAACCAGTGCCTTCGAACTGTGATTCATGTCCCTTGGCCTAGGTATAGATGTGAATCTTTCTATATCAAAGATTGCATCTCGTGACTCTATCACCGAGTTCACTTAAACATAACTTATATTACACTAAAATACTAACAAACCTCCCCCATTTTAGTGTAATCATAAATATGCAATCTATACCTCTTTCACCTAAAGTGTTCCTTTTAGGTTCCGTGAGCCTAACCACAACCCTACATCCCCAAACCTTGAGAACATTCAAGTTTGGTGCCCTTTTGTGCCAAAGTTCACATTGGGTTTTCTTGTTGCTTTTACCGGGAATACGGTGCAACAAGTAACAAGCCATGAACATGGCTTCACCCCAGTATTCTTCACATAACCCAGAATGAAACAACATTGAAATCACCATTTCTTTCAATGTCCACTATCGGTACGTAAGATTTTCACCAAACCCTTTTTGATGAAGTTCTACCTCTTGTTATAAATTCAAAATTTAACAAGAACTTCATCCTTTACATGTAATTAGAAAACATAGCAATAACGTGATGAACATCTATGGAAGTAATGACATAATATTTATATAACCTAGAGATGGATAATAAGCAAATTCCATAAAGCACTATTGAACAAGCCTTTTATATGATTATATTAACCAAGCAATCAAATTAGACAATTTGTAACTTGCACAATATTGATGACACATCAATGGATGACACAAACATGTAATTATTGCAAACATGGAAGTGAACCAATTAATCAACATGATAATAACCCACGTACTCAAACTTGAGCCACGCATCTATATAGAACAAATCATTTGATTAATAACTTAAGGAAACTAACATCCGTCCAATAAAATTTCAGCAAACATGATGCCCCATGTTCACTTACAGTGGAAACTTTATCAACAAGCCTACACATTCCAAGGACAAGTTTCACTTGGTTTTAGTTTGCATCAAGACATATTTTCAAAACTGATATCACAAGTCACATGGTTTTGATATCTGTCAATATAGACATGCGTAACAATTCATGCACATTGAGATAATACATCCCATCTCAAACCAATTATAAGCATGAATCAATAGAAGAAGTATATCACGCATTATATGACAATATCATTAACACAATCCAAGATTCACACTGTTTATGATTTCTACCCAACATTAGAAATCATGGTTTTGAAAACCTTTTATGTTGAAACATAATCAACATAAAATTCAAATCACGAATAGTAGTAAATCTTTATTTCCATTCCATGTGATACTTGAAAATAAAACTGAAGTTGCAAACATCAATTCCATAGTTTTCAATTTATAACACAATAACTACTAAGTCAACCAATGATAACATCACTTTCATATAATCACATAAAACAAGATCCACAAGGAGGAAAATGATGTAAAACCAATTTGAAGATATAATAATATTTGCAAACACAATTCTGGAAATTTATAACCAATACCACATGCAAATCCGGTATATAAATTAAATGCAAATTGTATCTTGCCTTATCTTTTCCAATTACTTTTGCCAAATATTAACAAAACAACAAAAGATATCAGGCACTTGCAAATATAATATAGATATCTTTCAATTAGATATCAAATTTCCATTTTCTTATAATTGAATAACTAAAATGATATGCAAACCGCCAAATCCGCTTGCAGATTTTAGTTTCATTCAGAAAAGAATACATTCAAGTTGGACTCTTGGAGTAGTACCAATATGTACAAAACAAGACCCATAACATATAGACCTTGCATGAATTCAATCCTTTTACACAAGATCACCACCTATTGGCTATTGCCATAAAGTAGTTTTCATTGATAAACAATCACCTCCATTATTAAATATTTATAAACCATTTAAAGAAGGCATATATGGCTTTATACATGTATTAGGAGAATAACAACTACCATGTACTTTGACATCAACCGAAATTCCATAGACTTAACATCTATACATGCATTCTCTTTTATAGATAATTAACCAGCCAATTTTCATGCAAGAAAATATTATAATAAGAATCATGTTACTGCACCACATGTTATCATATATGACATACATACAATACCATATATTAACTGTGTCACACTCACATAAGTGTCATATAATCAATACT